>CM067320.1:60453245-60931363 GCA_034231615.1 Meghimatium bilineatum
GCAGACATTATTGGAATACAGTGATTTCTGAATTAACGTGTATCTTTTTGCACACTTAATTAAATATTTATACGTACACACAATTTAGTAACATGACATAATAAATAGTAAATAGTGACAATTCCTAGTAAGCAGCGACGTCAGACACTAATCACAGCATATTTTATAGAAGATAACTGACAAGTATAACTGATGTTTTTCCAGTTTTCATCTGATAGAGGATTGACATGTACTGGTTGTCTTTGGATCGATCTATCTATCTATCTATTCGCTAAACATTGTGTTGGCTTTCGGTGTCAGTGGTAGAATATATTTATGGAGACGACCCTCTTGAATGCTGAGTGTATTTTGGAATTTGGCGCCTGTTTATTTCAGTGGTCCATCGTTTTCGTGGTCGGCCTCTAGATATATCTTTGCTGTATCTGTGTAGCATAGCTTGCTGTGGTATGCTGTCTGATGGTAGTATGATGATGTGTGCAAACCATTTGATCTGTTGCGTCTTGATATATTCCAAGATTGGGGTGGTGCCGGCTTTTGCCGAATGTCCTCATTTCTTAACATGTCTCTTAGCGATATTCCTAGGATTCTGCATAACATGGCATTTCAGCTGTCACAAGTTTACGTTTGTCTTGTGCTGTCGTTGTCCATGTTTGGCTTGCTAGCACCGTATTGGCAGAATAATCGTTTTGAATAGTGTTATTTTGTGTTTAAATCTACATTTATTTTCTGGTATGTCTGTGGATGTCTACTTATGATGACTGTGTACTGTTTAAATGATAGTCTGATGTAGTGGTCTGTTCTGTAGAAAATGGTTGGTGAGAGCGACACAGTAATTAAATATATTCCACTTTCTGTGTGATCAAGAGAGAGATTATACTATTCAAGTGTATTAAATTTACATATTAACATTATATCATTTTATTTGTTGGGGTTAACAGTGATAGTAGTATTAGATCATATAAGCAACTTTTTCGGAAATCATGAGAAGGCATCATTCATATATATATATATATTGACAATAGATTATTGAAATGGATACATGCGATTGGAGTGGAATTCCTACTTTGCTGTGGGGTGATCTCATAGATTTTGGTTTGAAGAACATCTGCTGCTATCTAATTTCTGAATTCTTAGACAATACCATTTGCCACTTTCGGAACGTGCTTTTCTTGTTACTCAGGAACATTCGGTGCGTAACCATGCGTAACATTCGGTGCGTAACCATGATAACAACAGTTGATCATTCGATTCGAAGTGATAATTTGTGAGCACTATGGAGTTTTAAATACTTTGATATTTGAACATATTTGTGACGCAAGCTAGAGTTCTTTTTGTCGACAATCCAACAGCAGTATGTCAGTAGTCTCTATTGAATGTCACTTCTGACATGTTCCAAAATGTCTCTTTCGCATGTCTCACACCACCTGTGAAATAGCTGTGTGACACCAGACATTAGTGCTCACAGTATCCCACTTTCACCACCACTGCCGTGGTATATGTTTATATAGTATTTACGTCGTAAAATTGATATAAGAAGTCTTCATTTCCTGTTTTATACGTAAGCAACATTGTCATAGTTTTACTAGCAGTATTACCTTTTTCGATGTTGTTATGTAGTTTTACACTTTTACTCATGCATTATTTTCAAACTCTTTCCATTTTATTTTCTATTTCAAATAACATTATTTTCTTTTTCTCTGATACACATGTATGTATGTATAAGTTTATAGTTTGTGAGATGCATACTGACTACATTTAACTGATCCTATTCACGGAGAATATTGTACAAACAGGATTAGAATATCCGAAGTCATTCCACCACCCCTACGGGTCTAGTGAAGTGACAATGAGAAAGTCGATACTTACCACATTTTTTTGGTGCCAATCCCCGGGAACATGGTACAAAGGAGATTGGAAATATGTGAAGTTCTCCCACCATCCGTAGTAGGCTACTGGTGTTATAATGAGAAAATCGATGCATCTGTAAGGAAAGGGACACAACTGTATGATTATTCTATTTTGATAGTATCAGATAAATAGTAGCACATTATTTAGGACTTCGTGATCACACAAGCATTATTGAAAATGTTTTTCTAGACAATATTACTGCTAAGGAAATTGCTGTTGCTTTTTTGGCTGTCTAGATACACACAATGCCGTGCCTGAAATGGAAAGTGTTACCTATGCCGCCTGAGAAAATGCCCTGTACATGCTCTCCATAGTTACAGACTACTCACTTAAAGTGTCCACGTATATGCGTAGCATTCTGCAGTCACCAAATGCAATACTACCATGATTGTCAGATTGTTCCAACAATTTACGGTCTATATATGATATTGTATCTAGATGTTACTTATTCTAATGTTACTGTTGAATTTTCAGCCTTCTGTATACATGAAAACAATGAGGGCAGCTCAATGTTGTGTGATATTTACTATTATATATTTTACTTTTCAATATGTCGTAACTAAATCAAAGTAACATTTTTTGGCTACTATTATCTAATGAGTGTTGCTTGAACACGTTTGTTCACATTATTTGTTGTACCAGGTTTCAAATCGTAATAGAGATTCTACTCAGATATCCTGATCAAATACCTGTTTGAAATGTGTGCTCCTGATTCTGCATTGACACGGGTGGAAAATATACAATGGCTATACATTCATTAATATAATATGTCACACATTTGTAGACGAATTTAGTAGAGAAAATTTGAGAAAGTATAAATGTTTTACAACAAGGATAAAACTTAAAACGTAAAAAAGGCAAATATTAATTTCATTGTCAGTAGCATTTGCACATGGCTAAATGTATACAGTTTGATCAGACAGTGATCATTGTGGGTAAACAGAGTGATATTTTTCTACACCAATTGTGTAAATATCATATTGGTAAATCACTTTAGTTTCTAAATTAAAATAAAACGTTATAAATATATTTATAGACATGCACACAGTGTGTCAAGTTTGCGTTCTTAACATAGCTGTTGGAGATCATCAAATGTGCTTTTCTAGAACAGACTAGTTGATGTTGTCAAATGTATGTATGTATTCGATCATAAGGTGAGATTCTCTATAACAATTGTTGAACTTTATAGGATGCCTAATTTACTTCAATAATAGCACAGTTGAATCGTTCACTTTTTACCTACAACATTTTTAACGTGTCGTATGAACACATCACTGTATGCAGAAATGATATAAATGCGTCCCCGAGAAGATGGCTGAGAAACTTCATAAGCCTCCATCAATCACACCAGTCTAAGTACGGTGGTACTTTAGACTAAGGGAGGAAACCTTGACAGAAAACACCACTGCCTAAAGGGTTAGCACGGGAGTGCCCCACGCTAAGGGAGGTAAACCCCGTTAAAAAAATCAAGAGTTGATTGTCGATGTTAAGACAGTTGGTGGTAAATTAACCATTCTATGGCATCTTCTGCAGTTCTACGTGATTCCATGTGTATCTGTTTTGCCTTTCCTTTTTAGTTCATCAACTGAATCGGGAGGGGTAAGTACAAAATACGCATGGCACTTTCTCCATACAAGCCGCCCGGGGCTTAAAAAAATCGTCAAGCGAGAAGCAGAAACAAACAACAGTCTCTCAAATTTAGCACATGGAATGCTAGAACCATGTGCACTGGACTCGATCATAGATCTCACAGCAGCAACTCACATTAGAACAACAACACTCAGTGATAGAGAACTCATAACCCTGAACATCGACATCGATGCTCTGCAGGAAACTCACTTTCCTGATCAAGCATCAATTACAGAAAAGAACTACTAATTTTTCCGGCAGGTTTTGAGAACAAAGATTAATCTAGACTGTACGGAGTCGATTCGCAGTTACAAATATTCGTATACATTTCGTCACCACACCAACGGCAGTGTCAAGCTCATAATATCACTACAGCTGAGTGCAAAACGTGGCCCTATTACCAGAACTGACTCTTGCCGCCACTGCAGAAGACAAAAGTAAATCATATGACTCTCTATATAACATTGTGGACTCAATCTCGGCAAAAGAAAAATAAGTATTTATATTGGACGATCTAAACGCCAAAGTGGTTACTGACTATCGCGCATGGTCGGTCTGGTTGGGTAATGGTGGTACTGATAACATAAACGCGCAGATACTAATCGAATTCTACACCCCAAACCACCTGTGCGTAGCAAACAGTTTCTTTGCCACCAAGCGCATTTACAAAGTCTCATGGCGTCGTCCCAGATCACGACAGTGGCACCAGTTGGATCTGATTCTTACTCGAAAGAAAGATCTTAACGTATTATACAAATCACACGAACTCTGCACAGAGCAGACTATAATACAGAAACTGCACTTGATATAAGCAAAATAAATATGAAACCAAAGACAATCCACGAACCACGTCAACCAGCAAGAAACAAATGAAACGTCTCACAGGTTCAATGATTTAAATGAATATGCTGTATCCCGTGTTTGTCTTGCGGAGTTAGGGGTAGAAGAGTTCCCTGGAAATGGCGTAGTTGTGTGCTGTTTGTAAGCATGTTCATGTGGCTTCATTGGTATCTGTGAACTATTTTTACATGGTCTACCTATATAGGCGTTAAGTCTATGTATCATGGTCACCTTTGACATGCTGTCTGTTGGTAGTCTAGAAGCGTGTGAAAAACACGTAATCTGTTGTCTTGATGTGCTCCAATATTGGTATTGTTTTGGTAATCTGTCTGATGTTATCGTTTCTAAGTGTATCTGTATTCTTCGTAGACATGTCATTTCTGATGTCACTATTTTTCCTTTGTCTTGTACTGTCCTGGTTTGGCACTGGTAGCACATTTATTGTATAATAATATATATCAAGTGACATATTCTTTCCAGAACATTGTCTTCGTCGTGGATACTCTGAACGTCTCTCCCTCTCTGGGCAAGCAGGCCTGCATTGGCGAGAGACATGTGCATACATTATTCGATGTCGCTGGTCCATCGTCTTCTTGGTCTCACTCTTCTTCTCTTACCCGGTACTCTGCCCTCTAGAACCAGCCGTTCGATGCCATCGTGTCGCTTTAAGTATCCAAAATAATGTAACTTCCTTCTTATGATGGTTTTTAGAAGCCACCCTTCGTTTAGTTTCAGTAATTTCAAAACTACTATGTTCTTCTTTTTCTCTGTCCATGATAATCGTATGATCTTTCTGTAGCACTTCATTTCAAATGAATTTATTCTTGTGGATATTGTCTTGTTTAAAATCCAAGTCTCGCATCCATATGGTGCCACTGGGAAGACACCTGATCTTAAAATGGTTAATTTATTGTCATTATTACTGTTTTGACATAGCTTTTTCATTTTTGTTAATTTGAGTGTTGCAATTGCGAGTCTTCTTCTAATCTCGACTGAATAATCGCCAGAACTGTTTATATTTGCTCCCAGATATTCGATTTTGTTTACACATTCTAGTTCTATATTGTCTTGATTATTGGTTTGATCTTTGTTTTGTCTGTTGTCATAATTTTCGTTTTTTGTGCGTTTAGATATAGATTTGGGATCACGCTGTATTTAATTGTTGTTGGGATTAGCTGTTCCAGTCCCTCATAATGTGTAGTAAGGAGGACTGTGTCATCTGCATATCTTATTTCTAGAATCTTGTACCCACCGATATTTATTGAATGAAACCCATTTTCCTCTAGTTGTTCTCTTACATTTCGCATTATATTCTCTGTAAAGATGTGGAAAAGATTAAGGAGATAGAGTGCACCCCTGTCTCACTCCACTGTGAACAGCGTACCATTCAGATGTTTCTCCCTCCACTCTTACTGCTGCTTCTTGTTCGTGATAAAGTGTTTCAATAAGATGTATTAGATGTTTGGGGAAGCCCATGTCTCACATGATGCACCACAGCTGGTAATGTTTAACACAATTAAACGCCTTGGTGTAGTCTAGGAAACACATATGTAGATCTGCGCAATATTCTATACATTTCTCAATTATATTCCTCATGTTAAATATGTGGTATCTTGTTCCTCTTCCTGCTGGAAAACCGGCTTGAATTTCAGGAATTTATGTTTCAAATTTGCGTTGTACTCATTTCATTATGATCTGCAGTAGCATTTTGCTGTCTTGACTAATTAGTGCTACTGTTCTATAGTTGGTACACAGTTGAAGGTCTCCTTTCTTTGGCAAGGATATGTATACTGACTTTTTTCCATTCTTCCGGCCATATTCCGCTTTTCCATATCGTGCATCATAAAGTATGGTATATTTGAACACTAGAATTTCCACCGTCTTGTATCATCTCTGATGTTTCTCCGTCGTTACCTGGTGCTTTTCCTTTTTTTTCATATTCCTGATTGAATGTCTGACCTCTTCCATTTGCAGGTTATTATTCTTGTTTTAATTCATTGATGTTCTCATTTGGAGACTGGGTTGTTCCTGTATACATTTCTTGACAATATTTCATTTATATAGAAAGAGACAATAATAGCCATGTGTAATGCAACTTTAGTGTCTATGTTTACATTGTTTTGTTTTAAAAAATACTTGTCATCTGTCCTAGGATCTGGTATTTTTTGTTGTATATGTGTTATAGCTCTTTACTGTTTTTTCCCTTCACTCATTATAATCCTTCCTAAGTAAGTGAACTCCTTTTTAATGTTTTTATTGTCAATGGAGATAATTTTATTTATTTCTTTGCTATTGCAATTATTTCATTCTTTTCAATATTAATCATTATGTTGAATTTTTGGCATGTTATGTGGAGTCTGTTCATATGTTCTAGCAGTTGTTCTTCTGATGTTGCTATTAGTACTTGGTTGTCTGCAAATAGTATTTCTTTTAAGTTTTCTTTCATGTTATCTTCTTCGTTGATACTTGTTAGTTTACAGATGTGGTCGATATATGTAAAAGTAGAGGCGGTATGACACACCCCAGGCGAACTCCTTATTCGATTTGGAACTTATTGGACACTCCTGCATGTCTTGCATTCTAAGTAATCTACCTGGTGTATACTTTACACCCATCTCTTATATTTATGTTTTTTTTCTCTTGTGGCTTTTTTTACTTCTTAATTTGACCATGCAGTTATTTTTGGTTTCTTTACACTGTTGTTCTTGTAACCGCATGATTCTCCTGCTGCTTGTGTCATAGCCTCTTTGAATACTTTTCATTCTTTATCTGTTGCTATAGTATCTACTGGTAGTTTTTCGGGTTTTTTTGTAATGCTCCCATACCATGTGTTCCTTAAGTTTGTGTATTTTAGTGTGTGTTGGTTTTTTTATGCATAAATAATGTTGTTTAGGAGAATAATGTTGAGAACACACTAGACAGATTCAAATAATAATGTAGTTGTCACGAAGGAATTCCATTCATAACAAGAAGTATTTACTTGCATAGGACGAATATATTCCACGTACTTTGGACATGCCATGACAATAGAAAAGTTTATACAAATTGTAGTATCATACAATTTGAAGACCACGTTTTGTAGGGAAAGACTAAGAGAAAAGATAACATCTAACATCTAAGCGTGGCGGCACCGGGAGCATGATTATCGAAAATGGTTTAATACATTCGTGATCTACCATGTAGTTAAAATAATAAGCATCATGCCAAACTTCAATTTCAAGAAGAAGAGATTACACAGATGGTGTGGGGTGTGGGAACATACTCAAAATCATACATAAACTTATTTAATTGTGTAGGACTTCTAATTTGGAAATTAATATCTTTTTTTTTTCTCTGCATTAATCAAAGAGATTGAACGCTGTCTTGAATATTTTTATGGATTTCATTATAATGTTTCTTTTAAAGAAGATGTACAATTGACATAATGAAGACATGTATTAAATTGTTATGAAAACAAAACAACCATTACATCAGAAATTGTGAATTTTACTATCCACTGATTTTCATATATTTACCAAATTAAGTAAGTTAGATTGCGAACTTACTTTACAAGATTTGGAATATCAAAGGATTCGGAGATGAAGCTAGGACCTGCAACAGTTGATACCAAAAGTAGACGAGGTAGTCCTCTGGCCTGTGCATCGTTATCAAAAGCTACTTTAAGTTCCTAGAAAATATTAGACAGATACGTATAGTGAATTACATGCAAATATTTCACAGAAACCATCTCAAACCATGCAATATAATCAAGCTGACCAGAAATACGTTGGAGTTTACTTATTGTTCAAGAATTAGCAGATTGATTGTAGTGTTGCTATGTGACTATCATTACACTGAAGGTATTATTGTAGTGTTGTAGTCTGTGTGACTAGCATTACACTTAAGGTATTATTGTAGTGCTGTAGTCTGTCTGAATAGCATTACACTGAAGGTATTATTATATTGTCGTAGTCTGTGTGACTGGCATTACACTGAAGGTATTATTTGTCAACTATTTTCAGGTTGACCAGGAATACGTAGAATATAGAAAACTGTTGATGGGTACTATTACTTGAAGTTGATGTCGTCTATCTATGAAACGTTATATTACCATTATTTCTGCCATTGTATATGAGAATATAGACCACTGTTGATAGGTAATATTACTTGAAGTCGGATGCTGTCTTCTATCAAACGTGTATTATTATTATTGCTGCTATTGTTTATGATAACTTAAACATAGACCACAGTTTATTGGTACTATTTGTGCCTGAAGTTGATGTCACTTATTTGAAATTAAATAGTTGAACGTTTTTACTCAAATTGTCAGTCTGTTATATTAAATAACTGTTTGGACTATTTGTGTCGATCATCTATCACTGTGTAACGCCGCAACAACTTAATAATAACTCAAACACCTCTTACAAATAGAACACGAAAATACATCACGCGCCTTCTTGATCATTCACCTTGTGACAATATCAATCACCAACAATCAGACCAACCAACCATAACATACGATGAATAGACGTTTTCATTATACCGTCACAAATAGTCAAACTGCAAAATGTTAGAACATATATAATATACATGCATCGCTGGCGATGATGATACTAACCTCAACCCTGTGTTGTCGCAAGTCTCTGAAGAGTGGGGATATGAGTTAGAAATCAGGTTCTGGCACATAATGCCAATCTAAATTTAGGGAACGAGTATTCTATTTAGAGTTGGACATATGTGGACTTTTTTTCTAATCCTTTCGATGAACAACGCGTTTTATATTATCTAAAATAAGATACTTCTCCAAGATGCGAGCACCTTTATTTGTATAAGTATGTAGACAGGAAAAGGAGGTGTATGGGTACATGACCATCCTAGCAAATAAGGACATACCTTATATAATTTTAGTACTAGGAACATAATCCACAGTCCAAACTACCCTCGTCGCTTAGAAATATATTATACATTTTCATCTCATTTGAATGACTCTAAGGGACGGTTTCCCAGAAGATGACTTCGATGTTTAATTTTTTTTGTAGTCAGTTTAAGAGCCCTGAAATGTTTCCTTTTCAAACCAACCAATTGTTTGCCCTTAAAGAGATAGCTCTGCATCAACTACATTGTGATGAGTTTGTCAGTCATGCGCATATGCTTTGTCCAATTCAGTTGAACTTGTTTCAGCAATATATATATGTTTTTCTCTATAACACATTTCACTAGCTTTATTATCAAACAAATGTATTTATGTGAGTAACCGACTAACGTATTAAAGGCATTCTGTTCATACGATGTTAACTTTCTGTTCGATAGGTCACGTACGTATCGTGCTGAGTGACGTAAGCGATCATGATTCCTAGCAATTCTGTCACTTGTATTGTTAATAAGTTCAAATGGGGACGTCTTATTGTGCCACAGTGAAAATCCATCCATAAATTACTCACTTTATCTTTCTGTCCCTACTGCCTGTGACCTTTCCAGTACTTACTAAATTGTCTCGAGAAAAGATGTGTTACTACTTAGACATTACACCGGACACAAAACTTAAATCCCGTCTATCTTGTGTTCGAGAGTACAAAATAGTCAAATTTTACTCTTAAATCATGTCAGTTGTATGAAAAACGAATCATGTGTAAATAATGCCCTATATTTTACTGTAGAATGTATAATTAATGTATGTGAAATGCGTGGTGACAAGTAGACTTTCCATCGATATTGCAAGTAACCGAAAATTAAAACAAATGAATGCATGTTAATGATAAAACATTAATGCGTATGGTCTATACCATTTCAAATTCGCACACACAACTGCAATTAGATGAGTTATATGTTTGATGTGATACATCATTTTGAATTTGGGCAAATCTGGTAAAACGTACTTTAGTAATGACTTAACTATCAAATACTTGCCCTACTATCGCACGTTGTGTCCAACTCTAACATGATGTAGCTCAGCAAATATATAACTCATATAGGTGTAATTTGTGGGTGAATTTGAAACGGGTATATAATCGATTACTTACATTTTTCATTAAAAAAACATTCATTGGTTTCAACATTCGTTTATTTGCAATATTTATCACAAGTCTACTTGTCACCACACATCACATACACATATTCTACAATGTTTAGAGTAAATTACCATGCTTCATTTACACATGAAATGCATTATCGTTCACTTGGCATGATGCAAACCTGAAATTACCCTATTTTATAATCTTGATCTCAAGATAGAGTTCTTTACGGTTGTAGCCCGTGTAATGTCTAAAGTTGTATAATTTCGGTGCTTGCAAGCTAAATCTAAGGTGCGAGACACAATTTTCAGGGATCTCATTTATACAGAAGATCGCACTTTATGCTTATTCTGTAGTCAATACGTAAAAGGTAAAGGTAGGTCCCATGGCATCTGCCGTCGGGGATGAAGATAACTCTTCATGTACTAAGCCGCAGCAACTATTAGGTGGGGTGGCCAGTTCCCTTCCTTGCTGTTTTTTACCTTCCCTAACTCATGCGTCAGGTACTCATTTACAGCTGAGTCGACTGGAGGAGTGGTCGTGTCAAGTGAGAAATCACAACCCGGATTTTTTTTTTAATGTCCGGACTTGGTTTCGAACCTGGCACGCTGTAACCAGATGACAGCAAGCAAGCTCACTATCCACTAGGCTACCGCGCTCCTCAGTCAATACGTAGTTCACCCTAAGAATGTACTGAAGCCTGCGACAAATTTATTTCACCATCAATATAAAGTAAATAGAGGACATGCTTCAACTCGCACCCAACAAAGCACACTGGAATTCCCATATACGAATCAAAGAAGAAGAGTTTCAAACAATCACACTAATTTCACCTACTTGGGCGCACTTTCTCAAAAGATGTAAACGTCGGAACTCATGTAAACTTGGAAAACGTCAGCACATTTGGAAAACTGTGAAAAATGTATGGTAAAGGACGGGAATAACAATTACCACCAAATTCATAATTTACCAAGCAGCAGTAAAATTATCACTCCTTTATTCCTGTGAAACATGGACTGTATATGTAATACATGCTAGAATACTCAACTACTTCTACCTACACTGCCGTCGTAATATATTCAACATCCATTGGTGGGATAAAAAAACCCATAATTTTCTTGTATAATCTATTATTTGAAACACCATTGTACGGTCACTATGTTAATTTATGCTTACAAAAATACCTTTTGACCCTTGTAGTACGAGACATGCACGGGAAACATGTTTGAAAGTTCTTTAAAACTCTTCCATATGTACTTTAGACTGTTCATGTCTCACACACGTGGCGTAGGATAATAAGATGGACATAGCACTACCATTTAATTTTCTGTTGAGGCTGATGCTCTTAAATTTCCACAGATTGTCATGCAGTCTACCACATGCGGCAATCGGATATGTTGTTGACTTCAGTATCATTGCAATCTACACTGGTTATACTACTGAGGTATGGGAATTCGTTGACTTACGGTAGACAATTGTTTTTGATATTGATGAATTACCCATGGTACTGAATGTGGAGCTGGTAGACACTAATATACATATATTGTTCAATTCATATACAACAGTTCTCTCAATTATGATCGTCTACATGATAATGTCCATTTGACAATTGGAAATAAACCATTCTAAAATGACGCTCGCGAACATTAATTGGTTTTTATTGGAGTCAAACAAAACATAATCATAGTGACCAATGGAAAACACGTGAATAATTAATTGATACATTAAGAATTATTCACGTTCCCTTAGCCAGAAACTCTGATAGTGTAGACATCCATGTCTTAACGAGGGACATTTAGAATGGAATGTTATATTTTTTGATTCTCTGGGAATAATAAGAAATCCAAGAGTTCCATTGCTAGTATCAAATTCCCACTAATATAATCTGCAAGTTTTCGCTTATTGGTGACTATATCGCCAGGGCATTCTTTCGTATGAATTTTATCCAAGTTCGTCTGTGGCTCCATATTCCTCTGTTTACGGGTTGATTTATTCGGTCAGTATGTCTCTCTCTCACACACAATTGTTTATATGAGTGAACGTTCTGCGGAATATAAATTAAATAAAATAAAATAATGTAATATAATCTGCATACATTAATTTAACAAGGGCACAGTGATGTGACCCATATTAAGGATAGCCATAGAAAGATCACACACACACACAATAAAACATGCATACATCACCTCCATAAGTAGCTGATATTGGACCTTGTATTGCCTATTCATCATGTGAATATGCATGTTGACACCATCAATTTTCCTATCTCGAAGGAACGTTACTGTATTTCGTACAAACGTTTTTCGGGTATCACTCAACTTTGTTAATGCATTGAATTGAGACAACAATTTAGAACTGGCTCGTAATGTGAGCATTATTTTAATTTTTTGATTGATCTGTTTCACGGCTATTAGCTCAGATATCCTTGAGATAATAAACACAATTGACAGAACATTAGTAAGTTTGCCATTAGAAGCGTAACATGATGTGTGTCTGATTTTGAGTTCACTAATGTTGTTCGTGTACACTTCACATTATTATCATCATCAACAGGACAAATAAAACTAAACAATATAAGAATATCGTCATCATAATTTTCATCATTAGGTAGCACACCATGGTTATGACGTAGTAGTCTCTACAAGCTTTGTAAACATCTGCGGATGTTATCAAATCCCCCTGATTCTATGGGCATCATGTCCAGGTGTTCATATATATCTTGCGTTCAGCTTCCTTGCGACTTATACATTTCCTTACTGTCTTGCAATCACCCCCACCATTATGGTTGTTTTTGCTAGTCTGCCTTGTCGCTTGATATGTCTACTATCTACTAATTAACGTACTTTCATACAGATAATCGTTTTGTTTAGCCAGGGGTTTTTTTTTCACTTTAAATTCTCTCAGAATGTTCCTATTGGTGATTGTTTTGGTCCATGTTATTCTGCAAATTCTTCCGTAACATTTTATTTGATATGCTGCCATTTTATTTATCACCATGTTAGTGATTGTCCAAGATTCACATCCAATTATTGCAACTGAGAACATGCAGGCTTTAATGAGTAAGAATATATACCTATTTATATATCTATATACTGTGGCCCTTATTTGACTTGCGGCTTAAGTGTAGAACATGTATCTGGCGATGACACTCCTATGTGCTGTTTGCAAGATTGTTCCTGTGGGTTGTTCCTGTGGCTTGTTAATTGTTGTGGTACATCTTTTACATTGTCTGCCTTTGGCTTTATAGCCGTAATTTATATTTGTCATGACTATCTGTGCCATGATGTCCGTTGGTAGTCTGGAATCGTGTGAAAACCACTTCATCTGTTGTATTTTGATGTGTTTCAAAACCGATATTGTTTCGGTTATCTATCTGATGTTTCGAATTCTATCTCTTAATGAAATGCTGAGTATTGAGTGTAGATATGTCATCTATGCTGTCATTTTTTATTGTGTCTTGTGCTGTCATTGTCCAATTTGGCAATGGTAGCATAGTGATGGGATAATAATAGTCTTGTATAATGCAACTTTAGTGTCTATGTTTAAATTTTTGTTCTTAATTACGTGTCATCTGTCTTAGGATCTGGTATGTTTGGTTGCATCTATGTTATATCTATATACTGTTTTTAATCACTCGATATAAAGCTTCCTAAGTAACTGCACTTCTTTTCCTATTTAAGGTGTGTATTATCGATGGAGATAGTGATATTTCTTTCTTTTTTGCTATTCCATTATTTCGGGTTTTTTTAAATATTAATATCCATGTTGAATTTTTGACATATTCTGTGGAGTCTGTTCATATGTTCTTGTTAAAAATATCGTAACCTCTTAATAATAACGACTGTGAATTGGCATGCCTTTACTCGTATTGAAATTAAAATCAATTGTCAAAGAACATGTACACAAAAAACACACAATATCAATACAATGCATACATGGTAAGAGGTCGTCCGTAGAAGAGAAGAAATGCAGAAATAAAAATCGACAAGAACATGCATATAAGAAACACACAAATGGATGTCTGCAAATAACTCTTGTAAACTGATACCTAATAATGTGTGGAAATATGATACGACACAAATACGCATCGTATATTATGTATATGAGAAAATTAACAAATGTGTTACTACTATATAAGCACATGCATACTAAATTGTTTGTGGTCATTTTTGTGTAATATATTGGTACAGAATCACACCCAAAAGAACGTAGTTACTTATCTCCAACTTGGCTATCAAGAAACGTCTGCCATGTTTCAACACATGTTTTTATATAATTTATAATTTACATTTATTACGAGTATATTTTTATCATTTGATTCTGACCGGATTAACGGCTTACTAATGGATTTGCATGCGACCAGGTCGTCGAGTGGGCTCGTGAAAAGCCATTCCGCAGCCCATGTTCTTCTTCTTCTTCGTTCATTTTCGAATTCCTGCAGATTAGCAGGATGTAGTCTGGATAACGGAATGCTTTGTGTCATGGTTTACAGCATTGCTGCGATATCTGCGCCTTTCGGCCTGACACATCCGGCTTCAGCATGGCTTTGGGTCACTGACCCTAGATGGGATGGGACAGCCAACTCCTTCCCATAACCTCCTTAGTCGCCTTTTACGACATGCATGGAAGGTAAATAGTGTTGCTATTCTTTGCTCCCCTTTCGGGATCCGGCAACACACGTGCGGCAACCTACGTTAATATTAGCCAAACCATTAATTTCTGATTGTTCCTAATAAACAGATACATATATTGTATTTGGGTAAAAACATTGTTATAGTGATGTCGTCAATACCTCACATGAAAAGCTGATTATTTCTCGTCATTTGTTTAATCGTATATTCCTAATTAACAAGCACATATGGGTTGGCTTTCCTCTTCTTCTGGGCTCATTCAGACACTCTTGCAGACTACCAAAACGTAGTTAATATAACGAAAAACGTTGTGCAATATCTGCGTCTTTCGGTCTGATCCATCTCACTTCAATCTGTCCTTAGGTTACATTAACGTTCTAATCCTTCATAGTATGGTGCTGCAAACTCATTCCCTGAAACTTCATTGGTCGCCTGTAATTATATGCTTCATAGGTAGTAGTGTCGCTATTCGTTGTTCTATTTTTGACCCTTGTACTTATACGCACGTAGGCCGTATTGTTTGTTTCATGTCGGGCCCCAACACTATACGCAAGTAATTCGTACTCTTTTCACTAGCTATGTTTCAACTAATAGGTTTTTGTTGACAACTCAATATATTACTCTACTTAAATTATCTGGGTAATAAGCAAGAAATATAATTTCATTGATTAATAAGCTATTCAATTGTTCCTAATGTAATACACAATGATTGCTCAGTAATTAATAATGAAGTTTGCTTGTGTCGGTAAAGAATGCGCAATAGTCAACACTACTGCAATACTTACACATATTTTTCATACTCATCATATCTATAATCTGATGTTGGTGGTACTGCGATGGCGAATGTAAAATGGGTGCAAAGATTCGTGTCGAGCTGCTTTACTGAAAATTGGTTAATCTCATTCTGATTTGAATACCTCGACATGGAACATATCACTCTGAAGTCATCTACATCCGTTAAAGAAATAAAATATTTATAGATGTAGTTGCATGTATTGTATACTGGCTAGTAAAATTCATTTATAAATAATAAATATGTTTCACTAGAAAACATTGTATGCATAAACTATTTCACAGCGCAGGAAGGTAAATACTTTAAACTAACGAAGATCCTTATAGGAGATAAAGTTGCATGATCATAATGTTTGTTTATGTATTTTGCTATGTTTTTCCTCCATTCCCAGGCGTTAAGTTTGCTTTCAGTCAGTACGATCAATAACTAGCATATCCCAAATGTTAGGATTGATGGAATCATAATTCAATTATGGGTTACGTCTTTATTTGTACATTAGACATTAGTAGTATATGAGGGATGACACGAGAAGTCGGTCCGTTGGTCCGTTTGGTCCGCCAAGGTTAACGGACCCATGGACCGTGAAGGTGAACGAACCCGGAACGGACCAAGTATCCTTGAAGATCAACGGACCCGAGTCAAAGAACAACTGATCCGGGTAAGATTTTACGAACTGGTGCAAGGGGTGTAGGTGGTTCGACGTTGCACCACAGCCATTAAACGGCGAGGTCACCGATATCAGCCGAAACCAAGCCGTGTGTGTGGCCCGAGCGAAACAGGCCGGGACCGATCGCGGACAACTGGAAAATGGTTGGTGCATATATATGTATGTGTACGTCTGTGTGTGTATGTGGGATGGGTGTTGTTTTCCATTCAAATTTGTGGTGCAAAAATTACGGGTATGGTTCTCTATGAGTGTGTTCTATAAATATATGTAACCTACGACAAAAAGGTTCATTAATAAACATGGACACGAGGTGGAAAAATCCTTTTACAGCTATGATTGCGGGTCTGACTGGGTGCGGAAAAACGGTTAGGTTTTTGTGTAAATTTTTTTAAATATGTGAATAAGTTGGTGAACCCGATACCAGAGGAATCTGGTGTTATTATGCGTGGTAGTCTCCATATGAGAACATGCCTGGTGTTAAATTTATTGAAAAGCTACAATACGTGGAGCAATGGAATGGTGATAAACCAAGGCTGTTGGTTATTGATGATTTGATGAGTGATACGAATGAGCGTGTTAATAAATTATTCACTAAAGGAAGTCATCATCGGAGTTTAAGTGTGCTGTATATTGTACAGAATCTGATTGGGAAAAATAAACAACGCAGAACACTTAGCATCAATTCACAATATAGTGTGCTTTTCAAGAATCCCACGTGACGGATCGCAGATTATTTATTTGGCCAAGCAAATGTACCCTGATCGCAACAACTACGTGCAAGATTATTTTAAAGACGCAACAGCGAGCGCGCATGGTTATTTGCTGCTAGATATCAGACAGGCACTACTTGATCATTTGAGGTTGCGGAGTTATATATTTCCTGGAGAAATTTATATTGTATACGTGCCAAAATATAAAAAAATGGGTGATAATTTGAAATGCCACGGACCAATGTTAAAAGTCATGTGTCAGGCGAAACGGGCTGCCATTAAGAGTATAATTAAAACGGCATCACCGTAATTCATAAGTACCCTGTGTGAATGATCCCAAAATATCTTAAAAGGCCATGTTCGACTTACCAAGCAGCAGAAGTTACTACATCGACACAGGACTAAGCTTAGAGTGCTCTCTCGTAAAATGACTACTGTGAAAAGACGACAACATATCCTATAGGAGGTAGCTTTCATCGGCGTATTACTGAAACCTTTCCTCAGTGTCTTTGGTAAACCTCTTGGGTGTAAAATGGCCAAGAAAATGTTGCTGATCGATCCTCGTCTATTAGAAACTTTGCAGCACAAACTTGCGTACACACCACTTGATAGCATGAGGGAGCTGGATAAACAATTGCGAGTGGTTTTGGATCGTACTAATGTATCTAACGCTGATAAAGCTAGACAAAATAGAAGCGAAAGTGCTAATGTTACGAACTTGTATTTTTCCGGTTGCAACATACAGTTGTGAAACATGGACTCTAAGTAAAACAGCGGCAAAGAAGATCAATGCCTTCGAGCTGAAATGCTACAGAAAGATACTTAGAATATCATGGAAGGATAAAATCAGAAACTCAGATATTATAAACACACTGAATATTCCAGAGTGTTGATTACTAAGCACAATAACGAAAAGAAAACTACGCCAGTTTGGTAGTTTTAAGAGACATAACTGTTTAGAAAGACAAATAATGGAGGGAAGAGTAACTGGGAAGAGGAGAAGGGGCAGACCAAGAAGACGATGGACTGACGACATTAAAGATAATATGAATACATCGCTAGAAAATGCAAGCCACATCGCCCAAGACAGAGAGAGGGTCAGAGAGTTCATTGGGAAGACAACGTTCTGGAAGGAATACGTCACATGACACACCACTCTCTCAAACAACCACATACAGAAAGAAAGCACATATTCCATGCAAATACTCCTGAAACTTTGAACTGGATTTTTATTTGTGATCATAAGAAATAACACATCTATCACTTCGCGCCATTTTAGCGGAAGTCCGGTATATCATATGGTATTACCGTTCCTGAATATACATTGTAAATACTTTGTCACAAATGAATAAATAAGAGCCAAAAACAAGCAATAATATGTGTTCACTATTATTTGAAACGGATATTGGCAGTATTTAGGTCATGTTCTTACATCGGACGAGAGTAGACTTACTCACAAAGATATATCATGCTCTGCAACAAGAAAATGAAATTATTGAAGATACAGAACAACAAAACAATGAACAATCAAGACGGGAGTGAATACAATGTGTATTTACACCACCAAATAACTACAATAGCTTGCAAAATACCGCACGACATGTAGAAACTTGACTTCTGCCCTGTGTGTTGACCTTGAAACCAAAAGAACAAACTAACTAACTGCCCTTCTAGTGGAAAGTGAAAAGTAACTACAAAGACTAATAGATCAAGTCGATAAATTAAGTACATAATATAGACTAAATATAAACATCTAAAAACAAACTCGTGATACTGATCAAAATCACAGAACAGGCGCTGAACATATAAATTAATGGAGATTTACAACAAGTAGACCAGTATCAATATCTCGTACACATAATCACACATGATAGTAGATGGGGAACACAAATTCAAAAATGAATATAAATCGCTAAAATTACTTTCACTGACATGAATAAAATTATTTAAAAAAATACAAACACGCTAAAGGTTATAATTATAAAATGCTACATATATTCTATATTTATGGATGACTTAGAAATATAGACAATTAGCAAACTATTAGAAGACAGAATTGATGCCTTTGAGATGTGAACATTGAAAGGAATACAGAGTGTCAAGGAAAAAAGCAACAAAGCGGTCCTAACATTTCGTATCTCCTTCGTCTTCAGCATTCATTCTCACACTCCCGCTGGATTTACCCTGTAGCAGACCTCGATCCTAATAGATTTCCGGCAGGATTGTACTCCAGAGGATGGAAATGCGCTGTGCCATCATTTTATTTGCACCGATGGTACGACACATCCTTCTTCGGTGGTAACATTTCGTGTGGCGAAAGAATTATTAAAGGACATAAAGATCAAACACATAAAGTATGCTGAACATATTAAAGGACATGACACTATGTTGAAGAGTTTTTGTGTTGGTAAAATCGAAGGGAGACAAGCAAGAGGTAGACATAGATATAAGTGGGAGAGTAACATTCGTATTAGACAGTTTCACATTCTGGCACTGTAGGGAAGCAACAACAATCCTGATAAATAATACTGGATATAGAGAACTGTGAAGAGCCATCACCGCAAATGCCAGCCCGCATGACACTTGATGATTTTTACTATAATAGATAATGGTCAATCTCTTTTAATAGCTCTTTTTTTGTTTGTATTTCTGATCATATGAAGCAACCAAGTCACTTCGCATGCCTGTATTGCTTTGGTTATTAGTACATCAATTCCTGGCGATAAATTCTTAGGATTGTTCTTGAAATCTTCTCTGACATCCAACATGTCAAGATTTTCTTCATGAGCATATCTTTGTATATTTTAATACGGTTATATGTCTATTTCTGGAACGCTCATGACGTCTTTAAAATATTCTTTCACTGTTTCTCTGATTGGTTATTTCTCATGTACAGGTATGCCCTTGGTGTCATTTATATAATATATGTCCACACTCATCCGCATCAATGAGGATATAATTCGCTGGAGGACTCTGTGTGCTGAAGCATCCGATGTGGTTCCCCTACGATCCTGAAGGGTTACGGGTTCATTGATTAATTGATTCATTGATATAATATGTTGAATTAACAGACACGTTTCGTATTGTAATTATTTTTTCCTATCACTATACAGAACAGTATGCTAGCTTGTATACATGCATGTTCCAATATTGTTCCATTTTCTGTTTGATTTACAGCCTATCATTTTGATAATGTGTACCTTGTACAGTAGTCTTCTGTTTTAGTTCTTAAGTTGGCCTTGCACTGTTTGTATTTAGTGTTCACGACTTCTTTAATTGTATTATTCCATCAAATTATTATGTTCTTCGGTACTCTTCCTGTATTTCTAGTGTCACATTATTTAAAACATTTTAGACGTTAAACACTTTAGAAGATGTATTTGCCATTTTGTTTTAACTTATCTTCAGTTATTTACATCTCTGTTAGACCTATACCTGGCGTCATATTTGTGTTTATTTTTCTATTATTTTCAAGGGATCGTCTATAGTTACGGTGGTGTGGGATATGACCTTGAAATTTCGAGCAATATTTCTTCCTGCCTGCTGCGTAGGTATGAAATCTATCTGAGCAGAGTGATTTGGATTGTTACATTTATACAACGTGTTTAATTAACTCTATGCTATTGTAACAAGTTGGCGATTTAAAGTCCTTGTTCTGCCAAAAATCTAATATATGCAGTGTCCATAGTATTTGCAGGTTCTTTTGTTATCTGAAAATGAACATAGCTGGTTTTCTCTTGGTGCTGGTTTCTGCTATGCATGACCATTGATGCTTTATATTACAAATAGATCGTTATGATATGGAACATATCCGACGTCATCTGACAGCATGTCGACGTAGTGGTGTTTTTCTTTTGCTGTGCATCCATCGTTTGTGAGTGTGTAAGTTTGTAAATCTCTAGCGTAATCTTTTTATATTAGTTTTCTATAAATTTTCATGATTATTCTTCTGTCTTTTACGAATTCAATATTTGTGTTTATGGTCTGAGCGGTATTTAGATCGATAATGTATCATGTTCAATGTATAGACCTTTGCTCTTCTTTGCACCGCTCCGGGATGATACATATTTATTGTACGTTAATTACTATTTTTACCTATATGTCTACAATGTGATATTTCCATCAAGGAAATATTATATTTAATTATGCATTTAACTATTTATAGGTCTTCATTGTTGAGGTCATATACGTTCAATGTACCTATTTTAACTGCGGTTTCATTTTTTGATGTCGGATTGTAGCGTGTCCCGTGAAGTGTTTATATATCCGATATTTTCTAATTTTCTGAAGAACATTACCGTAATGTGAACATATACAAAGTATAACCTGGTACTATGAACATGTAAATAGTGATAATTAAGAAATTATAGAAATTGATTTGTTGTAAAGTCATAATTCAGGCAACGACTTACTTTCATTAAGGAACGGTCCTCTTATTGGAGCTTCAGTTGTTGTGGGCATGGTACGTGTAGTAATATAAGGGCTGAAAATAATTGCGTGTACAATAACATAATTCATACTAGCATACAAAAGAAATATGTAAATAGATGTGTATGCAAATATTATTCTTTGTATGAAGTTGAAAAAATATTGGAAGCATAGTCTATCCTAAAATGTATTTAGTCATAAACACAGTATTGTTTCGCTGTAGCAATTTGCTTAGCAATATTTAAGTCCAGTAATGTGTCATTGCTTTCGGAAGAGTCCGTATGCACAATTGTCTGATGCGCATTTCGAAACTCGTTACTTTGGCCGTCAGAGACGCGTTTTGTGCCACGCCACAACAAAGTCAGGCTTTTCAAATGAAGTGTTTTTATTTTACATCATACTCTAACATATGTTTTTAATGTGACAATAAACAAGCTGTCTACGCAAAATACAACACCACATAATATTTCAGATTTTGATTCTTATGTGAATAAAATAAATCTTCTCGAAACAAATATAGGCATATACTGTGCACCATAATCACTTGAATAAAATTAAGAACTATATTTTTGACAATTTTATAATCTGCTGCCTTAATACTGTACCGGATAATGTGGTCTACTTGTAAATATAAATATAAATAAGGTTGCTTACGATGTGGTATCGATAAATGAATAACAAAATATAGAAGCATCATGTATTTTGTATCATCAGAATAAACGGTGTTTATATTTTGAAAACAATATTGAAAGCATATCCTATCCAGTATGTAGTCATCAACCCAGCAGTGTTTGACAATAGCAATTTGCTTGGCAACAATTAAATCAAGTAATGCGTCATCATTTATACTTGGAGGTCCTCAGATGGTATAACGAAAAATCAAATCGACTATATAATAATTCAGCAAAGATGGAAATAAAGCATCTAAGCATGTAAAGCATACATAGTGCCAGACTGCAACTTTTACCATGAACTATTAATAACTAAATTCAAACAAAAACTTTAAAATGTAAGAGGTAAAGATATATTAAACTGTGATTGTTAAAAAATTCCAAGAGAATACAAAATAGAAATTACAAACAGATTCGAAGCCTTATTATAGGAACAAGAGAGATTACCAGAGGAAGAGTTAACCAGCAAGGTTAAAGAGATTTACATAAAGGGTGCACAAAAATATATACCTAAGAAAACAAGAGACAAAAATATATAACGGACAGCACCATGAAGCTAGTGGAAGAAAGAAGGAATGTCAAGCCCAACAACAATAACAACAGCCATAAATTATACAAACAACTAGCGAGGGAAAAAGGCAAATTAGAAAGGATAAAAACAATTTTTCAAGGACTCCTGCAAAAACATAGAGGATCTGTACGAAGAAGGACAAATGACAGACATGTTTCTCGCAGAAAATATCACAAAGAGCAAAACATATAAAACATATATGCGAGTCATTAAAGACAAATCAGGTAACACCCTAAGCAATGTGAAATTTTAGAAAGTTTGAAAGAAAATGTAAAGAAATGTACTCAAAGCCACCCCAAAATGTGACAGGGTGTCAAGTAAACACAGACAGAAATACACAAGAACCAGAGCGTACAATATAAGAAATTAGATCAACAATTCACAGTTTGAAGAGGGCAAAAGCAGCAAATTGTGACGACATAACAGCAGAAATGATCCAAGCCGGGAACGAAAGCAGCGTAAATATATTTTATCGGCTATACAATAAGATGTGGAGAACAGAAACGTGGCAAAGGAACTGGAAACGTTCAGTATGCATACCAATACACAAATGCAGTGATATGCAAATATGTTCAAATTATAGAACAATCTCCTTGATCAGCCAAGCCAGTAAAATACTTATGCACATTTTCATGAAAAATACATAAGAAAATGGAAGACGAGATCCACGGATGGCAAGCAGGATTCAGAACTGGTAGAGGCACCAGAGTTCATATATTAAACATGGAAAAGATATTTATCATGGAAAATGTCGTGAGTATAACATTGAAATGCACACATGCTTCATATGCTGCATCAAAACATTCGAATGTGTCAATCACAATCAAATATGGGAAATAATGAACGATATTGATTTCCCAAAACACATTACATGATTAATAGCAGAGCTGTATAACGACCAAGAATCAGCGGTAAAATTTGAGGG
Source organism: Meghimatium bilineatum (assembly GCA_034231615.1). Taxonomy (NCBI): domain Eukaryota; kingdom Metazoa; phylum Mollusca; class Gastropoda; order Stylommatophora; family Philomycidae; genus Meghimatium; species Meghimatium bilineatum. The sequence goes on from CM067320.1 coordinate 60,477,009, forward strand.
TGCAAGATCGGAGTGGTTCAATGTACAAGGTACAACCTTGTCTCCATACTTGTTAAACATTTATGCGGAAAATATAATGAGAAAGGTGAGACAAAAACAATAAAGCCTGATTTTCGATTTATAAATATAGGAGCGTTGCAGATACCAGAAATTAGATATGCAGACGACAGTGCTATTAACAACAACAAACACGACCTACTGAACATAATTAAGTCAAACCAAAAGTTCAGCGAACAGAAAAATATGTTCTTAAATATGAAAATGACAAAAATAATGGCAATTGACTAAACTAAATCATGACCGAAAATTAATATTGAGAACTGCAATTTAGAAGAAGTGACACATTTTGATTATTTAGGAACTAATATAAACAATGCGGGGTACTGCGCAATTGAGATCAAGAGAAGAACATCGATGGCGCTGGTAAAATTAAAATAGCTAAGAATATATGGCAGGGTACTAATATAAAAATCAAATTGTGTTTACTACGTACATACGTATTTCCTGTGGCGACATAAGTATGTGAAGCATGGACACTAAATAAAACAGTGGTCAAGAGAATAACATCATTTGAATTAAAATGCTATAGAAGAGTTCTGAGAATAACTTAGACAGAAAGGAAAACAAACCAGGAAGTGTTACGAACAATTAACGCATAGGAAAGCTGGCTTCTGAACACCATAGTAAAGAAAAAGCGAGTTTTTTTTGTCACATTAAGAGACACGACAACATGGAGAGAGTGTTACAGGAGGGGATGATAGAAGGCAACATGGGCAAATGCCGTCCAAGACGACGTTGGACAAAAAAACACCCAGGTCAACTTGCTCAAGAATGCGCAGATTTAAAGAGATCGATAGGAAGGACTACGTTCTGGAAAGAATATGTCACCTGTTGATGAATGTGTCATTGCTTTCTGAAAAGTTCGAATTGCACCTGCCGATGTGAACGTTCATATCCTTACTGTCCGTTTTATGTTGTATGTGTTAATTTGGTTTTAATTTTTTGTCTTGATCAAGGCATTTTGATCGAAATGTCGATTATTGCGTGTTATTATGTGTGTCTTGTGTGATTAAGCAAAACTTCTTTATGTGGGATGTTTCAGCTCTGAAGTATATAACAGAGATACACAATGACGTTGAACGTAGTGAAAAGTGATGACAATCGGTTTGATCGGAAGCGATTTTTTAAAACCTGGAACTATCATTCATACAAACATATCAAAATGTCGTATAAAGTTAGTGAAAACGAATTGAAATATAATTTCATATGCCATGAAAACTTAGAAATGTGATCGAAATTATTGTTCATCGTCTACAAACCTGAGACAGTGAGAAGGTTATTTAATCTACACATGTCAATATGAGACATAATATTCGTTAAAAGTGATTTTCTATTGCATGGAACCATACCAGGATCAGACATGTTGGTCGAGAAGGGAGCATTGATATGATATGCCAATTAAGAACATAGACATACAGTGTATTCAAAAACTAAGGAATGTGCTGAAAAGTATGGCTCATAGTTTAGAAAAATGCCAGATGGTTAACATGACAGATGGACATATGTCATTATGGCCATGTTGGTAGACACACATGAGTAATTATGACACGAAACATTTCAAAACTGCCAAAACCTGCATTTGAAAACTTAGAAATGTTATGGCAAGTGTGGTTCATCAACTAAAGAAGAAACAGTGAGTGCAAATCGACACATGGAAACGTGTCAATATGAGACATATTAAATTATTTGTGAAAAGTGAGATGTTATGACATGCAAAACTTAGAAATTTGTCAAAAAATTGTATTTGAAAACTTGGAAATTTTATGAAGACATGTGAATCATAGTCTAGAAAAGTGATTAAGAGTGCAATTTAATCAATCTAAACATACCATTATAAGACATGTTGGTGAAAAAGAGTGAATTGCTGTGACATGATAAGTTAGAACAAAGAAACAAAGTGTACACTAAATCTTTAAATATGAGTTGAAAAGTATGATTCATCGTCTAGGAAACTTACAAAAGGTGATTTTCATTTCTTAATTTATTCAGAAATGAATATTTCAGTAATATTTTGATAAATAAACACATCATAGACAGAGAACTATGTTTCAATTTGATTCATGTCTGTGTTAGCAGGCGATGTAGATCTTATGAGTGATATCATTGAATAACCATGTAGCTGAATATTTCAGCAGGGTATATCTAGTGTTTTTTAGCACAGAGTGATATATCATCACAGGGGATAAATAGGGATAGCCATGCAACATGGAATTTTAGCGCATTATAACAGGGAGTTTTAGCAAGATATTTTGAGCAGGTGTTGTTATGTTATAACAGGTGATATCAGGATATACGACTGCAACAGCGAATTTAGCTAGTAATAGCAGGGGATTTTAGCAGGGGATTTTTAGGGGTACTATATAATAACATGAATAGTATGGAGTGACCTACCATTGGTATGTTTATGTTTAACGAGATGCCCCAAAGAAACCATTATCATCTATATCTAAAAACATACTTATAGGATCTGCCAGAATTCATTAGCATCTATACATATACACACATTCCTATGTTGTGCCAAAAATCATTATCTTCTTCTTCTTCTTTCTGTCCGCATGTACCTTTTGGTGTTGAGGGGAGAGTGATTGTACGGTCTTTTGCCCTTCAATGTGCCTCTTCTGCTGTTATATTTCCCAGTGTCTCTAATACACTATATATGCACCTTCTACGAGGGCGTCCAATAGGTCGCCTGTTTTCGTATCATTTGTTAGATGTTTTTGGATAATACTTTGCTCTTTCTGTCAGCGAAACGCAGTCTCCTATTTTCCGTCAGGAATGATTACCATCTAGAGATATACGCATTTTATCTGTCAGAAACAATTAGCATATATACATTTCCACATGTCAATATGCTCGGGAGGAACCATTAGCACCTATGCATATACACAGACGCATATGCTCTCTCAAAAAATCAATACCAGATATATGTACACACATAATCATATGCTCCGCAAGGAACCATTAGCACCTATACATATACACATATTCTTATATTTCAAAATTATTTTCTAAACAAGCATGCCGACTTGTAATAGTGATCTTGGATTTTTATTTGTAGCACACTGTAACATCTAATTTATTGTATACAGTTCAGCAGACGTGCTCGGACACATGAGAAAAATTAAAGGGTAATCAACTCAATATAAATATTACATAGTGGGTGATACAAATGGAAAACGTTTTGCAGGATTAGGGACTACATGCTGTGCAATATAAATCTCGCCCAAAGATATTCTAGCGTTCTAATTATTGTAATTGGCCTAGTCGGTTGACTATAATCACATAGCAAGATTTCATGATGTGACTACGATAAGTTAGCTGAATTGTGGATAACCGTCACCTGAATTTATCTTAGCAAGTTAGAAAATTCGTAAATTTCGCTTTGTTTAGAAACGCTAACATTAACTATAGACAATCATGTGTGACTAATTTGTGACGTTGGATGACTATACATTTATATTAGTGGGTGTTTTTAACACCACCTACGATCAGAAGGATGGACAGCAAATAAACAGACATAATACATAATTGATGCCTGTTAGATGTGGGTTATAGGAGAATAGGCAGAACATCATTTAAAGAGAAGAAAACAAATAAAGATGTTCTAAAAACACTTAATATGAAGAAACTTTGCAACATGTGTATCTAATAAAATTTATGTTTCAGGAATGTTTACACTTGGGTAAAAACTCTATATGCTCAAACTTTTGTGAATATTTTGTGAGCTTGGATGACCAAACTTTTCTATTAGCATCCATGTTTTAGCACCCCCGTCTGACTATATTCTCCTATTCAGTCAGCATACTACTAGATATAAACCGGTATTGGGTCCGGTGTCCAGTCCCATACTTTCAGACCCCCTATAATCTGTTCTCCGATATCCAGCCCCACGTTACTCGTCCCCCCGATATCCGGCCCTTCGTATTTTACTATATAGGTCAGCTGTGCACAATGTATAGTATTTTACTAATATAGTATTTTACTATATTAGTGCATCACACATCCAGATTTTCTTTTTATATGAGGTATATTAGTACTGGGTAATGGAGGTCAAGCACCATCTGTGCGCCAGACTTTCACATTTTACTATATACAGCATATTGGCGGTAATAATATTTTCGTAGTTTAGTATATAATCCATCTGTGAGCCAGGTATATTTTCGTATATTACTGTATAGTTATACTGTGCGCCAGGAATATTTTCGTATAATACTATATAGTTCATATGTACGCCATAGCCTACTTTCTACATACTCTACTACTAGCGCGATGTTCAACTTATTTGACATAATTATGCAAGGGGCCTGCATTCGTAATGCTGACAAGGAGGAAGGTGGTCAGATATTGACATATAATTGTTAAACCCCATAGGCATTAGATACGTCCGAAACATGAATAAACATTTTATAACAATTCATCTAGATCTAATATATAGATAGTCACTTTTAACATTCAGAGCTTTACAACAAGCACCAAGTACTAGATTTAGAACATGCAAAGAGACAATATTATTGTGCTTCTGTCACGGAATTTTACGATTCTCAATAATAGATTGAGATCACTATTGATTGAGTTAACAGCACTGCCAATTATGGTATGTACTTATATATATATATATATATATATATATATATATATATAAGTCAGCTAAACTGAAACATAACAACATCAGTAACACATCAAACACAAGTTACATTTCAATTTTTCACAACGACACAAATACACAAGTACACTCTGTGTAATAACAGTGCATACACACACTTCCATTAACTGCATTTGAAATTGCTTAATAACCTTACATTTTGCATTTAGTTTCTGAATCATTCAGAGTTTTGGAAATACTTGACAGTAGTGGGAATTGCCCTTCATTGCATGCATTGCCCAAGAAGTCGTCATAATGGAGAAATTTAAACGTGACACCACCAAGACCTTTTTTTTTCGCGTAACAAACCTGACAGAATAATAATGATAAGTGGTACATAAATATTTTTAGAGCACATATTTTCGTGGTATCTTCGTTCCAACACAAGTACCGTTCAATATCACTGTGACTAAACTGTTTGACCGTAATATTTAAGAAAAAGTCAATATTGTAAATATAAACCTAATGTGTGACGTCAAGTATTTTAAATCTATTAATATGAGCTGATACTTTGTCCTCAAGATTTTGAAATATATGAATATAAACTCAATGTCTGCCCTAAAATGTCATGAAGTAAATATTTTGAATCAGAAACCCCCCCCCCATTCCCCACCTCTCCCTCCCGAATTTGGTCTGCATATTAGCAAGTTTATTTTCCGAAATCCATATCTAAGACGGATGTGTCGGGCCATTGCAGCAAATAAAACGTCGACACAACGCAGTTCCATTCGCTGGACTACATCCTGCTAGAAATCTGGTAGGACCATGGCCCTACTACAAGAGATAATCAGTAGGAGTTTGAGAATGTACGGTGAAGAAGAAGATGAAGAAAATTCCCAAAATAATAATACACTAAATATAATGTAGATCAATATCCATTCAGTTTATTGGTGGTTGGTTGGTTGCTGATTCATGGGTCCATGGGCTCATACCCTTTGAACCAATGCCATTGTGTGATATATGCATGTGTTTGTGAGCTGTTTTTTTTTTTCATATAATGTTTTCCACTTATCTGGCCCTGGAGGGAGAAACATTTCCCTGACACAATCCAGCGTTGTGCATTAATAAAGGTGGTGGTCAACAGTTTCATAGGGATGAGTGCACAACCGGCACCCTGGAATGTGTTGTGGTTGTATTATGTTCATGTGATTGTTAAGCTGTACCTGTTGTGTGCGCAGTCGGAATATGATACTCTGGTATTTTCTTTCCAGGAGGTTGATAGTGCCTATAGGATTTGGTCATACATTTATAGATTTTCCTCCCAGTGTTTCCCATGGCCCATCTGTACATCCAATTTTCTTTGTTCACAGATTACACCATCGTTTTAACTGTGTGCATGGTAGTTTCTGTATAAAGCTGTTCTTGTTGTGTTCCCATCTTTGCTAGTCTGTTTGCCTTATCATTGCCAGGTGTGTTTGAGTGGCCATGAATACACTGCATAACAATGTTGACATCATAAGATATAACCAGCTGATTTGGGTGGTAATATATTTCAACTAGCTCAGGTTTACAATGCCCATCACATTACAGTGCTTGAAGAGCAGACATAGAGTCTGTAAACATCACAATGTTGTGGACGTTTGATGGAAAGACATAAATATTGTCTTCAGGAGGTACACGGTAACTTCTAGTGCTGTTATTTCAGCTTCATAGTTAGAACATATCTCCCCACAAGCATCAAATAACTCATCAGATGTTTTGTCTGGATATTCTATATAGACACCATAACCTGCTTTGATGATGGCTTTGAAAGCAGACCCATGACTATAGACATGAATCCATTGTTCTGGGTAGGTGTCTATTGTTTTCTGTGTTGCTTTCATAAGACTTATTGGGTCAGAACTTTTCGTTGCATTATCTCTTAACTATGGTTTGGCAATTTAAAACCTGCGTATGATGGTAACTATTTTTTCTACTCTTTGCAGTTCTTATCTCTTGTCTGGGAGGTGATAACTGTCTTTTAATTTATTGACAAGGTTCAGGACTGACTTTTGTTGTATTCTGTGGTTTGGTTCCCATTTTTCTACAAGTTATTATTTGAATTGTCTTTGTTCATTATTTTGCTTCTTTCATAAGCCTTCATTGCAGCAATATCTTTCCACATCACAAGGGGTTCATTTGTATGTATTTCACATTCAGCCGTTGGTGTAGATCTCATTGCTCCACTAATTGTTCTAGCTTGTGCACTTAATAACCACTGGAACGATCAAAGGGAAAAGATATGGGATCGACAAAGAGATTAGTTACTAGATGGGCTTGTATCGTGACACGGTAGAAGCTCACCAACCGAGCTTATTGACAACACGAGAGACAGAGAGTGGCGGAGAAACATGATCGCCTACGCTAGTCGGCACGTCACTTGATTGTTTGATTGATACGTTCTGAAAATCTTTCAAATTATCTGCTTATATAATCAAGTGTATCTTACCTTTTCTTTGATGCTGTCCGCCTCTTCACTGCTGATCCATTGGTTGCCATAAATCACATAAGAGTTACACTGAGAGGGATCTTTTACATTTGTACCGCCAGAACGGATGACTGCACATACCTGTCACGTGATATATATATATATATATATATATATATATATATATATAATATATATATATATATATATATATATATATATATATATATATATATATATATATATATATATATATATATATATATATATATATATGAGCGTAAGCTATGTTCGATAACATAAGCAATGGGATTGTTTAATAAATTCATGTACGGTAATTACACAAGTAGGTTTTAGTCACAGACACACATTATCATCATGCTTCATGCTGGTACGAGTGATCGATCGTTAAGAGTCAGTTTATTTACTCATAACACATCGTTGTATGTGTCAGTCATTACAAATTCGTCTTCAGATGTCGTACTTAAACGTCTGCTGGGTAGAGGATGTCCATACATTAGGTAACTAAATGAGAGGTGATGGATCTGAACAACTTTGACAGTTATTGACAAGAGCGAAGGTGCAGACGACATAGCTGATGACTACAATGTATTTTAAATAAATGTAAAATTATTAACATAAATTATGCGCACATTAAATATAAAATATTAATTAATTACATGAATTATGTTTTATCCTGAGCCTTGACAGCAGATTACACATTCAAAGTATCTAAACTTGAGAAGGTGTATCGATCTTAACGCTGTGTAAGTAAACATGATATTTGATCGAAGTCTTTTCTATACAATCCACCTTTGAAACTATTCCTTGAAAGAATACGGATGTAACTAAGTAATAAATATTTTATCCTGACATAATCAATTGATTGAAAATCCAAGTATTAAACCGGGTAAAACATTTCTTCCCAAAAATTTATAAATATTAGGATATGTGATTATGTTGCTACTTTTAAAATATTTAAAAATTATATTAGATGTGTACAAACGATGTTTATACTCCATCAATGCGAAAAGGAAGTTGAACATCGAATTATAATTAAACCACAATTTTCTCTATGACGTTAATTCGAAAACAACAAAAATACTGAGGGCTCATTTTATCAAGCCTTCTGAATCAGCTTACGAAATTGCATCTATATTGGTGCCACGAGAAGGACGTTGACGATGTTGAATACTGCATTTCACAGAAGACCAATATGTCGATCCTTTAGCGCAAACAAAACGGCGATACAGCGCATTTCCATTCTCTGGACTACATCCTGCACAACATTTAATAGGAGCATTGTCCTGCTACAAGAGATCCAGCGGGAGTTTAAGAATGTACGCTGAAGAGAAAGAAGATTACTGCCTGAAATTGACGGTTTATGCCTGGATTATGTAAGCTTTAAAGCAAGTTATTAACGTGGTTCTTACACGCCACTAGCTGTCTAGTCATTGGTAGATCAGAGACGAGTACAGTCGTTGACTTCTACTTCAGTATCAGTGTTTCCATTTCTTGGTATTTCAGGTAATGAAAGGTTGTTCCATTATTCTAAGCAAGTGGAACAGCCAATAACTGTTATATGAAAATCACCACATTGTAACATGGATGCGACTGATAGCCACTGGTATAAGTGGTTGCTCTGCAACTGGGCAGGGCGGGGCACCCATTTGTCCCGACATAAAATATTGTCAAAGGGAGCGAATATAAATGGATATCACCCATATGGATGTGGAAAGCAACGGGAAACTATCACATTATTCTCCCAAGATGAAAGTCATTGTGACGCACAGAAGTAGGCCTACAGTTAGTGTTAATATAGCAACATGGAACGTCAGATCGTTAGCGCAGTGTGGTAAATTAGACAACATCAGCAAGAAATGGAAAGAATGAACATACATATCTTAGGAATGAGTGAAATGAGGTGGACTTGGCAGGAGAGATACAGTAAGATAAATTTAAACTCATATACTCAGGAGGACAGAAACACGAGAGATGGATAGGATCATTAGTAGACACAGAAACAGGAAAAACGGTACCGTGTTTTATGGCAATATCAGATCAGGTAATATCAGTTAAACTAGCATGAAAATCGTTGGATATCAATATGGTGCAGAAATATGCACCTACATCAAGCAGTTCAGTGGAGGACATCGAAAATTTCTAGAAAGATCTAGAAATCGCAATGAAACAGTGTAAAAATCAGGAATTAACTATAGTAATGGGGGACTTTAACGTAACAGTAGGTGAAACAGAAATAAAAGATGTGACAGGAATATTTGGTTTAGGAACTAAGAACGAAAGAGGTGATATATTGATAGAGTGGGCACACGCACATAACTTAATAATAGGGAATATATGGTTCAAGCAACATCCAAGAAGGCTGTGTACATGGATTAGCCAAGGTGATAATACTCGGAACCAAATTGATTTTTTTTTAGTTTCTAAAAGACATAGAAACATCATTAGATCTATGAAAACAAGGCCAGGTGCTGACTGCAACAGTGATCATATACTACTGGTGGCGAAATTGTGTACAAGATTAAAGAATATCAAGAAAGCACCAAGGAATAATGAATTACATTTAGCTTTATTGAAATAAGATGCTGACATTAAAGAAAGATACAACATAATTGTACAAAATAGATGCAATGCCATTGTAAAGAATCAGAGTACTGAAGATCAATGGAACATGCTAAAACAGTCGATAAACCAAACATCTAAAGAGATAATACCAAAAGTAAAACATACATCAAAACAAAAATGGATGACTGAAGAAATATTATAATTGATTAGCACCAAAATAAAAAAAATAAACACAAGATAATGGAATATCAGAAAATACATAAGGAGATACGAGAGAAATGCAAAATAGCAAAAGAAAACTGGCTGAACAAGAAATGCACAGAAATAGAATTACATTACAACAAAGATACAACATTACTATATAAGAAAATTGAGATCATAACAGGAAAGAGAACGGAAACAGTTACAGGGTGTCTAAAATCTAAGACAGGGCAGGTATTAATTGGAATAGATCACATAGTACAGAGATGGTCAGAATATATCAAAGAACTTTATGATGACAATAGACCAGAAATAAACATACAAGATAGCTTCGAGGGTTCATCAATATTCACAGCATAAGCAAGGGAGGCACTAAAACACATGAAATATGGCAAAGCCCCAGGTCCATGCAATATCACATTACAAGAATTAGCAGCTTTAGATGACTTTGGAGTTGAAATAATCACAAAATTGCTGAATGACATATATAACAGCGGAAACATACAAGATGACTTAATGAGGACCATATGTATAGCCTTCCTTATGAACCAGGGACCACCGAATGTAAAGAACACCGTACAATCAGCCTCATGAGCATAATAACCAAAATACTTCTCATAATCATCATGAAGAGAGTGAGAAACAAATTAAAATTAGAAATAAGTCCAGAACAATATGGCTGTGTAGAAGGCAAAAGTACCAACAATGCTATTTATATATTGAGAACACTAATAGAGAGGTATATAGAGGTAAAAACAGATTTGTACCTCTGTTTTATCGACTACACTAAAGCATTTGACAAAGTTAAACATAGCGAAATTATACACATGCTATAGAATCTGAACATTGACAGCAAGGATTTAAGAATAATCAAGAACATGTACTGACACCCAACAGCAGCAATAAGAGTAGGAAATCAATTTGCCCCTTTTCAACAAATAAAACAAGGAGTCAGACAGGGATGCGTGCTTTCACCAGACCTGTTCTCTTTATACAGAGAAAACATAATGCGTGCAATAGTAGATATCTCAGGAATATCAGTGAGGACATAACATAAATAATGTGAGATATGCGAATGACACTGTTCTGATTGCAAAAAGTGAGGAAGACCTTCGCGATTAAATTAAATTAGTAGTCACAGAAAGTAACGTGAAAGACCTCTTCCTAAATATCAAGAAAACAGAAGTTTTGGTTATTTCAAAGAAACAAAATAACACACCTTGCAATATCATAGTGAATGATATAGTAATAAAACAGGTCCACCAATTCAAATATCAAGGTACAATGATTACAGCAGATGGAAGAAGTTCAACAGAAATAAGATGCAGAATAGGACAGGCAAAAACAACATTCAGAAAAATGAAAAATATACTGTGTAACAAGACCTTGTCATTAGAGATGAGAAAGAGAGTTCTGCAGTGCTATATAACCCCTATACTAACATATGGGTGCGAGTCTTGGACAATAAACAAACTGGAAAGTGAGAGATTAGAGGCAACACATATGTGGTTCTACAGAAGAATGCTGAAAATACCATGGACTGTCAGAAAAACTAATGTGGAGGTGTTTAAAGAGTTCAATGCGAAACGGACCTTAATCAACAAAATAAGAAAAAGGGAATCTTCTTTTTTGGCCACTTCATGAGACAGGCAGGTTTAGAAAACATAATCACAACAGGCAAGATTGAAGGCACCAGAGACAGAGGGTGATAACGTGTGAAAATATTAGACAGTTTGACAACCTGGCACGGCAAGGAAACAACAACGACTTTGATACATAGTACTGTGGACACAGAGCTGTGGAGAGCCATGACCGCCTTCGCCACCAGGCATGTCACCTCATGATGATTTAATTATTATTTCTCTGTAATGTGCAAGCTCTCGTACTCGCATGTGCCAATTTTAGAAGATAGTTGATACATTTAACGTTCATCACAATTTTTCATTTACTTTTTTTTTTCTAAAACAATTTCCATCCCTGATTAATTGGTCTACCCTATTTTCTAGTTTTCAACTGTCCACAATATGTGAGATTGTGTTTTCTTTATTGTTTTGATACGTCAATACAATTATATAACCAGATCTTTTCAGACGTGTGTAGTGGATCGTCTTTCTGTTTCTGATCGATAACTGTTTCTTATGACCTTTTTTATAACATTTCATTTCAAATGCTGTATTTTATTTTCCATTGAAGATGCAATCTCTGAAGTGCTTCTCGCTGATGCTAGTTTTTTTTTTTTTTCAGTGAGGAGAATTGGTTTACAAATATAAATAAAGATTACCAAAATTTATCAATGCATCAATAAATAAATACATGTTGTCTGATAATTATACGTAAATACTAAATAAAGTATACAGGTTACTGAAGATACCTGACTATCTATATAAAATAATAATAAATAACAATAAAATATAGAACAGAGACAATTATCAAAGTTTCGGTCCTAATGGGACCTTTATCAAGAAACAAAAAACGATATAGAAAACGCAGCAGTAAAAAACAATATAACCAAGATGACTGGTGAAATAGAGAGTTACCTATATATGGGAGTTTGAGACAAAAAACGCAGACATTAAGAGATGTATTTCTTTGGTCCAAGAATAGTAACCTAGACAAAATCGAGCGGGGATATGACAAGACAAGTAGTCCATATAAGAATTTTTAGATCAGTTAGTTAGTTAGTAGTCGGATCATCATCACTGCAAACTGGACACGTCTATAGTTGCTCCTATCTCTCCTTGAGTGTATCCGGCCTTACACCTCTGCTGACAGTACCGGTCCTATGCTGGCTTACCAACATTCTTATGCGCCCTAAAAAATGTTCACTTCTAGCAGCACCGCATTCCAATCTCTGAACTGTAATCCTAGCCATTGAAAATGAATCATGATCCACATTAGTCTCACTCTCGCGTGCTATATCTCTTAATGAATTCAAAACGTCAGCGCGATCCATTGCCCCATCGCCCTGTGCCACAATCGCGCATGATGCCAGTTGATCCGCTCTTTCATTGCCTCGAACGCCCACATGTCCCAACACGAAGATAAATGTAACCACTTTCAGGCTCGCCTTTCTCAAGGCCTCAATCCACTGTTCGCGAACGAGACCCACGTGTACCTTCTTAATCGTACTCAAAAAGTCATTCAAGATGGAGACCTGCGTTATCTTCTGTGTGCGTAGCCACTCAAATGCCCTGGTCACCGCCGTAGTCTCCATGGTCATACTACTCGTAGTGACCGCAAAGGCACCACTCTCCTTCTCGATCGTTTTACCTGCGCACTGAGCTGGGAAGGCCCAATCACTGCTAACATGAATAATCACAGATCCATCAGTGTATATAATCACTTCCCCCTCTTTGGTATACTAGGGGAGCTCATTAATGAAGACAATTAGAGTAGGCGTTCCTTTGTTTATTCTTAGAAAATTGAACTAACATGCTTTTTGTGAAACCAAGTTAGACGAAAAAGTTAAGGATTTTCTAATATGATTGAAAAAAGAATTACAATTTTGATAGTATTGTAGAGAGGTAAAACGCATTAGATGAGTATAACTCAAGGTAAAACGTGTAAAAACAACACGTGGGGTTCGAGACAGTGAAAAAAAGAACTTAAAGGTAGGATATAGTGAAAGATACATGATTTGTGAACATTAGTAACTGAGACTCCCTAGCGTAAACATCTATACTAGTAGAGTGAAATATATCTGCTCTATGGCACAACAGATTAGTAACTGAATCCGAGAGTCAGAGCAGACACAGGCTTGCAATAAAGATCAAGTACTTGCAGAAGATCATTACAACAAAGTCAAGGAAACTGAAACACCGAACGAAGCATCAATACGATTCTACTATATACATATCATGAGTAGCAAATTCGAGACAAAAATCGCATATGAAGATAGTTGTTACATTGTGTGTACCAGTATAGGGACATAAGTGGTTTTATATATATATATATAAGTAGTTGAAAGTTATAAGAAAGAATCATATCGTCACGGATGAGTGAACTAACGTACAAAATAGTGAACCAACATGTGTTGAATAATTTAGGTCAAATTCAGTTGAAGCTTTGCTCATAACAGTATTTTCAGTATTTTCAGACTTCCGGTTGTGACGTCCATTGATGGAGGGTGTTTCTCTAATAGAGTCTAGGTCAATCCTGCGATATTTGGATTAATCAACTAACATCGTAAAGTCCATACCGTTTTGTGTAACAGAAGTAAGTTCATTCCAATTCTTTTTTCATTCAAACGAGTTATTTTTTGACAAACTGTGTATTACACAATCGGATATTTAAGATAGCACGTGTGATTTCTCTTCGTCATCATTGCGAGATTGTCGTACAGTCAGATCTAGTTACAATTCTTGTTCATTCAAACGGATTATTTTGTGACGATGTGTAGTACATCATCGAATATTTAAGGGTGTTTCACCTGTCCTTAAGAAGCATATGCGATTCTCTTCATCATCATCGTGAGACTTGTACAGTAAGACCTAGATCCAACTCTTTTTCATTCACATGAATTATTTTGTGACACTGTGTATTACAACGTCTTATATTCATGATATCACTTGTGATTTCTCTTCATCATCATCGTGAGACTGTCGTACAGTCAGATCTAGTTAACAACAACACATTATAACCAAACTTACTTCTAAAGAAATTCCTTATAATGTTAAACAACACCAAGTCAAAACTGCTAAATGCAAAAGATCCATTTAAAATAGGTTACTGGACCGTTCGATCGTTATATCAAATAGGTAAACAAGCACAAGTGTGTAGTGAAATGTCCAACTACAGCATACATATTTTGGGAATTAGTGAGTGTGGTAAGACTGGGTCCCGGAAATTATACCTTCGAAATGACAACAAACACATTATTTACTCAGGCAGACCTGATATCCACATGGAAGGAGTTGCAATAATAATGACATCTCAGGTTGAAAAAGCGTTATTAAGCTGGGAGGCAGTCAATGAAAGGATTATTACTGCACGATTTCAAACAAGATTCTTCAAATTATCAATAATCCAATGCACCAACAAACGATGCTTCAGACTTGTCGAACGACACATTCTACAACACTCTAGTTGGTGTTTTAAATTTAGTACATAAACACGATTGTGATGGGTGACTTTAACCCAAAACTTGGTGATGATAACAGAGGAGCAGAAAAACATGTCGGAAAGTATGGCATTGGCGAACTAAACCAAAATGGAGAAAGATTAATTGAATTATTTAAAATTTCGAATACCTTCTTCCCGCACAAAAATATCCACAAGATTACTTGGAACTCACCTGACAAAATAACCAAAATCCAGATATACCATTTTTGTATTATTATAAATTAATTCCCAATTTATAAAAATTAATATTTATTTGTATTAAAATTTAGTTCAGCTGTACAGGACGTAAGAGCTTTTAGAGGAGCAGATTTTGGAAGTGATCACAATCTCTGCATAGCTGAGATAAAAATCAAACTTAAAAAACATAAAAAGATCACCTACCACAGAAAAATCGATACGTCTACTAGAAAGTAATTTACAAGTAGAATACAACACCAAAATAAACAATCAATATATTGTCTTAGATAAGCGATCATAATTAGTAAATGCCATAACATCCATAGAAAAGAAATGGGAGAATTTTAGAAATACTGCAATAAATGCGGCATTGGATACTACCGGTCTCATACAAAACAATAAGAAGAAATGGATAAGCAAGAACACTTGGTCAAAATTCCAAAACCGTAAAGATATGAAGCAAAAAAACTCGCTGCAAAAACCACTCAAGACGAGGAACAAAATCAGACTCGCTCGCATACGCACTTTTAGACAAAGAAGTTAAAGCAAGCGCTAGAAAGGACAGACACAACTATATAAACAACTTAGCATTGGAAGCGGAATCAGCCTCAAAACACAACAACAGCAAGATACAACACCACATAACCAAACAACTGTGCAACCAGCCACTTATCCCAAACGCATCTATTAAAGACAAAAATTGCAAAGTTCTAACAACAACTGAACAGCAAAAGCAAATTCTACTCCAAATCTAGAGGAAGAGGATACAATGCCGCAATTAGAGGCTTCGATAGGAAACTTCACACTTGAAGAGGTAAAACAAACCATTAGAAATTCACAAACTATAAAGTCGCAGGTCAAGATGACATCACAAGTGAAAAGCAGCAAATGATAATACAATGTCATTTTTACTGGATATTTTCAATATGATTTGGAAAAACGAATACTCACCCCAACAATGGAAAAATGGTATAATCATCAAACTACCAAAAAAAGAAGACCTAACAAACTGTGATAACTGGAGGGGAATCGTACTGCTATCCGTACCTGGTTAAATTAGGTGTAATAATGATACTTGCAATATTAAAGTCATCCGTAGACAGAAAAGAGCAGTCAGGCTTTAGACCAGGTCGCTCCTGCCTCGACCATATATTCACTCTTAGAACAATAATGGAAGAATGTCTAGCATTTAGATCTAATCTCATAATAATCTCATGCATCTGCTTTCTTGGGTGCTGTTATTTTATTGCCACAACATTCCACCATGGATATTTTATTGCCACAACATTCCACCATGGATATTTTATTGCCACAACATTCCACCATGGATATTTTATTGCCACAACATTCCACCATGGATATTTTATTGCCACAACATTCCACCATGGATATTTTATTGTCACAACATTCCACCATGGATATTTTATTGCCACAACATTCCACCATGGATATTTTATTGCCACAACATTCCACCATGGCTATTTTATTGCCACAACATTCCACCATGGATATTTTATTGCCACAACATTCCACCATGGATATTTTATTGCCACAACATTCCACCATGGATATTTTATTGCCACAACATTCCACCATGGATATTTTATTGCCACAACATTCCACCATGGATATTTTATTGCCACAACATTCCACCATGGCCATTTTATTGCCAAAACATTCCACCATGGATATTTTATTGCCACAACATTCCACCATGGATATTTTATTGCCACAACATTCCACCATGGATATTTTATTGCCACTACATTCCACTATGGATATTTTATTGATCTGTGTATATTTTCGCTCGCGATTAAGCAAGATTATACAGGCTTTATTTCCTTCCTTTTAGATTTAGTTTACATTTTTTTCCAGGTCTTTCGTTTTTATTGTTGTTGTGATGTGTCGTACATTTGATGTCTATCTGTTGCTATCTGTATGTTTAAGGTGGTAGAATGTTTCTTAGCCTTCTTCCTGGACTTTCTTCTCTCTCTGACTGATTCAGCCAGTTCATGTGTCCAATGGTGTTTGTAGTTTTTGAATTTTCTCCTTGGGATACACATTTTAGGGGCTGCTAGAATTATGGTGCAATTTTGCAGTATGTTACGTTCATGTAATATTTTCTACTTATTACATTGAACAGCAACAGTTGCTTGGCTATATCTAGCACAGTTGTCTTTTTTAAAGCTCCAAGATGGATTTACCGCGATCTGTGTAATCTGTGGTGTGGAGACAGTTGTTATGATTGATCCATGGTCACTGCCACCTCTTCTGGGACTTTGATGGAACATACTATGGGACACAAATGTCAATTCGCGGCGGCTGGTCGAAACGTGTGCCCTATGTAAGAGTGTTAGTTGAGTCTCCAATATATGTAGTAGGACTACATTTGAACTGTTGCATATGTTTTCGATCTTTAGTTATCATACTATTGTGTTTTATATACCATACTATTGTGTTGTGTGTGTCATACTGTTCTGGTGGATATACCATACTCGTTTTCTGTGAATAGCATACTGTTGTGTTGGGTATATTGTACTATTGTGCTGTGTATATCATACTATTGTGTTGACTTATTATCTTCTATCATGAAATCAGAAGTGTATTTTCTATTCAGAGACGTCATATTTACTGCGTGTATAAATAACCAAATGGTCCGAGGGTGTTCGACAAAGTGGATGGTGCCGCAATAACCTAATGAACAAATAGTAAATCAAAATGAGTTAAACAGGTTACTAAAACACTTACATTGCCTATTAATAAAAATATATTTAAATATATATATATATATATATATATATATATAAACATACAATAAAACTAAACAGGACAATTCTCCACGTATCGGCTCAAATTGAACCTTTTTCAAGAGACAAACAACAGAAAACGACAAAATAAATGACTATATTTCATCAAGCCCCGTCTCCATAGCGCAGTGATGGCAACGCATTTTCTCTTTTACTAGATGCGTTGCCATCCCTGCGCTATGGAGACTGGGCTTGATGAAATATAGTCATTTATTTTGTTTTTTATTGTGTCATTTTCTGTTGTTTGTCTCTTGAAAAAGGTTCAATTTGAGCCGATACGTAGAGAATTGTCATGTTTAGTTTTATTGTATGTTTTTTTATATATACTTTTTTTTTAAATATATTTTTATTAATAGGCAAGGTAAGTGTTTTAGTAACCTGTTTAACTCATTTTGCTTTACTGCGTGTACATTGTCGCTATCATGTTCGCCTACATTTCGAAAATGTATTCAGTTGTATATGCTATCGACTGTATTTTGAACAAGTAAAGTTTATAACCATAATCATGAAATGAACTTCGTTAAGGTTTCACTTACCTCGTAAAATGCCATAAGTCCTTTAGTTCGAGTAATACTGCCAGCATTTCCTGTTCCCTTTGATGGTGATAACACATCATGCTCAGTTTCTCTAGCTAGAGTAAATGTGCGGGAAAAGCTGGGAATACCAAAGTGGAGTTTGGACGCCTCAGTTCGTATATTAATATAGTAATTGACATACCAGGCCTAGTTATATTGACAAAAGTAAACATTTTGTGTCAGAATGTTGATATAGACGAAAATTATAGACAAAATGTGAAATGTTTCATGACACATATTGTTGAATATCGTTCCTGTTTGTTGTTATTATACTTCGTATTATTCATATTCTGTACAAATAAACATTATTTAAACACTTTATACCCGGATGCAGAATGCCCCACTATTCGCCCTATGCAACAATAAACTATCACATAAAATAACATTATAGTGAAACTCTTCTTTTGTGGAAACCAAAATACCTTCTTCTATACAGTTGTGTTCCCCTTTGTGAAAAACTTTCAAGACATCACAAGTTAAGCAGAAGGAAATGTTCCAGACGAGATAATCAACAATTTACCGACATTACGTCAGTGTACTAATCGGAGACCGAAATACAAACATTCACGCTCGTGTGTTGTCGGACTCGAAAGGGGAGCAAAGAATAGCAGCAATGTTTACCTTCCATGCATGTCGTACAAGGTGACTAAGGAGGTTATGGGAATGAGTTGGTTTTCCCATCCCATATAGGGTCAGTGACCCAAAGCCAGTCGGATGTGTCAGGCCGAAAGGTGCAGATATCACAGCAATGCTGTAAACTATGACAAACCGCATTCCGTTCTACGGACTACATCCTGCTGATCTGCAGGAGTTTGAGAACGAACGCAGAAGAAGAAGAACAAACATTCAAACAAATAAGGTAGTCAATGAATTATGTAACTATATATCAAATAATGTGTGTAAAATCATTCCTACTGTCGCCTGTAAACATTACAGACCTTATTGATGCTAGATTCGGAACAAGCGTCAAAGCACTGGCGGCAATCCCATATATGCTCTGCTTGCCGTTCCGTCTGTCATCTAAAAGTGTATAAGCTCAGTGTCCCAGTCAGTTGCTGATTACGCGTTCTTCTGATCTTTCCGGAGAGGTAGCACTTTCTCCCATGACCTCTAGTCACTCCAATTTCTACATTATCTGAATATGTACATTGTCACGTTCGACTTCCTCCTCGTCTTCTCGTAGGTTATCCATCACTTAGTTAGTTAGTTAGTTAGTTCCTTTCGTGCCGCAAGCGACACATAGGGCAGAGGTTTTGGTTCTCCATATGATGCGGTCCGCTGACTGCAGCTTTATTTCCTGGATGGTCTTACAGCCTATTAATTCCCCTTCTTTAAGAATGGTGTTTTTAAGGGTTGTTTTAGAACTTCCTCTTTTTCTTTTACCCTCAGTTGACCACATAAGGGCTTGATGGTTTATTCTGTTTACATCTAGTCGTAAAACGTGACCAAGGTATTTACATCGTTTCTTATGATGTTTGAAACATACTCTTGGTGTGTTTTGTCTCTTAGATCACTATTTGTGACGAAGTCGCTCCATTTTATGTTCATCAGTTTGCGTAGACATTTGTTTTCGAAGCTGTTTAGTTTGTTGTTTGTGGCTTGAGTTGATTTCCAGCTTTCACTACCATACGTTAGCACTGATGCAATGCATAAGTTAAATAGCTTTAGTTTGGTGTTTGTCCCTAGATATTTTGATTTCCAGATATTAGTTAATTTAGCAAATGTGCTAGCTGCCACTGCTATCCATCACTGCTCTAATGAATTCAATACTGTCTTTTCTTATATCGGTGCCATTCACCAAAGCCCTACCAGCCAACACATCGGCTTTTTCGTTTTCCCTGACCCCCAGCATGACCAGGAAAGTTAGTTAGTTAGTTGTTGGATCATCGCTATTGCACCCCGGACAAGTCCATAGGTGCTCAGATCTCTCCTTGAGTGTAGTAGCCATTACACCGTGACTGACGGTCCCAGTGCGCAGTTGATTGACCATCATTCTTTCTTTCCCACGAAACCGCTACTTTCTAGCTACACCACATTTCAATCCAAATTCCTTTATTCTATTCATCGAAAAAAAGAGTCATCGTCGCTTATACAGTCATTTTCTGGTGCGTTTTCCCGTAAGGCGTTCAAAATGTCTGCTCGATTGATCGCTCCACAAACAGCCGTAGTTGCAGAGTGTGCTGCCAACCTATCTGCTCTCTCATTACCCCGGACTCCCGCATGTCCAGGCACAAAAACGAAAGTCACTTTACACATACAGAAATTCGTCACTGCATCCAGACACTGTTGCCGAATATATCCCGCCTGAATTTTAACAATCATGCTCATCGAATAACTGAGTATGCAGGAATGTTCGCAGAAAGTCTACAAGCATTCCCATTGCAAAAGTTCGGTTACTGTTAAAACCTCTATTGTTATGCTGCTTGTCGTCTGAGCGAAAGCACCACTTTCCTCTCTGATGGTTTCTCCCCACCTTTGAGCTGTGAATGCCCAGGCACTTCTGATGTGTCACTCAACCTATCCATCTGTATATACAATCATATCACCTTCCCTGGAATTTTCACAGATTAGAGCGAGTACCTCTGATTCCACCACTGTCGGACACCATTCCCTGCAATCTCTACTGAGTGTTATTAAATTCAGGACAGTAAATCCATGTAATGCTCTGCGCATTGTCGGGATGAGTGACCTATTAAGTTCTGATCATGCACTTTTCTATCTTTCGCAGCTTACATTCAGAGTGCGATAGAATCACTGTCTGTTGGTGGTTACTTCACCAGTCAAGTGAGAGCTGCTGTCACCGGCTCTATTTTCATTCTCATACTCGATGTTGTAGTGGGGAAGGCAGCTGACGTCTCAGCTAGTTTCTTGCGTTACTGAGCCGTCTGTGTAAATTATTATATCGTGTGGGTTCGAGTGCAGCAGTATGAGTTCTTGGAGTTCATTTCCACTTTTCCAAATGTCACTCAGTCATATTATAATCCCACTGCCTCCAGCTCACAAACTCTGAGTAGGGTATCTACTGCTTCTGCCATCCAGTATCTTGCTCTCTTGATTCGCTTTCCTTTTGTGATGTCTAGAGATTGGAGTAAGACTTGATGATCATTATTGGCGATCTTTAAGTATTCTTTAACCTGGGCTATTTTATGTCATGATTTGATACTATGTAAGTCTAGACTTACGTAAAACACAGGTTTATATATCGTCTCAATGGGACACCATAGACTATATCTAACACTAGTGGGTAATGATGGGCAATGATGATCACATAAGAAATCATAAAAATTACAATACACAAATCATATTCACACAAATCATATTCAACGTTTCAACCAAAAGGTCTTTATCAAGACACAAACAAAACATTAAAAGACGACGAATAGAAAAATTATCACAACGTCCAACGGAAATATGGAAATGATATGCCGGAAGGTCAGAAAGTACATAAAAACGTAAATATATGTGGAAACGAAACGAACAAAAAGGTGAGTAAATGACGGAACAAAAAGAATAAAGACAAAGACCACACCAAACCAGTACTAGACATAAGAGTGGTCGGAATTGAGTCCAAAAGGCTTGAGTGTACTTTCAATCGTCTCATTTTCGAGATGGGTACACTCAAGCCTTTTGGACTCAATTCCGACCACTCTTATGTCTAGTACTGGTTTGGTGTGGTCTTTGTCTTTATTCTTTTTGTTCCGTCATTTACTCACCTTTTTGTTCCTTTCGTTTCCACATATATTTACGTTTTTATGTACTTTCTGACCTTCCGGCATATCATTTCCATATTTCCGTTGGACGTTGTGATAATTTTTCTATTCGTCGTCTTTTAATGTTTTGTTTGTGTCTTGATAAAGACCTTTTGGTTGAAACGTTGAATATGATTTGTGTGAATATGATTTGTGTATTGTAAATTTTATGATTTCTTATGTGATCATCATTGCCCATCATTACCCACTAGTGTTAGATATAGTCTATGGTGTCCCATTGAGACGATATATAAACCTGTGTTTTACGTAAGTCTAATTGTTGTTACGTTTCACGCAGTTACCTTGTATTGATTGTCATATGTAATTCTAGGAGAACGCTCATGGTCACGATAGGTCTCTTGTGCATCCTAGGACAGCTCTCATGGCCTCATTTTGAACTCTAATCTATCCTCCTGTGTTTGCGACAGTGTCAATACACCTAAACCATAGCCCATCACAGATACTGCCTGCATCATTTGAAAAAAGGGTTAGCTACGGCATCTCTACAGATGCCATGATTTTGACTGCACTGACACCCTTCCCAGCTTTCTGAATGACATTGTCCACATGTTTCGCGAAAGATAGACTTCTATCAAAAGTGATGCCTAGATATTTCATAGTCTGCTCCCTGCCATTGTTGATGACGATGCAGGAGACTGCTGGTAATGTGTCTATGACTATATTGTTATTCAGTGAGAACCAGACGATGTTGCCGTGGTGGGATTGGTAACTGTCTTGAAGTTAGTACAACAGAGCGGCAAATGATCTAGATTACCCTGGACGTCACCAATCATGTCTCTTCTGTTTTTGCCGTGCTTGTACAGCAAGAGGACATCCGCATATGTTAGTATCCTGCCGGGTCTGGGTCTTGAAGCTGCGCTATTTTGTATGTGTAGACGTTAAAGTGTACAGGTGACAGTGATATCCCTGTAATAATCCCGGTACTATAGTGCTGATGCCAAGGATCACAATCTCAGAGCAACAGGTCTAGATATTAACACCATTGCTATTCATCGAATTATTCACCAGTCGATGCTGAGTTCGCGATAAGGTAATTCTGATGTCGGAGGTTTCTTTGCCTGGCTTTGTAATGGGAAGAAGGTAGCTGTGTAGCCACTCTTCTGGTACGCATCCTGTTTTCAGACTTGTGTTGATATCATCAACAATTGTTTTAAGCTGGTCGTCTGCAATATCTTTCAGGAGGCTGTAGTGTATTCCACCGGGTCACTCGTCTACAATTTAAAGTATTTGTACCACCATTTACACAAGAGCAATACATTCAATGTGTTGCATTTCCCCCGTCCAACACTTGCTATTTGTGAAGGGTTCTCACTTCTTACTGTGAAACCCCCTGTCTGTGATGGTTCCGCAACCAGATACTATCACACAGTGGTCTTCTTCATAGTAAGCCCTGACTCTTTTGTTGCTCTTCATGGTCTTTCGTCCCTTTCGTAACAAAAAATCAGCGATGATTTGGACGTTCACATTGACATGTGTAAAATCCTCACTGAGTTTTTTGTTATATGTTTTCATTTTATTTTATTTGTGTTGATAAAGGCTTTTTAGTCGTAACATCGATTTGTGTGTGTTTTTATGTGTGTGTCCTTGGTTCTTTGCAAAACGTCATTACCCCATTCCTGGGTTTACTTGTCGAATTTCAGTTTTCCGCAATATGTACCATATCGCGTATGTATGTACCATATCATGGAAAAACATGCAGCTGACTACTCTGCATTTTCTTTTGGTGACAAAACCAAATGTATCCTAGAGAAACATCGTTGCAAATAATCTCAGAAAACAAAAGAAACATATTACATAGGAAATACTTCATTTTTACATATGTAACAACAAATTAACCAACAATTGGTACATGAACCAACATCATATACCAACAATTAGAGTAAAATGCATTTTCCCAAAACAATAAAAACATTGAAATCTTAAAAACGACATTGATAGCGACTGCTGCGATAAATCCGATCAGTCTAGATAATAATAAATCATAAATCGGTAACGTGGTTATGAAATAATCAACTCAAGTAAAGTATGAAAATCATTCGCTTAGTAATTACGGGTATAATACACAATACGAGTATTCAACTATTGATTACCACACTTAATTGTATTATTACCTTAATAAGTTTGTTTAAAAAAAAAAATTCTACCTTTTCCCTGTTACTGCACATTTCTACTTCTTATATTTCGCATACTTTTTTCAGTGTATCTTCAGTTTATGTCATAAATGACCTACCTCAGATTTATTTGTTTTCCCTTATTCTCATTCAGTGCAATGGGTGGTCAGTATATGGTTACATTTAGATATGGCTTCGCTTGCGATACTTGATGTCGCACTCTAATTCTGGGTAGATCGAGCATCAAACTCATTGTAGTGATGATTATATCTCTAGTACACCCGAGTATCACTTTCAGTCCCTTATTCTGGATTTTTACTTTTCTAATCTATCTACTTGTGTTTGTAAGAGGGTCAGTATGCCAATGCCATCATTTATGACAAATATCACCATCATTGCGAAATGGACCTTAATCAACAATCTAAGAAAAATGCAATCTTCTTTTTTTGACCACTTCATGAGACAGGCAGATTTAGAGAACATAGTCACAACAGGCAAAATTGAAGGCAACAGAGACAGAGGGCGACAATGTGAGAAAGTATTAGACAGTTTGACAACCTGGCACGGCAAGGAAACAGCAACGACTTTGATACATAATTTTGTGGACAGAGAGCTGTCGAGAGCCAAGACCGCCTACGACAGACGGCATGACATATGATGATGATGATCACCATCATGTTGCCACTGAGAAAGCATAGCTTCTTAATAGTTGTACCTTTGTTTATCTGTTTGCCACATGACATGGATTGTTCATCTTTGATGTTATTTCCCATGTTCTCTTATTATATATTCCTTTTTATGTTAGGTATATACTCTCACAACTTGCATTCGTCATGTGCAGATAAACACTGATTTTGGTGATTTACCTGTAAGTCGTCTGAAATTTCATTCTGTTATATGTATGTACTTTTATTTTCTTATAGTAAATTGACAACTACATTTGTTGGTGAAGATTTCATGTTTGCAATTCTCTTTGAAATGGGTTTTTTCTCACATGTAATTTAAACCTCTCTCATCGCATTAGCAATATCGACGGATTTCAATTCTTGATCTTCCATTAGAACAAACATTCACTATGTATCAGGTAACTTATTTTACTGGGGTTTTACTTCATATTGTATTGTGTGACGACTTTTGCTCAAGTGTATTCTGTTGAGAACGAAAGAGGAGAAACAAATAGCGATACTGCTAACTTCCATATAGTTCGCAATAGGTAACTAAGGTGAATTTGATGGTGGAATGGGATGGTAGAATCGCAGCCTATATATGGTCACGGTAACCCATACTCCATGCTGAAGCAGAACTTGTCATCCAGAAATGCGTAGATATGGCAGATGCTATCTAAAATAT
The DNA here is from genome assembly GCA_034231615.1 of Meghimatium bilineatum. Classification (NCBI taxonomy): domain Eukaryota; kingdom Metazoa; phylum Mollusca; class Gastropoda; order Stylommatophora; family Philomycidae; genus Meghimatium; species Meghimatium bilineatum. The sequence goes on from CM067320.1 coordinate 60,502,816, forward strand.
GCTAGAATATGTTTCTCTCTTTAGAATATATACTGCAGATCTACAGTGGTTTGAGGATGCATGATAAAACGACAGCTTTTGCTTATGTTTATGTTGTTGTAAACGGATTTTTCCACACATAATTCGTGATCAAAATTAGATTGCACTTCTGGTATTGTTTTAGTAAACGAAATGTATGACATCATTTTCTGTTGTATCAAGATGTTGTATTCGTCTATTGTACATCCCTTAACGAACTATTACATTATGTCTGAAAATGTTGATTTTATCAACAAAAAATATAATGAATTCCAGAAAAGTGTTCTTATATACCAAGAAAACAAACACATTGATAACATACAGTCAATACATTCAACCACCAGTCATAATTGATAACCAAAAACAAGAAGATTCCTTTAATGTTGCACTTTTGAATATATGTTTGAAATATGGCCAAAATGGTGGCCGTGATGGTGTAAACGTTTTCGCTCTCCTGCCGCGTCATCTTCTATGACAGATCTAGCAAGTCGATAGCAGAACCAGTGGGTTAATATTTATATTATGAGCTCAGTTTTATGATATGCTGTGTATAAATTCAAGGAGGAGTAATTTCAAAGGATATTTTGTATTTTTTCCCAGGAAAAGTAAAAATCTACAAATTTCATACCAACACGTTATTTCCAGCTGTTGTATATATGTAAAAACTTTTATTTTCATACATAAAGCATGTCTTTTTTATTTTTAAAATGTACAGCGTATAAATTAAGAGATTTTTTCATAAATTACGTCAGCAATTACGTGGAAGGAAAGCGGTCTGAAAGAATTGTTTGTCAGCTGTTGACAGGATTGACAAATGTTGACTTCAACAATAATTGTATTTTTATAAACTAAAATACGTTAGTTTAATTTTAAACATCTTTTAATCTAAAACGTGAAACAAATCATGGAGTTTGTACGTCATTTTCTTTTAAAATTTTAAAAACATTCAGATATGGGTTAGGGATGTAAACGACGTTTGACAAAATTAAACAAGTGGTATCCCTGAATTATTGACAGTTGTTGATAATGGTAAAGGGGTGTGGGGTATAAAATTATAAAACTAAATGTTCTCTTAATTTATGGACAATTGTCAATTATCATGAAACCGCGTGTCAATAACTAGAAATGCTGTAGATATATTAACAGTGAGCATGTAGATAAAACGTTACAGTAAAGCTACGGAATGATCAATTGTTGAGAAGAGCTATCTCAAATATTTTAGGCAGATACAATTCAGTTTACGATCTAGATATTTCTTGCACATACAACACATACAATTCTTGGGTACATACCACATTCTCTTTTTGCTGAAAAAAAGTCTCACGAGTATGCTTGTACAACGGTGCGCTGAATCCAACGACCTTTTCCCAGGGTCCGTGGAAATCATAGCTCATGATAGTCATGTAATCGACCAGTCTGAAGAAAAGATAACACTGACTAACACAAAGAATTGTCTTTCTCTAACATATCTGTGTTTTTCTTGACACTTTTAATGCGCTGATTTTAAATATGTATACTCTTTTTGTCTATCATGTCGGGAAGTAATCGGCAAGCATGGTCGCACTCCACTGTCCTTGATGTCATGACTCCATCAGGACGATATCTTGATGGAATCATTCTCCATATTCATAGTTCACTTCGTCAAGATTATCATGAAAAACGTGAAGATGCAACTCCAGCACATGGATTTCAAGGAACATGTTACATCTCATAATTATGTATGTATCTATGCATTGCATGACAATATCACATAGTCAAAAGATGTTTTTTTTATTTTCCAGAAAGTTAACAACAAAAACGTCATCATTGTGCGAAGTTCACAACCATGTAACATGTTCTCTAATTGTTTGTCTGCAATAATTTTCCAAATCTGAGGTCAAATAAAGATAGCTTTCTTTATCTTTTCTTCGCTAACTTGAGAAAACATTTCTCGAAGATAACTCTTTTACACAATTCTTCATTAGTCCCAACTTTATACGTATCGGCGGTAAAATGATGTTGTCTATGTTAACTAATAACTAGTGAATTGCATTTTTATGTCGCAGCTGCACACGATCTCTGATTGGCCACACTTTTCGTGCATAATGTTCCTGTCTGTTGCGGCTGTCCCATTCACATAGGAAGCAACAATATTTAGGATACATAGTCCATATGCCCGTGAGAATTGCAATGACTTTTAGGTCTTCACATATCCACCGTTGGAAGTTATTATATTTTATTTTTGAAAAAAAAGTATAAACATATTATCATAAGTCTCTTTCATTTGAACAGAGTAAGCGACTGGAATAGATGAAAATACATTTCTATTATGCAACAACATAGTGTTTATATTCGTTTTAGAAGAGTCGATGAAAAGTCGTCATTCGATGACTATGTGCTTAAGACTGAGGTGCACCATTAAGTTGTTTATGTTTTATTTTGGTAACACACCTACCTATTTTTGTATATTCTGACATTTTGCCCAGTGTTACCTCAGCCACCTACTTCCTGTTTAGGGTTGTTACCCTACACTGGAAGATTTATACCTTGGTGCACCAATAGACTGTTTACACCTTTACAATATTAAATATCATTATCCACCTCAAATATTGAACATGGTATGTGTATCTATGACGAAATTCAGATATCATACTATCGGGTGCTGAAAGATTCCATTATTTGAGTCGCGAACCAAGCAGTTCCGTTTGTCCTGTGGTAAGAGCGAGATCACGTATTAGATATGAAAGTTCTGAATGGTTAATTAAGTTAACACCAGGTAGATATTATTTCTAACGCAAGTGAACTATAACTTTCTGATGGTTCACTCACATCTGACTGATGTTGTTCTGGTGCGACTAGTATCAGACACGTGAGAGTATTATGAGACACTGATTTCAAAACAGATTCAATATTTGGGTAAACCTCAAACTTTCTTGTATTAAAAGTAAAACCATAGATATTTGTCTAGCAGAAGTAACAATCAGTAGCATGATTTTTCGGTTCATTCCATATTAATGGAACTCCAAAAGACATTGACTGAAACTTTCGAATTGAAATAAAGTGCATGTGTTTTTTTTAGTAATGGTGTAATGTTTTTCTTGTGAACACGATCTGTAAAAAAACTCGCACACGTGATACGAAAAGAAATCAACAGAATTTATACAACTACTGGAAGCATATTTCTCTCAGAATTATTTATAAATACAGTAACTGTTTGATAAATAGCACAACGTATGTCAGACATGTTTGAGCAGTATAAAAAGTAGAATTATTTTTAATTATATTAACTTTTTTTCATGTTCCATTAATGTGAAACATGATGTTCTGATCGTATCTCTAGGCTGTTGTGGATATTCTATATACCAACCTTACTATACGCCTGCGAAACGTAGACAGTGTATGCTAGACATGCAAGAAAGTTAAATCATTGGTGGGACATAGTACCAGACTACGAGGTCTTGGAAAAATCAACCTCAATAAGCATCCACACAATACTTATGAAGGCGCAGGCACGCTGGGCAGGCCATCTTGTGCGTATGGAGAACTCGCGTTTGCCAAAACAAATATATTATGGAGAACTCAAGGCAGGATTTCGAAAAGCTGGTGGACAGAAAGAGCGTTTCAAAGACACGCTCAAGTCATCCTTGAAACATCTTAACATTGACGTAGGCTCTTGGGAGAGCCTCGCTCAGGATAGAACAGCATGGCGTTACAGCATTAGAACGGGAGCACTAGCGGCGGAAGAATTCAGACTAGATACTGCAAGACAGAAGCGGACACGTAGAAAAGAAAAAAAAACATATCTCAACCTCACACAGATACCTTCTATTGTTGTCAATTATGTAAAAGAACATTTTGTGCGCGCATTAGACTTGCTAGTCATTTAAAAACGCACTATTAACTTTATTATTTTATTATTTATTGTTATTATTATTATGGTTGAGTTTTTGGTCATCGTCCATCACGACGGACGAACATCATCATATATACACCCGCACCTCCATTCCTCACTGCATTATGTGCTAACTCATCTGTGTATACACTGACCCTGTCTTGTAGATATTCCTCATCCAGGAAACTGAGAGTGACTGTCCTTCGCTGTACACTGTTCTGTTCGTTCTCGCTTAGTATTCCTTTTACGTGAGCTGTGACCTTCAGATAGGTCTGTAAGTTGTCTACGCAGTCGTTTAGCTTGGTTGATAAAAATGTTTCTTTTCAGTTGCCCAATTGCTAGATGTTGGAATATTTCCTTCATTGAATGACTTGTCAGTCAGTGAATTCCTCTTTTGCCAAGATTGACACATAAGGAGAATGTCATAGTTCTCCATGTCTGTCGTTCAGTTTCTAGGGATGGCAGGTCTTGTGCATTTATGCTTGTTGATTTTAATTCATTCATAAATGTTTTTCTGAGCATTGTTTGTGGTCTTCCCTGTTTTCTTTTCCCGTCTGGTGTACACATGAAGGTTTGTCGTGTAATTCTGTCTTCCTTCATTCTAAGTACGAGACCGATGTATGTCCAGCGTCGTTTTCTTATGATGTTCGTCACGTATTCTTCTTTTGTCTTCTCTCTTAGTATGTCGTTTGATTTGAAGTATTTTCAATTAGTATTTGTAAATTTTCTGAGGCATCTATTCTCGAAGGCAACTAACCTCTTATCCATTATTGCGGTAGATTTCCAACTTTCACATCCATATATCAATGATGGAATCACTCTTGCATTGAATAGTCGCAGTTTGATGTGTTTACTTGCGATATTCGATCTCCAGATGTTTGAGAGAATGACTTGGCATACACTGAAACTTTTCTTCTTGTATTAGCACATTTCTGTCTCTGTGCTCCCCAAGTTTTTGCAGTCTTCCCATTTTCTGTATATCTGCTATGAGTATTGATTTCATTGCTCCGAGAATTATCCTATGCACCTGGCTATGCACTGTATCGAAATCATGTAATATGATGTTTAAAGAGGGACACCACGCAGCTGACCCATATTCCAGTTCTGGTCTTATGCCTTGACGGTACACTTTATGGAGTATATTCCCACTGGCTCCCCATATGATTCCATTTTTCTCAGGATAGTTAATTTCCATTTGGCTTTTTCTGTTGCTATGTTTATGTATTGCTTCCATGTCAGCTTATCATCCAAAGTAAGTCTGAGATACGTGGGTTGTTTGTCTTCTTTCAAAAGCTATATATCTTGATATAATCGGCTTTTTGTTTTGGTGAGAGGGTAACGAGTGCAGTGATGCATTTATCTGTATTAACGCTGACGCACCATCTATTTGCCCATAATATTAAAGGGACATCTACATAATGTATCGAATGGTGTGAATAAGCTAAACATCATCATCATTAGGTGCCATGCCTGATGGCGTAGGCGGTCATGGCTCTCCACATCTCTCTGTCCACAGTATTATGTATCATGGTCGTTGTTATTGCTTTGCTGTGCCAGGCTGTCAATCTGTCTAATATGTTCTCACATTGTCACCCTCTGTCTCTCTTGCCTTCAATTTTGTCTGTTGTGATTATGTTCTTTTCCTAGTAGTGTGACAGTCTGTGGAGATGTCTTTCGTGTGTGCTGTTTGTAAGCTTCTTCCTGTGGCCTCTTTGATTTATGTGATCCATCGTTTACACTGTCTGCCTCTGGCTGAATAGCCGTGATGCCTTTGTGTCATGCCCATCTGTGGCGTGCTGTTTATTTGTAGTCTGGAAGTGTGAGACGTAATAGCTATCATTATCAATTACGAAAGCAAATGTGCCGTTACAAGCATGTAACAAATTGCGTTATTACTACATTTATGAAAACGTGTGTCATTACCACACTGTAACTATGTGTGTAAATACCAATATAGTAACATCTGCATTGTTATCAAGTAACGTAACCAATCATGTCAACCAAACATGTAAGGAAGAGGGCTGCTACCCAATATGTAACCAATACTATCATTACCAAAAAAGAAAGCAAGTGTGCCGTAAGGAAACATGATAGAAGAGTTTCATTACTAAGCAGGTAATTTAAGAGTGTCACTACCAAACATGTAGTCACGACCGCCGCAACCAAACTAATTTTCTTTTCCAACCTATACAAATTAATATATACATTTAAAAATCTTAAATTGCACATTTACTATCTGTATTTATTTTCATGTCACTAAACATTTCTGAAACACATATGTACTTCTGTTGGTTAGAACACTACACTCCAGCTATGAGATGGCATGAATTATTTGCTAAGATAGACTACTACAGTGTATTTCTGTATGCCACTACATATGCATTACATTATTTTTTTGGCTAATTTTGAAACCCCCCACCCCGCTTTGGGTCAAGGAATGGCAGTAAATCAATGTCTATCACCATCACCATGTCAATGAATAACAAGAAACCAATAAACCCTCCCCCAACCGCACGTTTAATTATATCAAATATATATAATAATTCTCCCAGCTGCTCCCTAAAATGTTTAGAAGAAAATGCACAAAACAATTATGTGAACCGTTTCACATTTGTATAGAAAAATTCCAACAATTTAACTGTATAAGAAACAACACTGATGAAATAATCTTTAACAACACTTCCCCCCTCCCCCCTTGTCAACAAACGTCATGCTTGTTCAGAATCCTCCTTTCTCCCCTCTGTGTATTGAAGTAAATTAGTAAATTATGGACACCTCCAAATATTTGTGTAACTACAATTATCCGGCGAATTGATATATGTACATACATACACACAAACGCACACACACACTAGACGGAATAGCAGATGTTGACAGAGTGACTATGTAAATATCTATTTATATACGAGTTTCATTGTACATCTCGACAAAAATTACTTCCTTGAATAGCAGACTACTTGACTAATGGGGAACAGACGTAGTTGATAGAAATAAAATAAATCTTTCCAGGCATTCTCACAGAATCCGTAAGAAAGTACACGCCTTCAATATTCTTGGATTATTATACGCTTGGATGCATGCGTATTCATAAATGGCATTAATACGCAAGAAGATACATTAACACAATGACCTTTTCGATAGAGAAAGTTGCATCCACTGGTTCGTCTTACAAAGTTATTACTTCAAATAAAAGGAAATACTGCCAATTGATTATGGTCACACAAAAAAAGTTTTCCTCCTTTACCACATTGTAGCAAATGCCATAAAAAGTACATGGAAAGAAACTACATGTATATCAATATCTCGGACACATAATCACAATTGATGGAAGATGTAAACATAATTAAAAGGTGGTTAGGAATGGCTAAAAATATATTCAATGATATGAGAAACTAAACAAATTATAAAAACAACCCTAAAAATGAGAATTATATATTCTGCATCTATTATTTATGTAATTAATATGTCAGAGACATGGATAATAATCAATCATTTAGAGAATTGATGGCTTGCAAGATGTGTATATAAAGTAGACTATGGAGAAGATCATGGGAAGTGAAGAAAACAAACACAGAGGTTCTAACAACACTTCGTGTGACGAAATAATTATTAAAGAAAATAAAAATCACACATGTAAAATATGTTTGATATATTAAATGATATGTCACTCTGATGAAGAACTTGGTTGAGGGTAAAGTCGAGGGATGACGAGCAAGATGGAAGCGAGATGCAAGAGGGATAGTAACATCATGAGATGGGCAAATTACAGTCTAGCAGAGTGCATAACCAGGACAAGAGAATGGGATGTTGGGGGTCTAGTGCAGACAACCTTCGTTACGGGGACGACACTTGATGATGATGAGTATATTCCAAATACATTATTTTTAATTGTGATCAACAAAACAAATTTTGCTCATGTTTGTTCCCCTGGTAATGTTTGAAGTATATAGCAACAAATATGGTGATGTAAGGAAGGCGTAGATGGTACTAGCTTATGACACTGAATTTTACCTGGTGAAAATATCGAACGAGATAAAACAGCACCGCTTACCACAATGCATGTGGTGTTTCAAAAATCGTGTGCTAAGTACTTACATTGTCCTGTTATGCAACTGTTCACACTTATCACATAATGGAAATACATATGTTTAGAAGATTTAGGATATGACAGATTGTAGGATAATTTCACTAACACATTCATTTGTAGCAGCCAAATATAGAAGAAGATGGAATACAAATGGGGTACAACAATAGCAATTCTTTAGGCATTCTATAATCTATAACAGACTGTAGCTACAGCAGCCACAAATTTTGATGTCTTGCTCACACTGTTACCACCATTTTGATATGATAAAGATAGAATGATGAACAACATGCAAATGCATGTCGTTGCATCATGTTCCATATAATACATGTAGATGGTTCATACATAAGACTTGATAGAGATATTCAAACATTATCAATGACAAGTATTATACCAACGCTGTGTTACCAACAGCCAAACATGGACAACGACAGCACAAGATAAACATCAACCGATGACAGCTGAAATGGCATGCTTGCGCAGAATCCAAGGAATATCGCTAATAGACATAGTGAGATATGACGACATTAGATACAGAACCAGTTCCACTCCAATTTTGGAATACATTATAAACAACAGATAAAATGGTTTGCACACATGAGCAGACTACCATCAGACAGCATACCACAGAAAGCTATGCTACACATATACATTGAAGACAGACCTGGACGCCGACCACGAAAACGATGGACCATCGAAATAAAGGAGGCGTCAAACTCCACAATATACTTAGCACACAAGAGGGTCATCTCCAGAAAACTCTTCTTCCCCTGACGCTGAAAGGCAACAGCGGGTTTAGCGAAAAAAATTTATCACAGACAGCAAGTACGACATCAATATTTATATGATCTCTGCTGTATGTAAGTAAGGATTGCAAGGTATTGCAACTTAGTTTCTTTTGTTGAATTCAAATGTACACAAACAAATTTGATTCGGTGTTTCTTTCAGGCGTGGCCCGGTGGAAATAATATATGACTTTACTTTGCCTTATTTCAACAGTGACGTTCATGAATACAAGACGTGTTGACTAATGGTGAAACAGACGGCGTAGATTTTCTGATTAAAACTTTCGAAGCATACTCATAGAATCAGTAAGAAAGTAGTCACCTATAACAATTCTGAGACTCCTGTCTTATCATTGGCGTAAATGCTTATTAATGGATAACATCATGATTCATGACACGTTAATCGATAGCAAATGGTACATCCAAAGGTTTGCACTACAAACAATTAAAGGGCATAGTTGCATAATGACTTTGATAATAATACACATGACATTTTTCTGTACTATAATACATTATGGGTACATTATTCCTATAATGCATTATGGGTACATTATTCCTATAATACATTATGGGTACATTATTCCTATAATACATTATGGGTACATTATTCATATAATACATTATGGGTACATTATTCCCATAATACATTATGGGTACATTATTCCTATAATACATTATGGGTACATTATTCCTATAATACATTATGGGTACTCTATTCTGAATCTTGATCATCATAAAAGTGTCCTCTGCTATTAGTTGCCATTTTGAAGATCAAATTCTAGTTCCAAAAATAAGAGGATTTAAGAAATACCTAACCTAATCGGCTTTAGTCCGCTTTAGCTTTTACTGGCATATTATGGTGGACATCTTAAGGTCTGACAACAGTAATACCGTCTATCATGATGATGTTGTTTCTCAAATGGTGTAATGCCTTGGTCAGTGCTTAGAATTTTCTTTCATGGAACATGGTATGTTCATGACACACCAGGGGGACTTCTTTTATAAAAATATCTTTCATTGCAGAATTTGTTTAAATTGTACAGACAACTTCATCTTTAGTTGCTAATTCCAATGTTATTTTCAATATAGAATGCGCTGTTCGACCACAATTCAACAATGTGGCAGCTATTCCAGACGATGTTGTTGCAATAGCATTTATTTATTTTACTTGGGAACATTTACCAATAACATATTTGTAGAAAAACGTTTTTCAAGTGTCATCAGGTCTCCCCAAAAAGAAAATTCCTCCACTTGGATGAGATATACTATTTATTATTCTTGAATAAAAATTATTTGAACCTGTGATAATTTGGGTACATTTTCATGTACATATATAATTAATTAAGTGTTGTTATATGATGTTTTTCTTAAATGTTGAGTTGACAAATTGGAAATCCGAATTCTATTTGTTTGTGGGTGGCCAAAATATGATACTATTAGAATTTGTATTGATACCATTTTATATTCTACTTCAGTAAAGCTCTGTAATTATGTTATATATTGAATATGTATCGGAAAGTCAAACTCTGTGTTCGCAAGTTGAGCTTGGTGATTCAAATCTTCGGACATATCATGTAGGTATTTGTTTCATAAATATTCTTTTTGCTTGCCAACATCAAATTTGTTAGTAAAATTGAAAATACATACTTCAGTTGGGAGACCGATATAAGCAAGATGTCTTTATGGTGCTATTTCGTTTATTATCGTTTTCAAGCATAGTCAAGCGTGTAGCAAGATTCTCTAAATGCCCCATGAATGACACCCATAAACGTTATATGGTTCACGGAAGATTTAGGATATATAAACTCGTGCAGAAACATTCTTGAAAGAAATACTCACAATTGCTTTGGTGAACAGCAAAAACTCAAAAGCAATGCAAATTTGATCTGGGGATATCCGTCAACAGCACCACCACACTCTCTTCCTCTCTCTCTCTCTCTCTCTCTCTACTAGGTCAACGTTTATTGATTAACGTGCAGTATGACACAAATGTGTGGTACAATAGAGTTAAAGGAAATTTTTTTAAACGATGAGAAAACTGTATCTGTAAGAGCAGAAACTTGTTTGGCAGATGTTTCATTATATAAATGTGTCCTTTGTCTAACTGTATTTCAAGGTACACACATCGTTCACACACTTAGAATGAAGGAAGATATAATTCCACGACAAGTCTTCATATGGACACCAGACGGGAAAACTGGAAAAACCAAAAAAAACCGCACAGAATAACATTAATTAATTAATTAAAATGAACAGGCATAAATGTAAAAGACTTGCAATCCTTGGCAACTGACCGATAGACATGGAGAACTATGACATCCTCCCTATGTGACAAACTTATCAAAAGAGGAACTGACAGACTGATTTAAAGTTACGGTACTGTTGCATTTACCTCATGCATGGGAAGCCAAACAGTTGCCACTAAAACTTGCATTACAACTTATAAAACGTCCATATTGAAAAGTAGTAGTTTCATGGTGTACATTTCATTGATGTTTAGCAAACACAATTACAAACTATCCCCCTTTTCACAAAATTGTTCGCACATTATATCGACATTACAGATTTACAAAACTATTATTCTAAGGTTTAGGAGACATAGATGGAAATATAAATATTGACACTTGAAACACAATCTTCTTCTGTATGTATTATATATATATGTGTGTGTGTGTGTGCACAAAGAAATACATATAAGTAATTGCACCTGTCAACGCCTACATACAAAATGCACATATGTAATTCGAAAACATAATACATGGTTGTTTTGACTCATCTCTGGTAGAGTTATTACTAAGAACAGCTGAACATACCGAACAACTACAGCCAGTATGAAGATGAAAGTTGCAGTTCTTACGGCGGCGCTCAAATAGCTCTCTCGGACCTCATTACTAAAGCTATTATTGTGCCAGACTCCCAACCAGTACTGGGAAAAATTCAAAATGACACATATCGATCTAAATGAACTCCATCTATATCTACATCCAGAACACATACATCACAATGATTTACTTTCCAGTACATGTCGATGTTCAAAGTAGTGAGAGACAGACAGACTTACATCCCATGCACCAAATGACGGGGGTCTAACAATAGGTCAGGTGAGTGTGCTGATATTGCCTAATGAGCACCAATTTGATAGAGACTTAGAGAATGAAACATTTATGATGAGAATTAAAGAATTCGTATTGAGTGTGATAGTAACAGATCTAGATTAAAACAGGGTGGTAAAAGACGAATGTTTAACCAGCGGGCCACAGGAACCATCAGTAATCAAACCCCTCATCATGTGCTAGGGGAGAATTAATGACTCTTGCCGTAGTTCAATACTGTCGGATTGTGACCAATATTCCTTTGAAAATGTATTCTGCTCAATGCGACCATGTTTTTGTAGTCTCCATGACGAATCACTTTACAAAATCTGCAAATAGTGATATATTATCAAGCAATACAATTGGAAAGTTTTTTACAACAAATGTGGGAATTTGGAGAGGATGTATATATCCAGTACTTTTGAACATATACCTAGAGCATATCCTACAGGAGGCACTACATGATTAAAACAAGTCTATATCGATCGGTTCTCGCCCTATTTGCATCTTGCGTTCCCAGATGATATTTATTTTTTAGCTGGTCAGAACAATAATTACAAAGGTTAAGAGGAAATTGTGACCATCCATTAGTGAATGGAAATCAACATAGAAAATAGCAAGACCTAGGTTAACAGCATAGACATAGAAGAACAGATCAACATCATTATGAATGGATATAAAATTGAGAACGTGAGTACTTTCAAATACCTCGGATCCAACATATGCAGCGATGGAAAATGCAAAGCATAATTAAAAATAATGCTTGAGATGGCTTTATCGCCTATGGAAAGGTTAACGGTGATTAGCAAAAGCAACATCAGTGTTGGAGTGAAAGTCAAAGTGTACATGCCACTAGTGCTTTCTATTGTGATGTATGTTTGTGATGGTTTAACACTTACTTCGGACATGGAGAGACTATTACAAGCTTCCGAGTAAAAATGCTACAAACGAATTTTCTATAGAGAGCATAAGACAAATGTATACGTAAGAAATAAAGTAGAGATGTTTGCAGGTGTACAAGAGCCATTGCTTTCAATAGTGAAACGACGAAAACTTGCGTTTTACATGTATTCACACATGCTTCCTTGTAAAAAAAAACAACAATACTGCAGGGAACCGTCGAATGGGGATAAGTAGAGGCGGGCAAATGATGAACAGACAGCATTACGAATAGACAATACAAGATGTTTCTTCACTCACCGCATCGTTTATATAGAAATCGTTAGATGACTGTGTTCTTAAGCATCCAATGTGGTACCCCTAAGACCCTTACGACGAGATACAGGATTTATGTATGTAGAAAGACAGTGTAATAGAATTGACATTGCTGAGTTATTAGGGCAAATGTGATTTTATTTGATAATAAATATTGATGGCTATGTTAAAGTGAAATTGTCGCCAGGCTGAGAAATATCAAGTACTGGAATGAAGACTTGGTGATTCAGCGTATGTATTTGTTTGCTTCCGGTTGTCGTAATGTGAGGAGTGTTTCCATGTTTAAATTTGTATTTTTTTGGATTACAAGGTTTCAATTGTGTAGTTAGCGTAGTACTGGGAACAATGTGATGCCAAATTTAATTCCAACATGTAGGATCTGTGTTTTTGTTCTTAGTCGATTATAGGTGGAGTGTTAATTATTAAATTTTGTTCCGACTCGCGAACTCACTATCTTAGATGCAGACAAAAAATGGCGTCTCGACTACTACAGTTAATAGCTAAGTTCACTGCGTAGAATATCCTCGCAAAGAGACAATCAACAGGCAACAATAGGGAATGTCCACCCCTAGACAAAAAGGTATGTGACGGCGCGTGAGGCAGAGGCATCCAAATGGATCAACGGCTCAAACGGCAAAACAGCAAAGTGTGTGGCGCAAAAGAGACACGTTCTGGGCATAATAATGAATATTAGCTGCCACAGCGGAAAAGACTGGGGCTTTACCACGTACACCCCACAGCCAAGCAACGGATCAACAACATCTAAAGATTATGAAACAACATATTAGAATAGGAACATGGAATGTCAGAACATTACATCCGTCCGGGAAGTTAGACACTTAATATTGGAGGCAGAAACATTAGATGTAGATATTCTAGGAATAGCAGAGACAATGTGGAAAGATTCAGGGTAAACAAGACAGGAACATTTTAATTGTATACATTCAGGAGGAGATGACCATGAACAAGGGGTAGGAATACTGATCAAGACAGGTACAGAAAAATATATCAGCGGGTACTGTTCATATAACGACATAACATAATGATAATGCTAAAGATCAAAGAAACACCGGTTGATCTAGCCATTATACAAACATATACACCAACTACAGGTTACACTGAAGATGAAATAAACATTAATACGAAGACCTACAAGAACTACTCAAACCAGTAAAACCAAGAGACATTGTAATAGTCGTGGGAGACGTGAATATACAAATAGGGAAAGGAAGACACAAGAAAACTGTAGGGCAATTTGGACTAGCGACAAGAAATGACAGAGGAGAAAGACATACATTTCTGTGAGGAGAACAACATGATCATATCTAATACATTCTTTGAACATTAAATAGAAGATTATATACATGGAAATATCATGGAGACAGAAAGAGGAACCAAATAGACTATATTATGATAAACAACATATTTACAAATATTGTCAAGAACACTAAAACATATCCAGGTGCAGATATCAACTATGACCATAATCCAGAGCTGTGCAAAATGCATGTCAAACTTTAGAAAATAATACATAGAAGAGTCCAAGAACCACGGATAGACGCACCAGCACTAAAACAACCAGATATACAACAAAAATACCTTGTAGATATAAGGAATAGATATGAACATCTAATGATAGAATGCGTAAACAATACAGAAGGGACAATCTAGAAGAGGAAATAGACAATAAATGGGACAGAATAAAAAACCGTATTTAAACATCAAATGAAATTTACCAATAAGAACAGCCAAGAACAAACAAACACGGATGACATATGAAATATTAGAGAAAATGTCAGAAAGAAAGAAAGCTAAAAGTCCCCCAAAATACTAAATTATACACAATGAGATAAGTAACGTGCAGAACAGTGAAAAAACAATGGCTAGAAACAAAATGCAGTGAAATAGAAGAGATGTCCATACATCAGAAGACAAGATTAATGCATAATGAGATAAGGCTGGTCACAAATAAGAAAAAAAACCTATAAAAGGGGGTGGATGTATTAAAGATAAAAATGAAAAAAAAGTAATATTTGATAAAACATACATTACCTACAAATGGGCAGATTATGTGACAGAAGTGTTTGACGACCACCGCAACGGAACAAAAAACACAACAAAGATGGACCAGCAATACTGAAAGAATAAGTAGAAAATGCAATAAAATCAATAAAATGTGGAAAGACTGCAGGCTCCGACAACATTATAGTCGCATGTGATTGCGTCAGTGGATCTTGCAAATGGCCAACTAGACAAACCATAAATGCAACAGAAAACCTTAGTGAATGACATGCTGTTATATTGAGGTTATCTTCTTATAGAAGCTTCATGTCACGTCATCTATACAGTTATGCTTGTATTTTGTTGTTGAAATGTGTTTCATGTTTACCTGAATATATATGTATAGAGACACAGTGACTCGGAAAGTGACAATCCTTTTGACTTGAACATTTGGTTGCATGCCTGGCGCAATGGAGTAGTTTAGCCTAACCAGTAGTCAATTGGTGGCGGTGAATGAGCACAGTGAACCATATCTTGGCTACAGTGGCTAGGAGCAGAGCATAGCTTGAAACATACCTTGCTGGAGGTGTGATAGTTATTCTTTAGCTCTGTCCGGCGTGGGCCGAAAATCTACAGACTTCCCACCAATATAATGTCATTTAATGGTATTAGACCAAAGGGCATGAGCCCATGGACCGCTGGATTAGCAACCAACCAACAAAACGACAACATAACAGAAGACATAATAAAAACTATAAATGATTTTGGTGTGGATATTATCACATAAATTTGCAATGACAAGCCACATATCTAAAGATCGAACATCATCAATATGCATACCACTGCCTAAGAATCTCATGGCTGTGGACTGTACGGAATATATAAAAATAAGTCTAATGAGTCATTTAACTAAAATACTTCTCAAGATAATACATGAAAGAATTAAGAACAAGATAGACGCGGAGGTCGGCGAACAACAATTCGGTTTTAGGAAAAACAAAGGAACCAGAGAAGCTATACTGAGTATCCGACTAGTGATAGATAAATATATAGAAGTACAATACGGTTATCTATGTTCGATTCATAGACTACAGCAAGGCCTGTGAAGTCTAACATGAAAAATTAATCAAATGTCTTCAAGAAATAGTCATAGATGGAAAAGACATCAGACTGATTAGAAATATATATAGGGAACAAACTGTATCAATAGGGTTTGACAATAGCTACTCACCATATATAGAAATACAAAGAGATGCACGAGAATGCATTTTATCACCAAGACTTTTTAATATCTTCACAGAGAATATCTTTAAAATATAGAAGAAATGATACGACTAAAGATCAATGTGAAAGTAATAAACAACCTTAGATATGAAGATGACACAGTTCTTTTAACTAAAAATGAACAGAAACTACAAAGACTAATATATCACCTCAATAAATCAAGTAAAGAATATGGACTAGTTATAAATATCCAAAAACAAAAAACATGATTATCTGCAAAGACATAGAAGAACAAGTGCTAAACATAAGCGTACATTGAAGCTACAACAAGTAAATCATTATCAAAATCTTTTTGGACGCACATAGTCACAAATGATGGCAGATGTGAAACAAGTTAAAAGGAGAATGGGGATTTCTAAAAGTACCTTCAATGACATGAGGAAAGTATTAATATCTAAACAAATTACAAACAAGTTAAAAATGACAATTATAAAATGATACATAGATCCAATATTAATGTATGGCTCAGAAACATGAGCACTAAATAAACAATTAGAAGAGAGAATTGATGCCTTTGATATGTGGGTATATAGAAGAATAGGGATAACATCATGGAAAGATAAGAAACAAATAAAGAGGTGCTAAAACACTTAATATGAAGAAAGAACTACTAAGAGAAATAAAGATCATGCAAATAAAATATTTTGGACGCATTAAAAGACATGACACCATATTGAAGACCTTACTTGAGGGTAAAGTCAAAGGGAAGCGAGCAAAAGGTAGACAGAAATACAAGTCGGAGAGTAACATCCCCCGATTGACAAGTTATAGTCTAGCAGAGTGCACCACCAAGACAAGAGAAAGGGGATATTAGGAAATCCTTTGCAGCCAGTCTTCGTTGCGGAGACGGCACTTGATGATGATGCTTTTTCTTCATATGTGTGTGAGATAAATCATAATATGGAGGTACACAATTTTTTTTAATGAGATAAAGATTAACTATTGAAGCGGATACGTGTGAGTTACTGGAAGTCTAAGTGAGATGAATCTGAAAATGAAAGATGAATCGTGAATGTACCAGTAGAAAG
This sequence comes from Meghimatium bilineatum, assembly GCA_034231615.1. Taxonomy (NCBI): domain Eukaryota; kingdom Metazoa; phylum Mollusca; class Gastropoda; order Stylommatophora; family Philomycidae; genus Meghimatium; species Meghimatium bilineatum. The sequence continues at coordinate 60,520,194 of CM067320.1, forward strand.
GATTAATTACTCTACTGAAGGTTCTTGGATTACTAAGATGGACGGAGTTTGAGTTTATGTAGTTTCCTTGGATACATGCATTTATATACGATCGTGATAACTCGATCTTGAAACTTATGATTGATTTGGAACTCTAAATGATGCTCTGCAATAGTATATATGTATTCAACCGAAGTATATGTTATTGTATTAATGAATAGAAATGCTATTTTATACTGGAATGTTATAGCGCGTTCATAAATAATAGAAAACCGAAATTATCTATTTTCTTTGCAATTACTTGGCGTATGTGCTTCATATTTTGCATGAGTGGTTTATATTTAATAACTACGTTACATACTTATGACTAGTTATAATTTAAACTAATAATCAATTAACCAACAACCAACAATCTAAATAACTTTCATAAGTGCATAATGTTATCAAATAATGTGCTCAAAATTTACCATCAGCTGTATGTTAAATATTTCAACTTACTGAGTCAAACTACGCATGTCATAGGCATCAAGAATGATAAATTCATTTTTAGGTAGAACGACACTCAACAAAAGTCTGGAGTTTCCAGTGCTCACAGATTCGTTAAAGAACGATTTCTTTATTGCCTGTGACGAAGAGATTTGCATAATATAAGTTTTGATTTAATAAAACATGTAAAAAATTATCGCATATATATATATATATATATATATATCAAACATAAAGTTCGTGGAGTTATGTAGAGGAAATATTCATAATCTCATGTCAAAGTATTCATCAATTGGTGTTTCTTTATCTCACCTGAAAATGTGTCCCTTCAAAAACTCGTGTCATTCAAATAGGTGGAGGTCACATTGAGAACCGTTCTGATTATGACATATAATATAGATACATCACGTTAGATATTTTCATTTGAGATATTCGCTTACATTTAACGCACAATAGAGTGACATCATTAACCCGCTAATATAATGCAATACCACAAAATTTCATGAATCTACAGTATCATTTATAGCGGCGGTGAAGTAGATCTAAATAATGCTGTAGTGGCTTCTCAGACTCACATGATCCACTGCGTTGATGTTTGTCCAGATATGGGCACAAAAACAACACAAAAGATAGAAATTGGCATAATCTTCAGGAACCATATTAGATCAAGTTTTACAAGTAGTCGATATAGTGTCATGTTGAAATATATTTAATAGAAGAGACAAGTACGTTGACCGAATATAGAGACATCAATGGCACATGTCGAACAAAAAGTACACATGCCATCAGGAAACACAATTTATTACAAACAAATAAGTGGAGTGACTTAATGAAAAAATTATCCTGACGTTCTGAAGCTTTCAGTAATGATCTACCTAACAAATCATTTTTCAAAACTAAACTCTCAGTAGTTGGCATGTAAATAACTTGAGGTTTTCAAATATTGTGGAACCCCCATATCAGTTCGTCTGTGAAATTACGCTTCCCATTGAGTTTCAACTTTCACTTTCCCAATATTGCACATTGTGTCATGTGGGGTATTCTTTTCCGAACGTTGTCTTCCCAATGAACACATAGTGAACCCTTCTCTGTCTTGGACGATGCGGCTTGCATTTTCCAATGACGTATTAATTTTATCTTTAATGCCGTCAGTACATCGTCTTCTTGGTCTGCCTTTCCTCATCCGCCCAGGTGCGCTGCCGTCCAGTATTTGTCTTTCTAAACAGTTGTGTCTTTTTATGCGACCAAACATGTGTAGTTTTCTTTTTGTTAGTGTGTTTAGTTACAAACACTCTGGAATCTTCCATGTATTTATAATATCTGAGTATCTCTATTTTTTTCCTTCCATGATATTCTAAGTATCCTTCTGTAGCATTTCATCTCAAATGCGTTGATCTTCCTTGCCGCTGTTTAACTTATAGTCCATGTTTCGCAGCCATATGTAGCTACCTGAACAAATAAAAGTTCGTAACATTAGCAGTTACTTTACTATTGTGTTCTTTTTCCATATGTTTTTCAACCATGCATATTTTACAATATGCCATTGCCAATCTCTTCTTATCTCTGACATGCAGTCTCCTGCACCGATGATATTTGCAATTATCATTGTCAAACATGCAAAAGTGAATATGATTCACATAATAAAATGCGGTGGCACATTGAGAGGCGACCGATTATTAAATAAGAGTGCTAGAAAATAACGAGTGAGCTGTAATTAAACAGGCATGTTACAATTTCTTGGAAGAGTCTAGATTTAGAAAATCTCTTCTCGCTGCATTTTATATACCCCCATCACACTTGCTAGTTGAGACTGCATAGCTGGCTGCGCCACCCGTCTCAGTGACCATGTCTGTCAGAATAATACGTATGGGTACTTCCCTACTGATTTTTGACAGTAGAACTGAAACTAAAAATTACAACTCTGAATGTGGAAAGGTAGAGAAGCCACACCGCATCTATAGTTGAATCACTATTTGTATGAGACTACTTGTCAAATCAGTTTGCTAAAAGTCAGTCTTCTGAGTATGAAATATAGATCTAAAGAAACCAACACACTACATTAATGAAGTAAGATCTCATTGTTCTCAATTCCAATAAACTGAAAGAGCAGCAAGAATTAATGAGTACGAAAACATGCAAGAAATGTGATATCATCTATCTGCATCATCTAGATGAAATGTCACCATATTTAATCACACACACTGAATATATACATGTTTGACTATACGCAGTGGAGCTCGTGGCCGTGCGGTTAGAACGCCGGACTCAGGTTTCTGCGGTGCAAGAAAACCTGTACACGTCGCGGCGACAGCTTTGGCACAGGGGCCTTTATTTCCTTAAAAGCGTTTCTGCACTCCTTAACAGGAAAATATGCAGTAACGAAAGACTATACGCAGGGCACTGCCTACTTGACTACTACTGAAACAGATGATCTCCTACCAATTTTGCAACGTGCATGCCGTACCAAATCGCTAATGGTACAGCACGTGAAAGTCTGCCACAATGTACACGATATAAAACAAATACTACGAAAAACCTACCATAACATGAAAATATTCAATACACATTTTACAAACAGTAAACGTTAACAGCCGAAAAAAACAATACATGCAACATGTGATATTAATGACATTACGATATAATGTTGGATGTCGTATAGATCAAAGACAAGGAACGACCAATACAAATGTAGAATGCAAGAACAGCATTTGCTCAAGCACACATACTGTACACCGACAGATATTTGATAACTAACTATATCTCATGTGTGTAACTATATCTCACCTCCACTAGCAATGTAAAATTAGCCTTGTAGTTAGGTGTGATACCATAATACATTTGACAATTTATTTCGATACCATCAAACTGTCTCTTCCTGGCAAATTGTACTGCATTCATGGCAAACGTTTCCATAGTTTTCTCTGATTTCATCAATGGATAGAACAATGATACATCACCACTACTACATCCGACAACAAGAATGATCTTCAACGCTGGGTTGACCTGCTTCAGTTTCATTATACGAGCAATCCTGAATAACGTAAATACAGATAATCAATCAACATGACTGTTCAGATCAATCTTAATAAATATAGCATATTATCTTAGACAAAAGTATTTTATTTAGAAAATGAATTCATGTTACACAATTGGGGTACAGTACAAATGTACATCACAACAATTAAAACAGAACTATATTGAGAGAAACAAGCTTTCCCGTAACTAGGGTACAAAGTTACACAATCAAAAAATAATGGACCACTATTTTTTGGGACAAAAAATATTTCATAACAACGAGAATATCATCAAATACGGTGTCGGTGTCTGTTCCTGTTAGCCTTGATGCCCATATAAATTCTGCATGATAGCATTCAAGATGATGTAAATGTATGCCACGGTGTTTAATATGTCTCCATTTCACATTACCTCAAAGTTGTTAAATGTTAAGAGCGCTATTGATTTAATTATTTCATTGTGAATCAGTAATGCTTAGATAAACAAACGCCAATCAATACTTCTTCGCGTTACGCAGTGGGAGAACCCACCCCCCCTCGTTAATCGTTTCCCTGTGCATAACGCGCAGGAAATATGTTGACTATAGGATTTTTCAGCTAATGATATTGTAAATCTTTGTAGAAAGGCAATCGATTTCTGCGTGTGGTATGGGAGACTCATAATGTCAACATTAATGATTGTGTTAGCTGCAGCCATGTTTCTTATTGTAACAACGAATATCTTTGAATTTTCATTCACAGTTAATTTTATGTCTCATTGAGGGACATACTTTCTACAGCTAGTGAAAATAAGCACCCTTACATAGCTCATGTTGAAACTCTTTGAAATACCTAGATGATACTAAAACGGGCCGCATGTTAGCTATCGTTTAGTACATAGATATATCAAAAAACATAAATTACATACTGACTTTTCGATCAAACAGATACACGTTCAACGGAGTGGATGTAAAGATCAAGCTAGCCCCCATCTAAAGATGTCGTCAAATTGATGGCTACATATGCGATGAGTGGTTGCACAAGTGTTATTGCGCTGATATCCAGAAACGTCAAACAGAATGCAGTCATATATAATGAGAAGGCCTTAAGGCGAGTACCAGATAAAACGAGTGAGTTGTTTGAACATCTTTTTCATACCTAATGGAATGTTATCACACGTTTAATACAATGTATTCCTATCACAGACACCCAAAAGAATAGTAATCGATTTGGTTGACACAGGTGCATCAAATCGCTAAAGGTTTGCTAAAGTTTAATGATGATCTGAGGAAGAATCCAATCAATTGTCATCTTTTTGACTTGACGTACTTATGCTTTCTGGTAGAACTGTGACAGTCAGGCCATTAACTATTAATTATGCTAACAATAAGTACATCAGAGCGTTCTTTTGGTAGACTGTCAGCTCTTGGATTTCTAGACAAGAACGCTGGGAATACCATTGGCTTTAGAGGTTTTAAACATGGATATAATTTCTACGCCTATGTTCTGACACATTCTGCTCTAGATGGCGATTTGAGATGGCGAATAACATTGACCATTAAACTGTAACTCTCCACTGTGATAGCATTGGTTATTCAAGTGTTAATCTACTTTGAAGTTGACAGTGTACTAGAACTATTAAAGACAAATATCAATTCTTACGGACTTTTTAACATGAGACCATGAACTCTGAACAAAAAAGCAACAAATTCTTTATATGAATTTATATAAAGAAATTCACACTGACCGTATGTTTACAATACGACGGTATTACAAGACTTAATCCACGTGTTCAACTTGTATTCTATATTCCGTGTATTTCCTTAGTGATAAGAACAAGGGGAGCTTCCATATCGACTGTAATGAGATCCTTCACATTCAAACAATGGAACTAAGATATAACATATGTATGCACTAGTCTGGAACTAAATCAGACAAAGCTGAGATATATCCTTCAAGCTATCTATTCGTTAAAACCTTTCGCGCATGCGGTTGCGTCTGTTGGTCTCACCAATGGCTCACTAGACAAACCACCCATGCATCAAAAACCTTAGTAGATGGCATGCCTTTATATTGAGGTTATCTTCTTATAGAAACATCATGGCACGTCATCTATACAATCCCGTAGTAGTAACCTTCATTAACAGTTACCATGTTGTTCCGACAGGCTGACGTTGTGTTTGAACTAGGATGGGCACGGCATGGGTAGGTGGAACAACAAAGAAACCTGTCGCAAGGGCCAGAGTTGTGCCCTGATGTCGACGTCTGTTTTGACGGCATTAGACTCGAAACACCATAGAGTGAAACGGTGGACGGAGCACTTATGGGAATGCCCCACATGCTGTGAGGCCAGTTTCTAATCAAGAATTAAGAAACCTTTGTTGCCTTTCAGGGTCAGGGGAAGAAGAGTTTTCTGGAGACGGCTGTTTTGTGTGATGAGTATATTGTGGAATTTGTCGCCTCTTTTATTTCGGTGGTCCATCGTTTTCGAGGTCGGCCTCTAGGTCTTCCTGTTTGCTTATTGTTCAAGATTCGCATCTATATGTTAGAATATGAGTTATTTAGCAGTGAAGAATTATCTTTCTCACCTCTAATGACAATACCATATTACACAATATATATTTCACTTTCCTTAATGTTGTTTTTGTCTGCCTCTATTCAGGATCTTATTTCTGTTGAACTTCTTCTATCTGCTGCAATCAGATGCGCTGATACTTTGGTGAAACAGTAATACAATTTACAAATAAAACAGCGATCACGGTGAATCGTCAAGAATTTGTAGAACTCATAGAGCTACGAAATATTGTTCTGATAAAATGTATACAGTTAGAAGTGGTTTTGTAACAAAGCAAAATTCATCCTCTGTTGCTGCCTCTTCATACGCATATGGTTCTTCAATACAGTTGCGACTAATACCACAACCAAAAAACATGAATTTGTATAATATTATGTCGTATCTCACTTCGGACTATAAAAGTAAGAAACATGTAACTACCCCACACTACAGGGTAAAGCAGTGTAACAGAACAAGACGAAAATTAAACCTGCAAAGGGACAAAGAAGTCCAATATGGCTTCATTTTATCCACAGTAAATTATACCAAAAACAATCATTTTTACTTATTTATCTGAAAATATACGTGAATTCATAAATAAGCATATATATTATATTTCTTAAAAGGATGTATGTCAAGTTTTTTTTTCTGGATCGTGCATTAATATATGTTGTATTTGAGTATATATCATGTTTTTGTCGTTTTGCAAAATATTTTTTATCAGGTGTTTTGTTGTCTACCCTCTGTAACTTCAACTAAGAATTCCTAATGGATCAGAAACAAGTCAGAGGTTATCCAAGGGTCAGAGACAGAAAATAATAGCATTCCAGATTTCTAGATCAGAAACATACCAAATGCAGAGCTCTTAAATTAAACCAGGATCAGAAACGGAACAAGTTAATATAGCACCAGATTGCATACGTTCAAAGCGGTATGGTCAGAATCAGCTCAATAAACTTAGATTATCAGGTTCTGTGTTTGCTGTGCATACATTTACCACACAAAACACATCAGCACAAATATAAATTAAAAAAAGCAAATGTGTTAACAGTGTACATTCTTTTATTTGCGTATTTCTTATATTTTAGTTCGTATAATATCGATAAATAATATATAGTAAGCTATTATATAAGAACAGGACAAACTCAGTTAAAGTATCATAGATGCAACATGTTCATAATGTATATCCAATATATAAACAATGTATGTAATTAATAAATTATAAAAGTACGGAGCCACTGCACAAAGTATGTGAGTTAGAGAATGTTTGTACCTCTAATTATATAGAGAGTAGGGTTATTGATACATTAAATTTGTGTAATTATTGTTTAATGTAGAAGCAGAAGAGAGAGGTCCAATGTTGTGTGCATGATGTGTATATGGCTGTTCCTGTTATCTTGAATCCTAGATTTCTACCCCCACTGATCTGCCTGGTTGTCAGTACAGCTGCTAATATTTATTCGTCACATTTGTTGTAGTGCTTAATTAGCAAATTTGTCAGCGTCGTGTCATAGGTACCGTAACAGTGATCTGTACATAGTGAGACCATGCGTAAATATGTCTATACCTCATTTTCGATCTTGAATAATCCTGATTTTTTTCTTATCAAAGGCTTAGCCACGGTGCAATTAGAACAGTTTTTCGCAGGATCCAGAAGTAGATCCGTGTGATCCTGACATATTTCTCTAGGAAACAGTTTTTCATAGATTTGATAATCTAAACTTGATCTCTTAGCAGGTTTAGTGATGGCATGGAGATTGTCAGCAGATAGAGCTAAATAAAGTGAATATGTTTCCATTGTGGTCACCTCATAGTCTGATCAGTCTATGAATCTATCCACGAAGTAATAAAACAATTCAATCAATCAGAGTTTGGCGTATTGGTACACACAAATTCCAATCTAAATGTGAAGGTCTCATGTACCATGATACCATGACTCTATGTCACCGAGGCTATTTCTAGCATTTTCCAAAAGTGGGGGATATTGATCAGTCTGTAGGTAGACATTATGTGTGACATACACTTTATTATGCCTAGTCTTATTGGTGAGGGTTTTCCTAAAGTCTGCATTCCCAAGTAATTTCATCGTATCACATGTAATATATACAATTGGGAAGAGATCACCCTAACGACGAACTTTGGTAATAGTATCACCAAACTATTTGAAGCAATACACTTGTTCACACTTAATGATCTGACAGATAGATAGTGGTTTAAACATCGTCACTGCTTTCCAGACAAGTTCAAATGGGCTCAGATCTCGTCTTGAGTGGATCCGCCATTACATGTTAACTGACGGTCCCAGAACGCTGTTTATTGGCCATCACTCTTCTCGCCCACGAAACCGCTAATTTCTAGCGACATCACATTTCAAACCATGTTCTCTTATTCTAGTTATTGAAAAAGAGATATCGTCACTTTTGCTGTCCTTTGTTCGTACATTTTTTCCAAGGGTGTTCAAAATCCATCGTTCCGCCAATAGCCGCAGTAGCAGCGTATAATGCCAAATTATCTGCTCTCTCATTAAACCGGACTACAGCATTTCACGGCACACAATTAAAAATTACTTTCCGCACACAGGAATCATTCACCGCATCAAGTAACTGGTCCAGAATGTACCCCGCCTGCGCTTACATAATCCTGATCATCAACCTGTATTTGGTCAATAGTTTGTTCTCTTCCGCATATTTGCCCATTAGAGGAACAATATCAGCCCGATTCACATCAATTTTTTCCCGAACATAATGGGCATCTCAGCAAATTGAGGCTTTTCAGAGTCAGGTTGACTGACATCACACTTAACAAGTCCAAAGCACAATCCTCCAACAATAGAGGTGAGAATATCGTCTTGTGTGGGGTTGGTATAGTTTGTGTATATTGGCTTTAGGCGAGTGAACGGCGCAGCCAGAAATTATGTGTCTGATTTGTCCTATTGTTAAGCTTTTGCCACTGACATTGCCAACACTCGATAACATTCCCATTGCATTATTTAGACATAAATCGTTAATGTCACATATATTTTCATACAACAGTCAGTGTTATTTTGCTGGTTGATGGAACGATTTTTGGTGATTAGACAATCGTGATGCTCATGGAACATCCACTCGTGAATATATAGGCAGTGTATGTTATTGTACATGATATATTCACTGGAATGCAGCGCTCACCAACACGCATTTCCCTACCGTTGAACTGTGTGATTAGCTAAGTGGAATTAGAATGACCGATATAGGCGAACCACTCCATACAATTGGATCGTATAAGACTACGGCTGTTCTGAGTTTAGCCAGAATCTCTGCTCCATGCGATTTTGTGAAATCAGACGCCAACAAAAGGCGTCTGCTAAAAACCTGGAGTGTACACAATAATTCGACATGGCCACTAACACACAGTGCTTTGAGTTATTCGTCAAACAGCAACGTTTATATAGCCCAAGCCTTATCCTCAATCTCTTTTAATTACGTCAGCATTCTTTTGACCAACCTTGTTTGATCCGCTGTGCTAACGAAACATATTCGTTCTTCCTCATCGGGGATAATGAAAGCCATGGAGATATGGCTAGCTATATATTTCATGTTAGTTCTCTGGATATCAGTTTTTTCTAATAGTCGCACGAGTCACAATAGCATTATAAATCGAATGTGTCAATGTAAGTGTAGATATAATAAGTGTTTGTATATGACATAACTTTCGTCACCTCCTCAAAGACATTATCGCTTGGGGTGTATATACCACTCATGTAGACTTCAACACTGAAACCACCATTACATATTTTCTCATTTCTGATGAGATTAGAGTTATGTTTCCATATTTTACCACACTTGGTACAACTGAAGGAGTGGTTAACTTTATCGATTTCAGTAATATAAATGAAGTGATGTCTATATTGCAGCAGACGCATTGTTTCCTGAAATGAGCTAACCATACGGACTCTAGGGACCAGGTTATAGAGTTAAAATCGAATACATATACATCAATATTAATTTGATAGCAGTCTTCTAAACAAGACAAGATATCAAGGATCACATCAGCATACATATTATGTGGTTCCGTGTCTTGATACGTTTAGAAGTTGCTTGGTAATCTACCTGTCGGTCTGTTTAGTGTGATGATGGTGTGTTTGTGCTGAAGAGCTAAAGTTGGAAAGAAGCCGAGATTACCATGATGAGATGTTCCTGTCGTTTTGTTATTTTGTAATATACGGATGTCTTTTGTAGATATGAGGTGATGGTGGATCTTTAGAACAACGCAGCGTGTTAGTAGTGATGAAATAGAGGTAGAATTCAGTGGCGCATACATTATCTAACTGGTACATGGTGCCGGAGAGCAGACTAAGACGAACTTTATTAGAATCAGTTATATAACTACGATAACTAGACGAGCAAAATCAATTTATGTTGTTAATTATTACATTATTATTATACACAGAGGCGTTTTTGGTAGACCAGTGATAGAAGCGAGGTTCTATGGTCTCATTGTGTGTAAGAACAATATGCTTGGTGAAGCTAATCGTGAACCTCCTAGATTCGTAATTGAATACTGTGACTAGGATATTGCTCCAGTTAGCTACATGGGGCTTCGTAGGTAGATGAAAAATCGTGTAATGAGCTTTATTCTTGTGTACACTGGTTGAACCTCAATAAGCATCCACACAATACTTATGAAGGCGCAGGCACGTTGGGCAGGCCATCTTGTGCGTATGGAGAACTCGCGTTTGCCAAAACAAATATATTATGGAGAACTCAAGGCAGGATTTCGAAAAGCTGGTGGACAGAAAAAGCGTTTCAAAGACACGCTCAAGTCATCCTTGAAACATCTTAACATTAACTTAGGCGCTTGGGAGAGCCTCGCTCATGATAGAACAGCATGGCGTTACAGCATTAGAACGGGAGCACTAGCGGCAGAGGAATTCAGACAAGGAACTGCAAGACAGAAGCGGACACGTAGAAAAGAAAAAAACATCTCAACGTCACACAGATACCTTCTATTGTTGTCAATTCTGTAAAAGAACATTTTGTGCGCGCATTGGACTTGCTAGTCATTTAAAAACGCACTATTAACTCTATTATTTTATTATTTATTGTTATTATTATTATGGTTGAGTTTTTGGTCATCGTCGATCACGACGGACGAACATCATCTTCCTGAAGCAATTGTGACACTACTTTTTGTTCTCCTTAATGCCTCATAATTTCTGCTGAGTCAGCAGCGCACTTACGCTGACTCTAGTTTTAATTGTGCTCAAGTTCGACCCATTCATAAGTACAACACTCAAGTCTGTTCAAGGTGTAAGAATGTTTTGTTTTTTCTGATTCATAGGAGTACTTTGGGTGACCCTGTCTTTCAGTTCTGCTCAAGACCGTCTAATAATGTCTGCTTATTCAGCGGCGGACTTACGGTAATCATTCACATGCACACCACTTAGGTCTGCTCAATGGATAAGAATTTCTGCTGATTCAGTAGCGCACGTACGGTGTATTTACTTTCAGTTCTGCTGAAGTTGTAATTATTTTAAGGGGAATATTAAAAAAATACGATGACATAGATATCTAAGCACGACCGATAGATGCAGTGGAAAATGTATCTGTAATATTCCATGAATTAGGCCGTATTTAATCACTGACTTGCCCTTGTACAATATGCTCTAGAAAACGTTAGCATGACCTTGAGATAGTTATCGACTCAGCCAATATTGGGGCATTTTGGAGATAAGTCATCATGTAGCACTGTATCTTTTAACAGTATACAATGCCGTTTGTGAAGTAATTGTTATATGATCTTTTTCTAGATCTAGTCTGTTTTTATGTATCCGAAACCCCTACCCCTAGTATCATCCTCCCAAAACACATCACCCACAAATCATTCCTAGGAGGATGGTTCGAAATACAATATACATTCATCATTGTTGAGTAAGACATTTCCCGGAATTGTATTACCTCCCCCTTTAATATTCATAAAATTTACTCAATCAGTATCCGGGCTGATTCGTTTATTTTGTTAGAGAATACAGTTTGCTGATTCGTTAAACAATCAACATGACTCGTTGTGTTCGTTTAACACTCTTACGTCACTTAAGATAGCGAACTGTGTTAGCACAATTAAAGTTCAATAATGTATAGTTATTTGCTATTATTGCGTAATATAGTTTACATTTACAAATGCAATAATACTCACAGATCTACATCATTCCATTGAGTATGTTTCATATTCAACCCAGCGGGTTGAGCACACATGTAATAAATATGAGTACACAGATTAGGGTTAATATCTTCTGGTGTAAATTTTTCTTTCCCACTTGCATTTGGACTCGTGTTCGAGAAGTAGCACATGATATTGAAGCCACCTGAAGTTGTATTCAAACATTATATGATTATATATATATATATATAAGTTCGTTTGTTTCTTGAATTCCCCCTTCTCACTACCAGAAACGCTAGCACTAGCTCTTACTTCCTATGTGTAATGTTCTGGCTTCTCCTTAAGGCTTCAACGATTCGTGGTGTACGTAATTCAATGAAAGCTGTCGTGATATTAGAAGGTAAAATATACGTCACTTTTATATAACTTATCACGACTTTATTCGCCCATTTGTTGATTAGTGTTGTACTTTCCGTTGGCAATATTTATATATTTATAGTCGCATATCATAAATAGCATGGATGGACCAACGAAATCACGGACATATCAAAATTGACTTATGCGTCATGTGTACATTTCTGTTCTCGGATCTTCTATACTTGATTACGATCCTCAAAAAAAGCACCATGTTCATATGTCTAGGTCATAAGATAAATCTGGCATTTTCTATTGGGTCACCCAATAATCGTCTGCCTTCGGACAAAGTGTGTTGATGTGGCGAACCATTTGTCGTGTGAAAAGAAAGCGATAGTGTCCACTGTGTCTATGTGCTCTTGTTTGGTTTCCCACTTATGTGTAGTTACGTATGGTTCCACTTATTTGCTTGTGTACAGCATCGATAGTCCCAGCGCAATGACATTGGCTATTCAGAAGAACTACATTTAACTAATCAGCAAGAAGACCTCCTCCCCTACCGTACACACAACTATTAGTAGAGACAGCAGTATATAGTATTATCAACAATGACGTCGAAGATGGAGCTAGGAGATGCGTCGTATCGGTCCTATGTTCTATCAAATACAGTATCTTATAAACGGCCAGAATGTGATAAATAAACATTAGCACACTACAGATGCGTATTGAATGTTTTGATTACCTCAAGTACGATTCAACTATCTGGCGGCGGTTTAACAGACACAAAAACTAGGGAGGAACATCTCCAGGAAAACTCTTTTATCCATGACGCTGAAAAGCAACAAATGGTTAAGCTAATAGATAGATAGTACTGGTAAACATATTGACTGCCTAAAGCCAGGCCGTGTTACAACACACGTGCGTAGACAACACGAATCCCCAGTTAATCACCATAGTGCGGCTGAAACGTTTTTCTTCAATGTAAGGACCGCAAAATTAATATATGTTAACAGAAATAGGTGCACACCTACAATAGTCATTTCCAGAAAATAAAACAAAAAAACACGTAGTATAACACAACTCAAAAACATAGTCATTTGAATCTGTTTCTTCTGCGTCGATCTCTGATAATTAGCACGAAAGTTCGTGTAATTTCTTTCTTGGAGAATGAGGTAATGTGTGCTGTCAATTTCGCAGCACAGCTGTGTTATTTGTCACAGTTATTTGATATGTTGACACAATTATCTATTCATTCGTCACTCCAGAGTGTTGTCAACAGAGTGACAAATAAAAAAGCACTGACATAATCAGTTGGACCAACAGAAGTGATGATATGTACAGTAAATTTCGATTGTATTATTCTGAAAAAAAACCCCACCAAAATATATGTTACTTAAATAAAATTTTGGAATTATTATTTAAAGTCGTGTTCAACGTGTGTTTATGGTCCTATTAGTTTAGTTTCAATTTGCATTATAATATAATTTAAAATTAGTTCTAAGTGCAAATTTATTACAATGCAGAAAGCTATCGTTTTACTCTACAAGTCTTTTTGTGTACAAATGTAACAGTTTGAGCCCCACTGTCCTTTGAGCCCAACTGTTCGTACAATGTGAGCCCCACTGTGCCAACGGTTCTCATGAGAATAAAACCGATATGGAAATAATTGAGTAAAACGTCGCCCACAAGTTTACATACGCAGTTACGCTGCTATGAAAATGTGATTGGCGTCAAAACTAATCCCCTAAGAACGTTACATAACCGGTAGGGAAACTGAGCGATACACGGTAAAAGGTGGAAGACTCTTGACACAACATGGTGGCTCACCTGAAAATTTCCCACTTCGGCTAGGTGGTATAATTTAGGCCAGAGGATATCACACTATTCGACAATTTAGAGAGAGAACTGTACATAAGTTTTCAATTGATGCGGATCTCATGGAAGAGATAAGCCGGAGGACAATTAACTGCATGAAATAGAGGGACTGTTAATTGGGCCGGGAACAGCGATGGCTTTGTGTTTTCCCCAAGAAAAATTAGATTACGTATTTATTCGAATGTATCTCTGAGTCTAGTATAACAGTTAATCGGAGGGTCTAGACAGTAGAACTGCTGAAAAGGAAACTGTGGTCAAGCCGTTGTTTGATGTCATAAGTGCATAACGGTCATATTAATTTGGAGTTGATGAATTTGACATTGGGTGTTAGTGAGAACCCAGAGATTTCACGATACAACGAAGGGGCATTTGACAGGAGTTTGCATTTTTCTTGTATCGATGATGTTATCTGTGTTGCTTGAAGCAGACGAATAAAAGACCATGTCTCAAGTAGATAACGGCGTAGCTATCTACCTATAATAGTAAGTGGGAGGAGCCATATTCCCAGATAAAATGCAATGTATTTGCTTGATTCGGGAGATTCTGGTGGGGTCAGTTTTTGGAGTCTCACAGTAGAGACGGAGGTCAGTTTTTGGAGTCAGTTGATAAGTTAACTGAGAGTTAGTCAGATAGAAAGTTAGCTTAGAACTCAGAGTTCGCACAGAACTTTGTCAAGTATAAGTTAGAATAGTAATAGTCTGTAGAGATACCGTTAATGATTCTAGTAAGTTGGTGAACCTACGTTGTTCGTATTTCCTGAATGTGATAGGATCATTGTATAACTCAAGTACTGTTATATGGCATTGATGTGTTAGAATGAAGTGTGGAGGCCAGGACTCCATATGTTAATGGATGAGATTGTATGCATGGTCATTGAAAAAATATTAAATGACTATACATACCTATCACACGACGTTTCTGTATATTTATTGAAGTATAAAAGTAACAACAGGAATAAAGCTGGTCGACAGCTCCAGAGTTGCCAGAGTTCGCTCTGAACGCAATTCATCAACTACTAAGTCGTCACAAGCACCAGATACATTACTTCTCTGTCAGTTCGGATTGACACATCTGTCAGTCAACCTTATTAATCTATTGTGGCGTGCGTGCAGAGCTGCATTGACCTCTTTACCGTCACACAAAGAATGCAAGATGGTTCATTTATATTCTGATATAAATTACACTAAAAAGCGAACTCAGTTGGCTCTTGATCAAGATAGATCATATTTTCCCCGTGAGATGAAACTTGACAAACAAATGATTATTTCAAGCAAGGAAGAATATACTTTCGACATATATGTCATAACGCTGGAAATATTTAAAATGTTTGCTAAAAATGAAGGTGTTTTTCCCCATGAAATTAAAAGTGAAATTGTAGATAGAATGATATATTGAAATATATAAAAGGTATGTGTGAAAAACTGTATGAACCGTTGATTTTACTTTCAGAAAATCCTTAGGCTGCATGAATCTTTTTTGTGGAAAGTCACACATGATTGCTGTCCAGAGTATTGTATATTTGGACGAAGCTGTGTCAATACTCACAACACAAATAATAATGAATGAGAATCAGTGAACGGTGAACATAAGAGAAACATCCCAAGCAACAGAGGCTAGCGAATTATACTCACTCATGATTGAGGTGGCAACAACGGCCTAATCCATAAAGTTGGACTTATTTTCCAATTAAAATGTACAATTGTCAGGTACTATTATGCCTATACTGAAATTAATGAACATATTTTCAGCCATGCGAAGAACAATAATCTAATTTCAATTCTAGAAGGACCATCATGTTTATTAATGGGGAGTCAGAGGGCTCAAAGAAGGGGGAAAAAGCCCCTTGTAAAAGGGGGATGTCGCAGAGTGGCACAACAAACCGACTATATATACATATGTCGGTTGTCGCAGCCGAATACCAAGGGTTGAATGTCTGAATATCGGAGCCACACCGATCGGAGATGTAATAATATTTATTAATATTTAATAGGCTGACTGTATAAGAGGAAAACACGTGGTACATCAAACACCATGTGACCTAGATACAGCGGACAAGTCTGACGGTGTGCCGGGAGTCATCTGCGCGTTAGGAATGTGCAACCTAGATACTATATAGTTTGTTCATTTCGTGCCGCAAGCAACAAATGGGGAAAAGGTTGTGGTTCTCCATATGAAGCGATCCCATGTCTGCAGCTCTAGTTCCTGGATGGCCTTAGAGCATATTAATTCCCCTTTTTCAAAAAAGGTGTTTTTAAGGGTTGTTTTAGATTTTCCTCTTTTTCTTTTTCCATCAAGTGAACGCAAATGGGCTTGTTGGTTTATTCTGTTTACATAAGGTATTTCCATCTTCGTTTTCGTATGATGTTTGAAATATACTTTTGGTGTGTTTTACCTAATACTGTCTACGCTTGTTTATATCTTTGTGTTAATTCTAAACATAACGCAATTTAAGATGGCCGCAAGAAACGCAGGTGAAAGTTCAAATTTCCCCAGTTACCATGTTACCTCGGCTATACATCTGGCCTTTATAACGCCAGCGTAAGTTTGAAAGTGATCACTAATCATTCACCTGGGGAAAGACAATATACAATAGACCATTCTATGGGAGATAATTCTGCTTGATTTCCTGGTTGTCAGCAATAAGTACACGCAAGGAGGTCGCCTTTCACATAATTACACTGCGAGGATTTCTCCATTTCTCAAATTGTATTGTCACGGCAGGAGATCGAGGGCCGAAGGAGGTGAAGGTGAGGGTTATGTGTTGCAAAGTATAGTACATTATATGTCGTGTATGTTCCTTGCTGGTACCTTCATACAAGAAAATATTATGGGGAATAGAATTGTACAGGGAGGCGAATATAACTCCCATGTCTTGATTTTAAATATATTATGAAAGGAAATGCAAGAGTGTACAGGGAGGTGAAGAAGCATCACAGGTCTTGTTATATAGTTTATATAAGGAAGTACTAGCTGGCACATGGCGATGAAGAGAACGTATTAGTCATGTTATATACTATATATTAGGAAAAACATGGTGGTACAGTGCGCTTTTAGGCCATGTGGGTCTTATTATAATGTTTATATAAGGAACTAATGGGACGCAAAGAAAGGTGAATATATCTCACATGTCTTGTTATTTGGTTTATGAAAGGATGAACTAGGAGACATAGGGATGCGCGAGAAAGTGCAATGTATATGCATGGATACTGAACGTTTCTGTGAATCATATGTCTGTGTATATATATATATGGGTTGTGGTAGTTCATAGCGGAACATACGACTCTGTGAATATCTATAGACGGTAATGATAGCTGGAAAAACATAGTATTCTGTATTTATGTTTTATACAAATGGACGATGGTGGAACAAAAGTATTTCTGCATATATATATATATATATATATATATATATATTCAAATGGTAGCTGGGGCAGCATATGAATCGGTGTATATTTATGTATGATAATGGTAACTGGTGTAGAATTGGAGTCTGCTAATTTTTAAAGAAGCTAATGCTTCTAGACGGAGCGTAAGAGTATGTGAATATATATGATATTTTTGAGAATATTTATTTCGAGAGGTTATCCAGAGATCGCAACTCTCACCAATGATCGGTATTAACATAAACCAGATTTTACAGAGTACTATCATTCAACTTGCATGTTTTCCTGCATGTAGATCATACAACCAGTGGGGCATCTGAGTTTTTGTATATGCATAGATGCTAATGCTTCCTGGAAGGCCCTGGGAACTGTGCATATGTATAGATGTGTGGTTTCAGGGAAGCATATGTGTCTGTGCATATGTAACGATGTTTATGGTTACTGGCGGAGTATAGGAGCATGTTTACATATACAGAGGTTGAATGTTTCTAGGAACACCTCATTAAACAAAATCAGATCTACAACCGGTCAATCCAGCTACCCTTATGATCTATATTCCCCGGCTATCTGCTGCTAATTTCTCCTGATATTTCCTTTTAAGTTCTCGGTTACAGGGGTGTCCTGCGGTATGGTATGTCAACCCCAGCTAAAATCTATTGACTATACTGGACAGGATGTAGCAATCATCACAGCCTGTCGAAACGATTGCCCATCTTAATGCACTCCTCCTGCTTCTGTGTCATTCTCAGGTGTTTTTTTTTTTAAATAAAATTATTGCGACCACCTGTTTCTTTCATACCTCTCTTTTTGTTTCCCTGGCATTATCTTCATTATTTTGATATTTTCTAGGCTGTCATATCGTTTGATATTGCCACAATTTTGCATTAATCTAGAAATAATATTGTTGTTTAGCCAGTTTTCTGTTACTTTAACTTCTATCAGGAAGTCCAAATTGATGATACAGTCGTTTCATTCCATTCTGATGATTCCTCTGAAGCATTATGTTTCAAATTATACAATGTATTTTCTCTCCTTATTGGTAATTGTTCAAAAGTATATATGTATTGCGACTGAAAATATGCGGTATACGTATAGTGTGTTCACTATGTTTTAGCCCAGTCGTTTATTTTCGTCTGTATTAGTTTATTTGACGCAATGGTCTCCGTGTGACTTCTTCACAATCACCACTGATGTTTATAAGAGACCCAATGTATTCATTCGAAACTGATAACTTGCTCTAGTTATATGCTATTGAGGTTTAGAAATTGCAAGTGGTTTTGTTAGTTGTCGTAATCTCAAACCTTACTTTAGTTCAGAATTAGATGTTGATATTCACTATTTTCTTAGATGGGATGTACGAGATGATTGATGCCTTTTTTATGCGGTATAGTAGTGATGTAACATTGTCATATCTTAGCTCTGGTATCTCGTGACCTACGATGTTGAGTTTATTTACAGCATGTCATTTCTGGTATCTCGTTCAATCAATCTTCTTGGTCTTCCTCTGCCTATGGATGTATCCATTCTCATAATGTATGATTTGTCTGATGACCAGTGTCGGTGCCTTACCATTATTTGGCCGAGCCATGTCATTTCCTTTTTTCAATGTATCGTATCACAGATATATTCATTCCAACAGTTCTTGAAATTCGTCATTCCTCACATATTGCATGGTGTTATTAGTTACGCCAGTCGTCAACGTGTTATGATCAAACACTAGTAAATCATACAAGAGTATAACATAGACATATTACACATTATGTTACAATCTATAGAAATAAGAGTAAGGCAAACATACTGGGTAAATATAAATTGTATACGAAATTGCCATTCCCTAGGCGACAGATAGGAAGACTATCACATACTTAAAAAATTAACTTAAATTAAAAGCATAACGAAATGTTGTATTGGGTCTACATTTCACATAACCGTAGAATAACGTATTTTACACTCCCAATTCGAATTAACATGAACTATCAGTTTGTTTATCAGAGAGCGAAGACACAAGAATAATAATTTTATATGGTTAATGTAAGGAGAAAGGGAGAAATAGAAATAAATAGACATGGCCGTGCAATATCTTTCTCAGTATATTTGCTTTGAATGTCCCCCTCTCCCCCACCCCCCACATAATATGTTTAAGCAATTCGAAATAATATCTTTGACAATTATTTTGATTGGTGTCGCCTGATGCGGCCGCCTCTCTACACCATAGCATGACACGGCTATGTACATAAACACGAGAAAATATGTATGTGAACGTTACATATACCATGCTATAGCTTTCATTTGAGATTATCATGTATAAATATGATTCTGGCTTACTTGTTTGTACCATCAGTGCAAGCACGAAGATCATCACCAACATCATGATGGTATTTCTGAAGAAATGTAGAACACGTATATAATTATAATAGATCAAATCAATAATAGTTAAAAACTGCATCAAAACAAAAGTAAAATCTAAGTTACACATTTAAAACAATATAATAAAATATTTCTAACTTCTGGAAACACATTGAAATCGAGGTGTTGGCCACTTTTTTTTTTCTAACCCAACGAAGGACAAAGAATTAAGGACTGCACTGCAACTAATCAGATAGCAAGGATAACGTACACACATGCATAAAGTTGTTAATGGTAAATAGTACGATAAAACTGAGAGGACAGAGACGAAATAAAACTAACAGTAAAATATCATATCACAGCTTTATACCTACTTGTACCGAACTGTAACCAGAGCAAGATGTTATTCAATTATGATCTGTTCCACATCGGTGATTTAAGTTTCCTACAGTACGTTTCACTGGTATCCCTACCATTTATTGGCACGCTGTGAATAGTTTTTGTGTGATAGTTAGTGAGCGGTATTACCATATGATTGTGTCACCTAGATTGTTATTTCACTCTTGTGGTGCCTGTACCAAATAGAACAGCAAAGAATATGAATACAGTTTGCCTCCATGCCCGCCGTAAGAGGCAAGTAATGATTTTATGGGTTGGATTTGATTTCCCCGTTGCATATGTAACCAAAATGTCCCAGAATCCATGATGAGGTAGGATTTGTCAAACTTAATGGCGCAGAAATTGCAGCACAGATGTACACATTGAGACAACTCAATCCGTTTTCCGAGCAATATCCTGCTAATGTGGAGGAGTTTGAGGGTGGCCGAAAGAAGAAGAATATGTTGCATGTCTACATCATTAATCATTTGAGACATCATTCTGACAGTACCTTCTAATTATAACACGCTACATCTGGAAAATGTAGTATATTCACAGTACCTTCTAATTATGACTCGTTACATTAAGACAAATATATTCACAGTACCTTCTAATTATAAACAGCTCACATATGGGCAATTATATTCACAGTACTTTCTAACTATAACAGTCACACATCTGGGCAATTATATTCACAGTTTCGGTAGCGTTTTCTATTCAGGACGGTGCAGAGAACCCACAATTTTTTGGCTGTAGTGATTTATCTAGGCAATGTCAATAAATCATCAATAAATTCCGAGCACGTTGTGGAATGCTGACATTGACAAAACTAACAATATGAGGAGACCCAGGAAATGATGTATCCACCTGTTGTCAAATCAGAAGACGTAAGATCTGCTATAACCCATCAGCTGGTCTGTTTCTTTTCACTGTTACTGTGCATGTTTACTTTTCTGTGTACTATTATCGGCAGAATATTTGCAGAACAGACTCACAAATTACTTCTTCTTACTTCTTTTGTCAAAAATCGTATGACAATAAGACAATAATACTCACGTGGGAGACAGGTAATGGAGTTCTAATTGATGACGACTAACACATTATCACTGACGAATGCTTACATGAATTTATATGGTATACACAACAAACCAAAACACATAATATAATCATACAAATGACAATACAAATGACAATACACATGACCTAATCGACGTTTCTAACCAATAGTCCTTTTTCAAGATACGCATATAACATACAAACATAAAAATACCATAAGTAGAAATGAATGCACTTGATTCGTGATTAGAAACTGGCTTAACAGCACGCGGGACATTCCCATAAGTATTCCGCCCTCCGCTCCAGCAGCCATGCCAGTGTATGGAGACTCATAGTTCCGGTCAGGTGTTGATTGTGTGATCTTCGGGACTCGAAAAAAATTACTTTTCCTCACCTCTGAATACTCCCATTTCTAACATTCTCTGTATGTGTACGTTCTCAACCTCATTGACATCACCTGCATCTTGAAATGAATTTATTACTGCCTTTATTAAATCTGTTTTATCTCTTCTCAGCAATGTGCCGTCCAACGCTGCATTGCCTGTCAATAAGTCGGCTCTCTCGTTTCCTCTGACCCCAGCATGACCAGGGCACTATATCCATGTAATGCTTTGGACAACTGAGTTGTTCAATAAGTCCCACCATTCTTTTCTTAGCATGAACTTTTCTATCTTGCGCAACATGCTTTGAAAGTCCGTAAGTATTACAGCGTGTGTTGATGTTTCAGTTATCAACCGATTAAGAGCTGATGTAACTCCCTCTATCTCCATCCTCATGCTCGATGTGACAGTAGAATATGCTGAAGATTTCTCAGCCAACTTCACGCCATTTCTGTAGGCAAGAAAACCCCAACCGCATGTATTTGTGTTTCTTCTAAAAGGGCCATCTGTGTATATAATTATGTCTTGTGGTTTCGAGTGTAGTTGAGCGAGTTCTTGCACTGTATCCTGAGCCCTGACTGCCGTCCATTGTCGACACGCTTTATCTAGTTGTATTATTACTTTAGTCAGTGGTTTCTTCTCAGTGTCTACCTCCACCCATTCACTGCCCTTTCCTATTTCTTCCATTCACATACTATTCGCAGTGTGTCTTCAGCCTCTGCCATTCATGATCTGCCAAGCTTGATTCGTTTTCCCTTTGACTCATCTAGACGATAGTGTAATGGGTGGTGGTTGTATTCTGTCACTTTAAGGTACGACCTAACTTGTGCTACCTGATGTCATACTCTAATGCTGAGGAGATCAAGCAGAAATCACATAGCAGAGATGGGTGTTCTGCAACATCCACTAAATTCACTACAACAAGCGTTTCCGAGTGAAAATGGTAATGAGATACCGGAAGGATACGAACAGGAAGTACACAAAGACGATAATACAGGAGGAACGAGAGGAACAGAAAGATGACGTAAATGGCGGCAGAAAATAAGTAAAAACAAAGACCAATCCGACTGAGAACTAAGCAAAAGAGTGGTCGGAATTGAGTCCAAATGGCTTGATGGTTCCAAACTCGAAAATGATAACTATCTTCTAGGGCGTACCTATATCTATCATCGGTGGTGCAGGATCTGATGGCAGTGACCTCAGCGTCAAGGACACCACGGCGGCCATCGCCGTTGAAGTGATAGGCCATATGAGTGGGTGTTCTTTTTTTTAATGGCATGCAGGTGGTTAAAGAAGCGGTCGCACAGTCTAAGGCCAGTCTCACAGATATATTTCTTACCACAGCGTTTACATATGATAACGTAAATAACATTACGGGAATCACATGTAAAGGCCTCATCGATGGAGAAATCGGCCTTGAGAAATGAGATGGAGAGCATCTGAACCACATACGGGCATGTGTAGCAACACCACGTGAGCAGCGAACGGTACCAAAATGGTCAGGTACAGAGGACCTGAGATGGCTGTGGACCAAGATGTCCTTCAGATTTTCGTCGCGCCTATAGGTCACCAGAGGTAAGTTGTGGAAAGTGGAACGGGTGTCAGAATCAGACTGGAGAAGGGAATAGTGTCTAAGCAGGATGCGACAGGATGTGACAATTACACAGAATGACTATGTGTATTTAATTAAATATCCATTTTGAAAATTGTGTGCTAATGCCTAACAAAGGTCAAGGTGAAGACATACTTTACTTGCACCAAAAAGTCTATGAAACCAGATTATATCATGACATCATACCAATGTCCAGATGTGAACTAATAGTATGCATGAGAATTTTTGGATGAGTATTCATAAAAGTTCTCGTATACACATATTAACTTTGAAACACAATCACCGACCTGGGCAAATGAGATGATATTTGTGTGTCTCCTTGCTGAATTGCACGATGTTTTCTGTTTAGCTTTCTTATTTATAAGATACCGACGGAGGACTATGCTTTTTGATGCATATAATTTCGTTCTCTACGATATTAACATATTATGGTTAAGAATTGTGAGATGTTTAGTGTGCATGTATCCATGTGTTGACGTAACGTAGTTGTTAAATACGTCATTCATCATTATCATTAGGTGTCATGCTGGCTTGCGTATGCGGATAGTAACGCAAAATGAGGTAAACAGGTTACTAAAACACTTACCTAGCCTATTAATAAAAATATATTTAAAAAAAAACATACAATAAAACTAAACAGGACAATTCTCAACGTATCGGCTCATATTGAACCTTTTTCAAGAGACAAACAACAGAAAACGACAAAATAAAAAACAAAAAACATAATAGATGTCTATATTTCATCAAGCCCCGTCTCCATAATAGCGCAGGGATGGCAACGCATCTAGTAAAAGTGAAAATGCGTGCATTCATTATAAACAAACCGAAAGTGGGAAATTAGAGACACTATAGATGAGTGCAAGAATAATAAAAGAAAAAGATAAGAAAAATACCCCTTTTGTCACTCTATCAGACAGGCAGGTTTTAAGAACATAGTCACAACAGGCACGACTGAAGGGAACAGAGACAGATGGGGACGTGAGAAAATATTCATGTGACAACCTAGCAAGGCTTGGAAACAACGATCCTGATAACAATACTGTGAACAGAGAACCATGGTTACCTACGCCAACAAGAATGGCATATGACAATGATAGATGAGTAATGATGAGGTTGTGTGGTGGTGGGGTGAGTGGGTTTGGGGAAGGAAGGATAGAAGAAGAATCAACATTTGAAAACGCATGGAATGAATGTGAAACCAAATATAGACATAAACATATATATAAAACCAAACCTAAACATACATAGAAATGTAAACACACACCAAGAGTCAAGAAATAAACACATAACAAGATGGACACAGATGTGTGAAGGATACCCACACAAAATGCACAGGCATGTAAATGTATCCACACACAGGAAAGGGCTCACACCAGAATAGGTATACACATTGACACAGAATGGAGATACGTGCATTAACATAAAAAAGCGCTCACATAAATATACATATATATATGTATACATTCATGCACATAAACACTTTCTCGCATAAATAATAACATGAACATTCATACACATAGAAACATATACATATATTAATGTAAATATAAACGTTCGTTCACATAAAGATAATGCTATAACAACTGCATATGTATACATACAAATGTGTGGCCCAAAGTAATTGTGTGGATACATAGAACCATGTAAAACGAAATGCATATACAAATAACTATATATGTGTGGGCACCCATCGAAGAGACAACTGCAATAAAAACGAGGAAATCAAAATCTAAATATGTAAATGATTTAACAATAGTAAAATGGCAGAGTACAAAATAATCACATATTGACATACACAAACGAAAGAAGGCATAAAGGAATTATATAGAAGAACAGCAAACACAAAAATAATAATTATTCACGAAAGTGTACAAAGACAAATAATTACAAGAATCAGTGCAATACGGGAGTAGAGGGTATAAAGAAAAGGTGGGTAACTCAAACAAAACGGTGATTAATGTTCATTTCGTGTGGTTGCAAGACTCCCATATGACAAATGAGACGATATTCCAAGGACTGACGTTGCCGGTCACCGGTATAACAACGTAACAAACCGGTTACAGAGACATCAGACTTACCATGATGTGACGGGCTGTTAAAATGATTAGCCACTGGGGAGTCACGATGATTCGTGATATCTCGCAAATGTTCGGCGAATCTATCAGCTAAACGTCTACCAGTCTCACCAATATACTTCATATCACAACGCTTACATATGATAGAGTATATTAAGTTACGGGACACACATGAAAAAGAATCATGAATATCAAAGTGTGATTTAGGAAACTGTAAAATAGGAGTGAGAATAACAAAAGGGCAAGTCATACAATTTCGATGACAATGGACAGTTCCTAGTTGACCTGCAGAAGTGCGCAGACGAGAATGAACTAAGAGATCCCGAAGGTTTCTGTCCCTCCGAAAAGCGACTAGTGGAAGAGAGGGAAATGCAGGACTGGAGATGGGATGTATACATATGCAGTTGTTATAGCATTATCTTTATGTGAACTAACGTTTATATTTACATTAATATATGTATATGTTTCTATGTGTATGAATGTTCATGTTATTATTTATGCGAGAAAGTGTTTATGTGCCTGAATGTATACATATATATATGTATATTTATGTGAGCGCTTTTTTATGTTAATGCACGTATCTCCATTCTGTGTCAATGTGTATACCTATTCTGGTGTGAGCCCTTTCCTGTGTGTGGATACATTTACATGCCTGTGCATTTTGTGTGGGTATCCTTCACACATCTGTGTCCATCTTGTTATGTGTTTATTTCTTGACTCTTGGTGTGTGTTTACATTTCTATGTATGTTTAGGTTTGGTTTTATATATATGTTTATGTCTATATTTGGTTTCACATTCATTCCATGCGTTTTCAAATGTTGATTCTTCTTCTATCCTTCCTTCCCCAAACCCACTCACCCCACCACCACACAACCTCATCATTACTCATCTATCATTGTCATATGCCATTCTTGTTGGCGTAGGTAACCATGGTTCTCTGTTCACAGTGTTGTTATCAGGATCGTTGTTTCCAAGCCTTTCTAGGTTGTCACATGAATATTTTCTCACGTCCCCATCTGTCTCTGTTCCCTTCAGTCGTGCCTGTTGTGACTATGTTCTTAAAACCTGCCTGTCTGATAGAGTGACAAAAGGGGTATTTTTCTTATCTTTTTCTTTTATTATTCTTGCACTCATCTATAGTGTCTCTAATTTCCCACTTTCGGTTTGTTTATAATGAATGCACGCATTTTCACTTTTACTAGATGCGTTGCCATCCCTGCGCTATTATGGAGACGGGGCTTGATGAAATATAGACATCTATTTTGTTTTTTGTTTTTTTATTTTGTCGTTTTCTGTTGTTTGTCTCTTGAAAAAGGTTCAATATGAGCCGATACGTTGAGAATTGTCCTGTTTAGTTTTATTGTATGTTTTTTTAAAAATATATTTTTATTAATAGGCTAGGTAAGTGTTTTAGTAACCTGTTTACCTCATTTTGCGTTACTATTTGTTCATTAGGTTACTGCGGCACCATCCACTTTGTCGGACACCCTCTGACCATTTGGTTATTTATACTTGCGTATGCGGTCATGGCTCTCCACAGCTCTCTTTCCACAGTATTATGTATCAAAGTCGATGTTGTTTCCTTGCCGTGCCAGGTTGTCAAACTGTCTGATATTTTCTCACGTTGTCGTCCTCTGTCCCTGTTGTCTTCAATTTTGCCTGTAGTGACTATGTTCTCTAAACCTGCCTGTCTCATGAAGTGGCAAAAAAAAAAAAAAGATTGCCTTTTTCTGATATTGTTAATTAAGGTCCGTGAATACGTAATTATATTCATTATTGAAAGTTTTTTTCAGGAGTCTTCGTGCCAATGTCCGACCAATGCGTGGTCTCAGTTTGACAAAAAAACGTGACGTCTACCGCGCAGTGTTTCTAAAAACACTGCTTTATGCTGCGTAATCATGGACTGTCTTTGTGAGACACGCTCGACAGCGTAACTCTTTCCACCTTCGTTGCCTAAAAAACACATTGGAGTATGTTAGCAGGATCGTACCAGACATGGTTATTCTTCAATCGTCCATATTCAAAGCATTAATGCCCTCCTAATTTGGTCCCAACTCCGTTGGACTGGTCACATTGTCCGCTTGCCAGAGAATCGTCTTCTAAATAGATTATTTTATGGGGAGCTGTGCGATTGTAAAAGTTCAAGCGTTGGACAGAAAATGCGCATCAAGTATCACCTAAAGAACTCTCTCAAACTCTGCGGCATTGATACTAGCTCCCGTGAGACTACATCCCTTTATTGCTCACCTTCGCCCATTCACATCACTGCTAGCATCACTAAATGTGAAGACCAAATATGAGAAATCTGTGGAAAATTTACCTGCAACGGGAGCAGAAGGATATATCCGAAAACTTTTCTAATAGGGACCCTCCGCACTCCTGCACGCCCTGCAATATAACTTTCCGGACATGCATCGGACTCATCGGGCATCTACGAACTTACAAACCCAAACCAAATTTGACAATCACAAATGTTGTGTTTTTTGCTACGTGTTCACCTTATTTGTATTGTTGTTCTTGTTATGCGCATCTTCGCTTGCGAATGAGATATATCATCATCATATCATCATCATTATCACATCATCATCATATTCAACATTTTGCATATACATGATTAGCTCTCATACAATATTTAGCACACTGGATACCGCCTTATTAAAACAATCCCACTGAATTGTCACATTGACACATGTTCTTGAAGATGCGGTGAAGGAGTAAGAAGCCAATATGGAAAGGAGAAGACATGGCTGGCTAATATTAAAAAATGCACAGGGTGTGAAGTTTCCAAACTTATCAGGATGTTAGAGGATAAAGATAAATTTTTTAAGTAGGAAGCCAGAGGACAATTTTTTAAATTCTTGAGACTAACGGGAATTGAACCAGTCCGTTCTATGGCACCAAATCGCCTAGCAACAATTGCACACGCGTTTTTCCGTACTTGACTAACTGCATCTCCAAAAAAAGATGCGATTTCATCAAGCCATTCAAATCGTGCACACCAAGTCACACGAATGGACCAATCGAGACAAGGACTATTACAACAGTAACGCAAAATGAGGTAAACAGGTTACTAAAACACTTACCTAGCCTATTAATAAAAATATATTTTTAAAAAAACATACAATAAAACTAAACAGGACAATTCTCAACGTATCGGCTCAAATTGAACCTTTTTCAAGAGACAAACAACAGAAAACGACAAAATAAAAAACAAAATAGATGTCTATATTTCATCAAGCCCCGTCTCCATAATGATGATGATGTTCGTCCGTCGTGATCGACGATGACCAAAAACTCAACCATAATAATAATAACAATAAATAATAAAATAAAGTTAACAGTGCGTTTTTAAATGACTAGCAAGTCCAATGCGCGCACAAAATGTTCTTTTACAGAATTGACAACAATAGAAGGTATCTGTGTGAGGTTGAGATGTTTTTTCTTTTCTACGTGTCCGCTTCTGTCTTGCAGTTTCTTGTCTGAATTCTTCTGCCGCTAGTGCTCCCGTTCTAATGCTGTAACGGCAAGCCGTTCTATCCTGAGCGAGGCTCTCCCAAGCGCCTACGTCAATGTTAAGATGTTTCAAGGATGACTTGAGCGTGTCTTTGAAACGCTTTTTCTGTCCACCAGCTTTTCGAAATCCTGCCTTGAGTTCTCCATAATATATTTGTTTTGGCAATCGCGAGTTCTCCATACGCACAAGATGGCCTGCCCAGCGTGCCTGCGCCTTCATAAGTATTGTGTGGATGCTTATTGAGGTTGATTTTTCCAAGACCTCGTAGTCTGGTACTTTGTCCCACCAATGTATGTTTAGTAATTTACGTAGGCAGGTAAGATGGAAATGATTTAACTTTCTTGCATGTCTAGCATACACTGTCCACGTTTCGCAGGCGTATAGTAAGGTTGGTATAACAGCAGCATGATATACTTGGAGTTTGGTGGTTGTTCTTATACCTCTTCTGTCCCATACATTTTTGCGTAATCCGCCAAATACAGCACTAGCTTTTGCCAGTCTCTTGTTAATTTCCACATCAATGTTGACATCGCGAGAGAGAGTGCTTCCAAGGTAAGTAAAATTGTCGACTACCTGCAGTTTTTCCTTATTGACGATGATGGAAGTAGCAGTATGTTGGCTATTTGATGTTGCTTGGTGCATGACTTCTGTGTTTTTGGTGTTAATAGTGAGACCAAAGTTGTTGCAGGCCTTTGAGAAGCGGTCTATGGTGCTCTGCATGTTTACGACAGAGTCAGCATACAATGCACAGTCGTCAGCATAAAGTAATTCTCTAACAGTACTAGATTTAGTTTTCCTGTTTGCTTTTAGACGACGTAAATTGAAAAGACCACCATCCGTTCTGTAATTGATCATTATGCCTGCTGTTTCATTACTATGGTGTGTTTCCGTTAACATGGCTGTAAATAACAGGCTGAAAAGAGTAGGGGCCAGCACACATCCCTGCTTTACACCATTTGTGACAGGGAATGCAGGAGATACTCCTCCGTCGCAGATAACACTAGCCATCATACCGTCATGAAATTGTCGTATCACAGTGACAAGTTTTGGGGGGCATCCGAACTTTGTAAGCACCTTCCACAGTCCTTCTCTGTTAACGGTATCGAATGCTTTAGTTAAGTCCACAAATGTTGCTAAGAGTTCACTATGTTGCTCTTGTGACTTTTCCTGAATTTGTCGTGCAGAGAATATCATATCAACTGTACCACGACCTGCACGAAAACCGCACTGACTCTCTGGGAGTAGCTCGTTTAGTAGAGAATTATTTAATCTGTTGAGTATGACACGAGCGAGAATTTTACCAGCTATAGACAAAAGTGATATGCCCCTATGATTATCGCAAGACTGTTTGGTACCTTTGCCTGTATATATGTGCACTATAGAAGCATCTTTTAGATCTTGAGGCAATGTACCTGAGTTCCAGAAAATACCAAAAATGTCAGTTAGTAGGATTGATTCACACTTTGTTCTCTTCATATTTAATTAATAAAGATAAATAAATAAATGGGTTGAGAAATGACTAGCGCTGAAGTTGGTTTATAGTGTTGAAGAGTTGCGCTAATCGTCAACCACACTCTCTCTCCTGAGTTTTATCTTGGTCCAGTGGCAAGACAAAGTCGAGACAACTGGGAGAAAATCAGGTGCAGTGGATGGCCAGAGCGTACTATGTGTCTAACTGTGCCCTATGCTGTCCACACAGCTCTGCTGTTAGCGCCTATGTACCCGTTGAGTTACCTGCCAACTTCTTCCGAGTATTTTGCCGCAAACAGACTTTTTAAGCCTAGGTAAAATATATAATTTGTGTGTTTTTCGTTCGCTCCATTGTAACCATCACGGATATCCGTGCGATTTCCGCCGGGAGCGTGATTACGTTGTGCCACCGTTATGCGCCTTGTAGACCTAGCACATCCGATTTCGGCATGCCTTGACAATTCGGGTGGGCTACCCTTAGCCTGTGACAGCCTCTATATCTGTCTCCAGGCACGCGTAGTGGAGACTCTTCGCCCAGACGATGTTTTGCTCTCGTCTAACTCGAACGAGGTGTTCCACTGTCTATGAACTTGCCTCGTGTAATTGGACGTGCTGTGCCTGTGCCCATTGGGTACCGAACCGTTTCTCATCCGTGAGCCTGGTTCCTGAAGTGGAAGAACTCAACAGAGGAGTTGGACCCTGGCTCTTTCGCCCTCTTAGCCGAGGTGTCATTCATCGACATCGTGTACCCCTTGTCCAAGTTCGAGTCACACACCATGCGTTTGGGAGCAAGGCGTTCTCGAGCTGAGCGTCCTTGTCCCAATAGCGCCTGAGCCCATCAGGTACTGAACCCTTTCTCTCTTCAAGTGTATTTCCGGTGTAGGAAAACCTGACAGTAGAGTTGGGCCAGGGCTAAATCGTTGTCCCTTTTGTGCCTGAGCGAATCGAGTACGGAACCCTTTCTCTCTGCAAGTGTACTTCCGGTATAGGAAACCTTGACAGTAGAGTTGGGCCTGGACTGCCATCGTTGTCCCTTTCTTGCCTACACCCATCGGGTACAGAACCCTTTCTCTTTGCAAGCATATTTCCGGTTTAGGAAGGCTCGACATTAGAGTTGTGTTAGGTCTTTTGCTTTACCAAACGCCGATGGATGGGTCTGGGTCTCTGCCTGTTAGGAACTCTGGTAACTAGAAGCCCGTCTCGAGCTGACGGAGCTTGTAGTTCCCTTTCCTAGGGACTTTTCACTTTCTATTTGCAGTTCGCGCTGCCCTCTAGCGCTGTTCTGCCCTTTCATTGTTTCATTGTACTCTGTATGAAACATATTTGTCTCTCACCATGCATTTACCTTTACGTGCATTTTACATTGGCCGCCCCTCCAATGTTCGGACTGGACTGACTAGCTTCACTGTATGTCGACAGTGTCGCTATATGTGGTGATGCTGGTGGTGTCGGAGATATTGTCTGTCTCTTGTGCAGTCAAATCTCTTTCCAACTGCTACCTCCACATTCTCGGACACGATCCCCAAATGATGTGGCCAGAATCAGCACAAGCTGCTGTATTTCTGTTTCCAGTGTGCACCGCGTGGAGGTACATTTGGGATCTTGGTTATCTGCTAACCCTGGGTCCGCCTAGAGCAATGCGTTCCCTTTGCACACCAATATATAATTTTATATATTTCTCATAATAGCGCAGGGATGGCAACGCATCTAGTAAAAGTGAAAATGCGTGCATTCATTATAAACAAACCGAAAGTGGGAAATTAGAGACACTATAGATGAGTGCAAGAATAATAAAAGAAAAAGATAAGAAAAATACCCCTTTTGTCACTCTATCAGACAGGCAGGTTTTAAGAACATAGTCACAATAGGCACGACTGAAGGGAACAGAGACAGATGGGGACGTGAGAAAATATTCATGTGACAACCTAGCAAGGCTTGGAAACAACGATCCTGATAACAATACTGTGAACAGAGAACCATGGTTACCTACGCCAACAAGAATGGCATATGACAATGATAGATGAGTAATGATGAGGTTGTGTGGTGGTGGGGTGAGTGGGTTTGGGGAAGGAAGGAAGCATGAGAATTTTTGGATGAGTATTCATAAAAGTTCTCGTATACACATATTAACTTTGAAACACAATCACCGACCTGGGCAAATGAGATGATATTTGTGTGTCTCCTTGCTGAATTGCACGATGTTTTCTGTTTAGCTTTCTTATTTATAAGATACCGACGGAGGACTATGCTTTTTGATGCATATAATTTCGTTCTCTACGATATTAACATATTATGGTTAAGAATTGTGAGATGTTTAGTGTGCATGTATCCATGTGTTGACGTAACGTAGTTGTTAAATACGTCATTCATCATTATCATTAGGTGTCATGCTGGCTTGCGTATGCGGATAGTAACGCAAAATGAGGTAAACAGGTTACTAAAACACGTACCTAGCCTATTAATAAAAATATATTTAAAAAAAACATACAATAAAACTAAACAGGACAATTCTCAACGTATCAGCTCATATTGAACCTTTTTCAAGAGACAAACAACAGAAAACGACAAAATAAAAAACAAAAAACATAATAGATGTCTATATTTCATCAAGCCCCGTCTCCATAATAGCGCAGGGATGGCAACGCATCTAGTAAAAGTGAAAATGCGTGCATTCATTATAAACAAACCGAAAGTGGGAAATTAGAGACACTATAGATGAGTGCAAGAATAATAAAAGAAAAAGATAAGAAAAATACCCCTTTTGTCACTCTATCAGACAGGCAGGTTTTAAGAACATAGTCACAACAGGCACGACTGAAGGGAACAGAGACAGATGGGGACGTGAGAAAATATTCATGTGACAACCTAGCAAGGCTTGGAAACAACGATCCTGATAACAACACTGTGAACAGAGAACCATGGTTACCTACGCCAACAAGAATGGCATATGACAATGATAGATGAGTAATGATGAGGTTGTGTGGTGGTGGGGTGAGTGGGTTTGGGGAAGGAAGGATAGAAGAAGAATCAACATTTGAAAACGCATGGAATGAATGTGAAACCAAATATAGACATAAACATATATATAAAACCAAACCTAAACATACATAGAAATGTAAACACACACCAAGAGTCAAGAAATAAACACATAACAAGATGGACACAGATGTGTGAAGGATACCCACACAAAATGCACAGGCATGTAAATGTATCCACACACAGGAAAGGGCTCACACCAGAATAGGTATACACATTGACACAGAATGGAGATACGTGCATTAACATAAAAAAGCGCTCACATAAATATACATATATATATGTATACATTCATGCACATAAACACTTTCTCGCATAAATAATAACATGAACATTCATACACATAGAAACATATACATATATTAATGTAAATATAAACGTTCGTTCACATAAAGATAATGCTATAACAACTGCATATGTATACATACAAATGTGTGGCCCAAAGTAATTGTGTGGATACATAGAACCATGTAAAACGAAATGCATATACAAATAACTATATATGTGTGCGCACCCATCGAAGAGACAACTGCAATAAAAACGAGGAAATCAAAATCTAAATATGTAAATGATTTAACAATAACAAAATGGCAGAGTACAAAATAATCACATATTGACATACACAAACGAAAGAAGGCATAAAGGAATTATATAGAAGAACGGCAAACACAAAAATAATAATTATTCACGAAAGTGTACAAAGACAAATAATTACAAGAATCAGTGCAATACGGGAGTAGAGGGTATAAAGAAAAGGTGGGTAACTCAAACAAAACGGTGATTAATGTTCATTTCGTGTGGTTGCAAGACTCCCATATGACAAATGAGACGATATTCCAAGGACTGACGTTGCCGGTCACCGGTATAACAACGTAACAAACCGGTTACAGAGACATCAGAGCTACCATGATGTGACGGGCTGTTAAAATGATTAGCCACTGGGGAGTCACGATGATTCGTGATATCTAGCAAATGTTCGGCGAATCTATCAGCTAAACGTCTACCAGTCTCACCAATATACTTCATATCACAACGCTTACATATGATAGAGTATATTAAGTTACGGGACACACGTGAAAAAGAATCATGAATGTCAAAGTGTGATTTAGGAAACTGTAAAATAGGAGTGAGAATAACAAAAGGGCAAGTCAAACAATTTCGATGACAATGGACAGTTCCTAGTTGACCTGCAGAAGTGCGCAGACGAGAATGAACTAAGAGATCCCGAAGGTTTCTGTCCCTCCGAAAAGCGACTAGTGGAAGAGAGGGAAATGCAGGACTGGAGATGGGATCTAACTGGAGGATAGAGAAATGTCGTAATAGGATACGTAGTGCATGCATATTATCAGGATGAAAAGTGATAGCCAGTATTGGGCGATCAGAGGTATGTTTAATAGATGGTACGAGGGCCAGATCTCGTTCTTACTATTTCCCGCTCAGTGGCCCATTTTTTTGTGACAATTTGATTGAAGTTTGACACACGTACAGTTTTTTAAATCTTATTGTATTAAGTCAGAAGAGAAATGGACGGGGAACAAATAAGCGGACAGAAGATAAAAGAGAGTTCAAAGCAAGAAACCACGGCCACTGAACCCACAGCAGGAACAATGAATGACCTGGTAAATGCGATGAGGATGCAGGGAACAAGCACCGCCATCACACCTTTCACAGGTGAGAAAAATCAGTTTAATGAGTGGTTAGGAGAAATAGACAAATATGCGTTAATAACAAACGCAAACAGACATGCTAAGAAATTGATCGCGCTCCAGGCAAGCCGATATTACGTTGCAGACGTATTTAAAATAAAAATAGAGAAGAGTCCCACTGACTCATGTGAGGATCTTGAAAGGGAATTAGAAAAAATATATGGAGGTCTCTCAGGAGAAAAATATAAATTGTCAGAACTAACGAAAATAAGACAAACACAAGAAGAAACAATAGAAGACTTCAGTGATCGGCTTACCAGCCTAGAAGAGGGAGCGTTTACCGAAGAAATAGAGGAATAGGGCATAAGGAAGATACTGCTTCACTATTACATACACGGACTGGAGTCAAGGAGATGAAACGCCACGTGTGGGAGGAGGATCCAAATACTTTGGAAGTCGCCATTCACGTAGCGGTGAAGAAGGAGCGTACCAACAAGTGGGTGGAGTACGTGATCGGTTTGGAAAAACAGGAGGTTAGAAGATTAGGAGCAGTAGTCAGGAGGGACCAGAGGAGTAAGTTCATGAGCATGCATAATAAGGTAGTTGTAGCCAGGAACGGGCACATGGGAGGAACCAGGACAAAAGAAATAACCAGGCAGTCAATTGCAAAAC
Source organism: Meghimatium bilineatum (assembly GCA_034231615.1). Taxonomy (NCBI): domain Eukaryota; kingdom Metazoa; phylum Mollusca; class Gastropoda; order Stylommatophora; family Philomycidae; genus Meghimatium; species Meghimatium bilineatum. The sequence continues at coordinate 60,556,141 of CM067320.1, forward strand.
AGAACAGGGGCGGCAGTAGGAATAATGACTCCTCCCTGAGGCGACAAGCGATCGATAGAAGAAATTGGCGAACAACTGCCTTAAGAGTCCACCCAAGAAATAAAGAGAGCGGACCCCAGTACTCAAACCCCATACAGAGACGGTCACGTTTGGGCCAGATCAAAGAGCTGTTGAAAAAAAAGAGTAGACGCAGTAGAACTCAGAAATGTGTCCACATTTGGATTGGAGAGAGAAAGCCCGAGCGATCGGAATAACGCATTATTAGCGCAGGACCGTCGTCCAACACAAAGTAGAGACGTCACAGCTCTAGGCTTCGACAACGGAGTCAGGATGTTTATCGGTAGCATAAATAATAAAGTACGAGAGGGAGAGATCACAAGATATTTTAGTCGGTTCTGTGTTGTGAAAGTGGTCTCGTTACCAGTAGACCGCAACGGTAAACGTTAGAGTTTTGCTTTTGTAAGGTTTGATACAAAAGCAGGAAGAGTGACGTTCCTCCGGTGGAAGGAACATATATTACGCACTAAGTGTGTGTCGATTGCGCCGGCACAGCCTAGGAAGGTAGAAGAAAAAAGACAGACAGACAAAAGGAAAGAGGATATCCCAAGGACTATTCAGGCAGTGCTAGCTCTAGGAGTACTATACATATATATATATATATATATATATATATATATATATATATATATATACATATATATATATATATATATATATATATATATATATATATATATATATATATATATATATACATATATATATATTGTCCGTGTGTCAAAAAAATTTGGAGGCATCAAAGTCGATATAATATTTTGTTATTTTCCCTACACATGGGGAGGATAGAGAGCCTCTATATTGAAGATTTTACGACGAAAATCGTGAAAAGATGTTTGGGGAGGAGTGTTACTGATGAGTACCCACTGTCCTTTGAGCCAACGACTCGTACAGCGTGAGCACCTCTGTTTCCCTGAAACCAAATGGTTCCAACAGTGTGAGCCCCGTTGCCCTTTAGCAAAACGGTTGATGAGAAGAAACCGTTATGAAAATATCTCAGTACAAATGCGTCCAATGGTCTTGTTTGCCTCCTGGGAAACTCTATTCTCTTTTGTCAATACATGGCAGCCACCTGAAGAATTCCCCGTTCGGCTAAGACAGGTGGCTAGACGTACGACCCATGTATCGGGAGAACTACAGAATTTTGCAATTGATCTAGCGGGACTCACGTAAGAAATACGTCTGCAGGGGTAAACTTACCAGGAATTGGGAGACTGTTAATTGAGCATAGGACCAGATGTTTTCCCAAAGAAGTAATTAGATTGCGTTTTCATTAGAATGTGTCGCTGAACGAAAATTAGAGTGGTGACAGCTCTAAGACATTTGAATAGATTATAGGAAACTCTGTGACAGTTAGTGACCACATAGGGCCATTCCTAAATTAGGGACAATAGTTTTACACGTATGTATGAAGGATTTTAGGAAGATGCTTAAAAACAGACCATTGAGAGATAATGTCTCAAAAGATGGTTGAAGATATTTCTATCTTAGTGAGAAGATAGGCGGGACTATCAACGGGAGATAAAAGAAGATGTATTTGTATGTTAGAGTTCTCGACACATCTCTCGGTAGGGACGGACTCGCTGTCTCTTGACTAGGACACCGGTCCTAGGCTTATGTCAGCCCTTAACAACTGAGAACTCCGAGTTCTTATAGTTGAAGATACACGTCAACTTTTCAGAAGTTAAGACACTTGAATGGACTTCAGTCACAGTCCCCAGGAGAAATAGATAATTCAGTCAGTTCTAGGCGTCAGTTCTTAGGACTTAGTAGCAGCCAAGAAACCGAGGAAGCAAACCACAGGGTTCGTATATCTAGTCGCAAGTCAGATGCAAGTTAAGCTAGAATACAGTGTTCGCTAGTAAGCGCAGATGTAGAGAGATAGTTGATATTTCCGTGATTTCACGTGTAAGGTGTATTATTACTAGATCAGTTTGTGAGGATCCCACGATAAGTTAGAACTCAGCCAGTTCACAAGTTATCTTAGAGTTAGAGAGACGTTTTGAAACCTGTGATTCCATAATTTCAATGTATATAATTGCTGGTGATTGTTCTTGTCACTGTAAATAAACTGTGTTGGCGATCTCTCGAGGAGAGAGACCACAAAATATACCCTGAGACTTGGTTGCTTGTTGTTGACGAGTTTATACGTATAACCTGAGAGAATTAATTGGCTGTGGTAGTTAAGTCAACGACAGGTACTAAGCTGGGCACGACACCAGTATTTCAGCAACTTCCCTACGAGACGCAGAAAACAGCTGTTACAAGTCTCTTCTCTGTAACACAAGTGAAGATGTCGTTAGCGTCACACTCGTTACAGTCACACTTATTGTGACATCACGCGCAGAGTGTTCACATACCCTCTGTCACAATGGCAACAGAGTAAATATTGAACAGTGAAAGCCAGATTTTTATCAAGGGTAGCACGTATTTTTCCATGTTAGAAAAATAAAGACATGCCACAGTAATAGCCGGCATCCGAGGCGCCGAAGTGAAAAGAAAACACACACGCAAAAGAGAGAACTATGGAAAAGACAATAGCATGAATGGAAAAATGAGTCACAGCGAATGCCAACTGATGTGAGTCCAGGGGCGTAAGTCGAACAACTAAGAGGGGGGGGTTTGTGGTTGTGAAAAATGACTACACCCAAATAGCAATAGAGAACATTTTTCCATCCAGGCTATTGTCTTTTTCATTGTTCTCTCATTCGCGGGTGTGTTTTCTTTTCACTTCGGCGCCTCGGGTACCGTCTATTACTGTGGCATGTCTTTATTTTTCTAACCTGTACAAATACGTGCTATCATGACCCTCTTTCTCTTCTGTTCCTGCCTTTTTGGAATCTTTATCTCTCCCCTTTCTCTCTCTTCCACCTGATCCCTCGTACAATCTCATTTTGCTCTTCCCTTACATCATGATTGCTTGTCTATAGCATTCATTCTCTGTTGCCACTTTTGAGGTGAGTATTTTTAATGTAATTTACGTGCTACCATATATTTTCCTTTGTTCATCTCACTTTCTTCAGTCTATTTTAATCTTCACATCATCATTATGTGCCGTCTCCGTAACGAAGGTTGGCTGCAACAGACCACAACATCCCCTGTCTCTTGTTAGGTGGTGTACTGTGCTAGACTTTAACATATCCATCTCGTGATGTTACTGTCTCACTTTTATCTCTGCCTACCATTTGCTGGCTTCTCTTCGATCATACCCTCAAGTATGATTTTAACAAGATGTCATGTCTTTTAATGTGTTCAAAATATTTCTTTTGTGTGATCTTTAATCGCTTAATAATTCTGTCTTCATATTAAGTGCTGTTAGAACCTTTGTTTTCCTCTTTTTCTATTTGTTATCCACATTCTTCTATATATCCACATCTCAAAGGTTCCAATTATGTCTTCTAATTATTATTATTATTTGTTCAGTATCCATGTGTCTGAGCCATACATTATTATAGAAAGAATGTAGCATTTTATAATAATTCTCTTTTTTTAACTTGTTTGTCATTTTTGTAGATGATAATTTTTTCATCATGCCATTGAAATTACCTTTAGCCATTCATTTTCTACTTTTAACTTCTGTTTCGCATCTGCAGTCATTTGTGATTATATGTCCAATATGTTAAGAGGTGTTATACTTGTTGAAGTTTCTCTCGAAGTATGATTATTCTTAGTACTGGGTGACAGAAAACTCTTTGTCTCTGCCGCGAGACTAAAAACGACCCTCCTTCTCCACTAATCTCCCTATCTTATATATGCGCTCCTCCTAAAAACTTCAGCCAATCTGAACTTACACCGTTCATATTGTTTTCTGACACCGCCTTTTCCTGTCCATCTTAAATGTAGTCTGTGACGTTTGTTTTGTAAACAAAAAGTCTGTGACAGCGCGCGAGACGGAGGAATCCAAATGGATCAACGGTTCAAACGGCGAAACAGCAAAGTGCGTTACACACAAGAAGCATGTTCTGGGCATAAAAATGAATATTGGCTGGCCACCGTGGAAAAGACTGGGACGTTACCACGTACACCCCAAAGGCAAGCAACGGATAACAACATCTAAAGACTAGGAAACAACCTATTAGTATAGGAACATGGAATATTAAAATTAGAAGACAGAATTGATGCCTTTGCGATGTGGGTATATAGAAGAATAGGGAGAACATCACAGAAATAGAGAAAAACAAAAACAGAGGTGCTAAAGACACTTAATATGAAGAAAGAACTACTAAGAGAAATAAAGATCAGACAAATAAAATATTTCTGTCACATTAAAAGACATGACACCTTATTGAAGACCTTACTTGAGGGCAAAGTCAAAGGATGGCCAACAAGAGGTAGGCAGAGATACAAGAGGGAGAGTAACATCACACGATGGGCAGGCTACAATCTAGCAGAATGCACCACCAAGACAAGAGACAGGGGATGCTGGATATCCGTTGCAGTCAACCTTCGTTGTGGAGAAAGCACGTAATGATGATGACTACTCAAATGTGTAAATCGACTGAGATATGACTACGAAAGATAATTGCAACATTTCGAAAGAGTCCGAACATTTTTTTTAAATGAATTAAGTTAAAATTATTTCAAAGATGTTGTCGAATATTAGAGTAAATTTTTGAAATAAGAAGAGAACTAGAAGAACATGCTCACATACATTATTCAAATATATGTGACAACGAAGTTAATACATAGATTACACCCATGTTTCTTACATACATTTCTTACATACGATGTCACATTGTCAGCACAGGGATCTGTTAAATAGTAATTTTCTAATTATTACGTATTTCCTGGCTGGTTGGGGGGGGGGGTATTCAACGTGACCAATCATTAAGTGTCTATATGTCTCTGTACTTTTGTCTGTACTTCGAGCCGCCTAGCGCAGTGTTTAGTGCTGCTTCGTAAATTAGTGTTTCTGTCTTAATTGCCCAGTTTTTCAGATCACAATTGCTTCCTGGGCGAAACAATTTTAATTATGTTCCGGAGTAATCTGGGAAGTATAGTCTGTGAGGGAAAGTAGATGTCTACCTCCCTCATATGGCAGAGCCACTGAAATGTGAGATCGCTAAAGTGAGCCACTGGAATGTGATATCGATAACGTGAGCCACTGAAATGTGAGGTCGCTAACGTAAGCCACTGGAATGTGAGATCACTAGCATGAGCCATTGGAATGTGATATCGTTATCGTGAGCCACTGAAATGTGAGATCGCTAACGTGAGCCTCTGGAATGTGAGATCGCTAACTTGAGCCACTAGAATGTGACATCGCTAACGTTAGCCACTAAATTATGAGATCGCTAACGTGAGCCACTGGAATGTGAGATAGCTTACGTTAGCCACTGAAATGTGAGATCGCTAACGTCTTACATCCCTACGGTTTTAATACATATTATGGGTTAATTTTAATTGCATCGATGTACTACTAGAACGTTTATATCAGATTTTGACAGGCCAACAAATTATACTGTTCTAAACTTACGTTACCTTGAGTAATCAATTCATCAAATCAGGCGACATTGGAACCATTGGAGGTCACCATCTATGAAGTCTGAAAAGTAAGGTTGGGACGCTCTTTCTCTCGAGCTATTAAATTTGTATGTCTCTTAATCCTTCATCTCTAGTATCCATCCTCTCCAGACCCACATATAGCCATAATAGGCGGATGGTGCGGAGTATAATACACTTTCCGACATTTTGATTACCTTCGCCCTTTGATAGTCATAACATATACTCAACCACTATCTTGGCTGATTAGTATATTTCTCTGATGAATCCAGTTGGCTCATTCGTTGACTAATCAACGGTCCTCGTTATATTCATATAAAACTACTTAAATCACTCGACAAGGAACAATACGAGCACAATGAACGTTAAGTAATATATAGACATTCGAAATTATTACGAAATTTAGTTTACAATTGCAAATGCATTAATACTTACAGGTCTGTATCGTTGCTTTGAGTAAGTTTCATATTCAACCCATCGGGTTGAGCACACATGTAAAAGATATGAGTACACAGTTCAGGCTTAATATCTTCTGGTTTAAATTTTGCTGCTCCACTTGCATTTGAACTCGTGTTCATGAATTAGCACATGATATTGAAGCCGCCTAAGTTGTATTAGAACATGATATTATTATATATAGTGACATGTTCGTTTGTTTAATAAGTCGCCTCCTCCCACACGCCAGAAAAGTGAGCACTAACTCTTACACTTCCTATATGGATATCCACAGAAAGATGTATGGGAGCACTGATGAGCTTTCAAATACAGCATCATTTAATAAGAAAATAGGACTTGCTGTGTAAACTTCTCAAACTGCGAACGAGAACAACAAGAAGAAGACTTCCTATGTGCAATGTTCTGGTTTCTCCAGAACGTTTTCTCATACCCCTTAAGGTTTCAAAAATTCGTTGTATACATAATATAATGAAAGCCATTGTGATCTTAGAGGGTACTATGCGACCTCTGTAGAAAACTAATTACGACTTCATCCGTTACGTTGCTGATTAGTGTCGTGATTTTAGTTTGTCATTTTCTATATATTTATTTGCATATATATATATATATATATATATATATATATATATTGGAAATCACAGACTTAAACAAGTGACATATTTCACATAGTTAGGAAGCAATATAACAAAAGACGGCGAGAGATGTCAAGAAAGACATAACATGTGTAGTAAAACATATTGAGAACTAGGACCAATGACACCAATTTTTAGAAATAAAAAAGTAGATGTAAACACCAAAATAGCATTATTCAAAACGATTATTATGCCAACAATGTGCTATTAAAGCCAAACGCGGACAACGGCAGCAAAATTCAAACGCAAACCTGTAACAGCTGAAATGCCATATTTTCTCAGAATCCTAGGTATCACTAAGGACAATGAGAAATTAGGATATTAGACAAAAAACATGCACCACCCCAATATTGGAATATATTAAGAGACAACAGATCAAATGGTTTGCACACATCAGCAAACTACCATTAGACATCGTACTAGTGCAATCCATACTACACAGATACAATGAAAGCAGACATAGAGACTGGCCACCTAAACGATGGACCACGGATATAAAAGAGGCAACATATTCCACAATTTACTCAGTACACACGTTGGTCATCTCCAGAAATGTCATCTACCCATGACACTGAATGGAATCAAATGGTTGAGCGAATAGATAGTTAGTACTGGTAAACATAGTGACTGCTAAAAGTCAGGCAGTGTTATAACGCACGTGTCTAGACAACATGATTACGTTAGTTAAAATAGCGTGGCTTAAATGTTTCTTCTCAATGCAAAGAAGACAAAAATATTGTATGTCAACAGAAATCGCAACATAGCTACAGCAGTCATTGATTAAAAAGAAAACACCTAGAAAAACACAGCTCAAACACAATATTCTGCATCTGTGTCTTTATTCCTTGTTGACAGCCTCCGAGGATGCAGTAATGTGGGATGTAGTCTTGGTCGACTACGTTGATATGGCACGATGTATTCTGCTGCCAATGAATTCGCGTTCCGTAATAAGACGTAATGTGTCCGTGCCCACCATGTACTTAACCTGTTCCATCCACGATCATGATCCCGGTATGGCACAGCAGCGGAGGTAGAGGTCGGTCTGGGTTTGTTCGCCATCTTTGCCGAAGTGTCATCCATCGTCATCGTGAACCTATCGTCCATATATGAATTTCTACACATATTTAGGTGCACCGCCGACTAGAAACTTGTTTCAAGCTGAACAAAATGTTAGTTCGGACTTCCTGTTAAAGTTTTACCCGTTCCATATGCACGTGCCCTTGCTTCTCGTTGTCATCAATACGTTAATTCTACGAACATTAACGCACATTAGTCATAACGTCTTCCCATTTCGTGGCATATGCATTCGCTGGCCGACCCCTCCCCCCCTCCCTGATGCTCAATCCAGACTGTTTAGCGTCGCTGCATGTTGACAGTGTAATGTTGAAACTAGAAAAGCAGTTAGAAAACTAGAAAATGTCGGAGATATTGCCTGTCGATTTCAGTCAATTCTTGTTTCATCTGCTGCCTCCACATTCACGGTCACGATTCCTAAAATATTAGCCAGAAACATCACAATTAGCTGTGTTTCTGTTTCTCTGGTACACCACGAGGAGATACTTTTAGGATGCTGCTTATCTGCTAACCCTGGGTATGCCAGGAGCAATCTGGTAGCGTTTTCACCACAGGTAAAACACATAGTTAAGGAGAAACAAATACAATTATTAAAAAGCTATATTTTGTCCTGTTGCAACAAGTGATTGTGAAACCCGCACAGTGATATTCGAAATGAAAAAGAACGTATCAGCATTTCAAATAAACTGTTATACAAAGATTCCATTGCATATCATGGACAGAAAGACGATCTAACGCATGTCAGTAACATTTTGAACAATGAAGAAGACGAATCCCTGCGAAATATTTAAAGAAAACGCAAGCTAAAATAATCTAAATATAAACAAAGAAAAAGTTGTATAGAAAGAACAATCATGTATGGAAATATTTTACACAGGAGAACAATAGGTCGACCATGACAACGATGGATACAGGGTATTGAAAGCATTTTGAACACTAGATTCAAAGAAGCTGGACATCTGGCACAGAACGGAAAAGCTTATACAGTGACAGTGAGGACAACGTTCTGCAAATGAAACGCCACATAGATAAATATTACTTTGGGTTACTATGTCCATAGTCCGTTTATAAATTTGTAAGCACATCTTCAAGCAAATATTTCAGGCAAACGTCTGTTTGATCGCAGAGATCTTTGGAATCCAACTTTTGATTCAAACCGACGCTAACAAGTAAAGTTATATTTCTTTCCAAATCTGTTAGTAGTTTAACAAGTTTCCTCTATAACTTATATACATGGGCACCAAATCTTCATTGCGCAGAATATAAGATCTCCAAAGCAAATTACTAATTAAACCATCGTAATACATTAGCATTAGTGACGTTAAGTGTATATTGTGTGGGCTGTTCATTTGCCTTGACGGAAATTACAAATGCATTGCCCAATTGATGACATGACACATATTAAATATGTTACACAACACGACGTTTCCACTATCTACAGGCAAGGCTATGTTCTTGTTTGATCTAAGAACAGGGGGTTCTGTTAATGTTTACAAACAAATTACTATAATTTCTTGTTATTCACGGGAGTATAACCGGTTTTGCATAATAAAAACATTATTTCCTAGGTGCAAACATATTTTTTGACGGCCATAAGGTCACTCATGTTGCCACACTTATCTCTTCATTGGTTACTCCACTGTTTTGTTAACATTGTGACAAATAAAAAGCACACAAATAATCAATGGGATCAACAGAAGTGGTGTTTAAGTACAGTGAGTTTCATTTGTTTTTTTGTTTCTGAACAACAGAAACTACGAAAAGATATGTGTCTCAAACATAAGTGTGAAATTGTCGATCAAATTGGCATTCAACGTGTATTTATTATGTTATCGTTTTAGTTTCTTGCAATCTACATTAAAATAGAAATCAAAATGAGTTTGAAGTGCACATTAATTACAATGCAGAAAACATTTTTGGGAAGAATCTATAGTGTGGCTCAGTTATTTTGTGATATTAATGATCCTAAAACGTGACCTCAATTGGTTTTTGGTCTGCATAGAACATTGTTTTCCCGTAAGATGAAATATGAATAAAATCGCTTATTTCAAGCAATGAAGAAAGATACTTTGAAATATATGTCATAACGCGGGAAATATAGAAAATATTTGCTAAAAATGAATGTGTTTCTCTTCGGAAATTAAATGTAATATTGCAGATCCATTGCGATATTGAAATATATTAAAGTTATATGTGCAAACTTGTATGAAACGCTGGTTTTACTTTCAGAAAAGCCTTAGGCTCCAGGAATATTATTTCTGGAAAGCCACGCTTGATTGCTGTCCGAAGTATTGTATAATTGGGCAAATAACGGGTCACCCAAGACAAATACTAAACAATGACAATCTGTAGGCCTCACGCTCAGATGACTTTCCAAAATATTGTTATACTTGCATGCTGTAACTACGTAAGGGTTCATGACTCACCACGTCTTTTCCTGCTATACAGTCAGCTTATTACATATTATTACATCTCCGGAAGGGTTAGTCCATATGTTGCCACTGGAAAGTTATATCTGCTTAAGAGTTGTAACTTTGATTTCTATTTGCCGCTTGCCATATATCTTTCTTATGTGATGTTTTTATAGGGGCAATGCTAATCTCCTTCTGATCTCTGCAGAGCAATCTACTGATAATGATGATGATGTTCCTCCTTCGCAAGCAAAGATGAGCATGGCATGAAAAAAACATTTAATGTGATGAAAACATATATATATATATATATATATATATATATATATATATATATATATATATATATATATATATATATATATAACATATATATATATATATATTATAATTAAAATTGGTAATTAACTAATTTAGTTTGTGAGTTCGTAGATGCCCGATGAGTCCGATTCGTGCACGTGCACGGAAAGTTCTATTGCAGTGCATGCAGGAGTGCTGAAGGTTCGGTGTAGGAGAATTTACGGATTTGTCCTTCCGCTTCTTGCGCTTGTGGATTGCCAGCAGTGTTCTTTCTGTTTTCAAATTTCGAGATGCCAGCAGTGATCTGAGTGTGCCAAGCTGAGCGATCACGTGCCGTAGTCTCCCAGCAGCTAGGATTGCTGCTGCAGTTCTTGAGAGAGCTTTTTAGGTGATCCTTGAAGCGCTTTTTCTGCCCTTCACTTGAACGTTTATCTTCGCACAACTCCCCATAGAATAATCTCGTTGGAAGGCGCGTGTCTGGCATACGGACGATGTGGCCAGTCCAGCGGAGTTGAGACCTAATCAGCATTGCATGGATGCTTTGCATACGGGACTTCTGAAGAATTTCCGTATCTGGCACACGATCCTGCCAACGTACTCCCATGAGGTTTCCTAGGCACTGAAGATAAAAAGAGTTAAGCTGCCGAGCGTGTCTCGCATAGACAGTCCAGGATGACGCAGCATAAAGCAGTGTTGGTAAAACCACTGCACGGTACACGTCCAACTTAGTTGTCAGACTGAGACCACGCCTGATCCAGACGTTGGCACGAAGGCTTCCGAATGCTGCACTGGCACGAGCAATACGCAGGGCAACGTCCTCATCAATTGTCGCAGTTTGTGATAGTGTGCTGCCGAGATATACAAACTTATTGGCAGTATTAAGTTTTTGTCCCGTTACTGTGATCACTGGCTCTGTGTAGGGAACACCTGGCGCTGGTTTATACATTACTAAAGTCTTCGCGGTGCTGATAGTGAGACCGAACGCATCACAGATCAAAGAAAAGAGGTTCATGCTGTCTTGCATGTGCATGTCTTTCAGAGTGGTAGCATTTAATGCACAATCATCGACGAACAAGAGATCTCGAACAATGTCCGTCTTAGTTTTGGTCTTAGCCTTCAATCTACTAAGGTTGAATAGTCCTCTGTCAGTTAGATAGCGAAAACAAATTTCTGCACTGTTATTCCGGAAGGCATCATTTAACATGGCAGAGAACACCATGCAGAAGAGCGTCGGAGCCATGACGCAACCCTGTTTGACGCCGTTTGTCACTGGAAAGGGGTTTGAGTGTGCGCCGTCATCTTGCACACATGCTGTCATACCATCATGGAACTGGCGAACCATTTTGGTAAATTTTTCTGGACATCCAAATTTGGACATGATCTTCCAAATGTGGCAATCTACTAAAATGTTGATGATTATCATGTGGACCCGATATATTTAAATTGCTGACATTTTCTAATTGTTCTTTTTTGTCAATGACTATTGTAGGTGCAAGTTAATTTCTGCCTATACATATTTTTTTTTAAATATGTTTTTCTTTTGCATTGAGGAAACGATTTTGAGCCTCGCTATGATTTTTGATGGATATAATCATGTGATCTAAACCAGTGGGGGCTCCTTGATATGTGTGTGGTGTCATCGGCATTCCTATTTTCTGGGTCTTTGTGTCCTCCCGTATAAATGGGTTGAAAATGTTCATTTTATGTGTCTTCTCATACATTTCGCCTGATTTTTTTATGCATATATGTTGAACAGGTGTTGTGAGAGGATACATCCCTGTCTGAATCATTTTTGGACCTCAAACCAGTCAGATTTCTCCCTTTTCGCGAATGGAAGCCTGATGTTTCTGATAAAGAATGTTAATGAGCAATATGAGATAGTGCGGGAAGCCCATGCTTACCATTATGTTCCAAAATTTCTGGTGTTTTATGCAGTCACATGCATTTGAATAGTCTATTAAACGGTCAAATATTACATGCTTCACGTTAAGGTGTTGCAGGGAGGGATTTTGTAACCGTGATAAAGGCCGCATGTTCTTGCTATCGCCACGTCATGTACAGAGTGAGTTTTTTATAACTTTCCAACAGAAAATAACAAATCCTTAACTGGGATCGAACTCTAGACTTCACTAGTGTGAGCCCAACGCTCTAACCTCTCGGTCATGCGCCACACATAATGAATATGTTATTCCTAGTGCCTCTGTTGTGTTTAAATCCTGTCTTGATTTATATTTATTTTTCTGTTCCCATGCTGTTCCATTCTGTTCATGATTATCTAGAGAAGTATCGTGCTAGCATGACTGATCAATGAAATTGTTCTATAAATGTGTAGAGTTTCAAATTGCCCTTCTTAGGAAGATGCATACTGAATTTTCCAAACTTTTTATCAATATTTCACTTTTCCAGATCTTAACACATCATATTTGATAGACTGTGACACCAGGTTGTTCTTATCCTTGTATAAATTCAGCAACCAATTCATCACACCCTTGTGACTTTCCAGTTTTAAAGTTTTTTGTGTTTTTTTAAATTGCCCAACGTACTTCGTTGATTGATTCTGGATCAAGTTCCGTGTTTCTAGTTGTGTTTGAGTCTGTGTCTATGTTTTAATCGGCGTACAATTCCCTCAGCATTTCATCTACCTGTCCAGAATGTCTTTATTTTCTGTTATTGAGTTTACTGACATGTCTTCAATTCCTCAAGTAGTTGGTGCCATTTTTCTGTCAATATTTTTGCTCATTTATACATTATTCTATAACAGTATATCCCTGTTAGTGGAGTCGTTCAAGTTCTTAACACGTGTTATGCTATGGCGTTAATATCAGATTATCATGTATAAATATGATTCTGGCTTACTTGTTTATACTATCAGTGCAAGCACGAAGATGATCACCACCATCATGTTGGTATTTCTGAGGAAATGTAGAAAATGTATATAATTATAATAGATCAAATCAATGATAGTTAAGAACTGCAGCAAAACGTAAAATCTACCAGTTACACATTTAAAACATGATAATAACATATTTCTAATTTCTGGAAACACATGCAAATCAACGTGTTGGCTAAAGATTTTTTAATTGTGAACACAATGAGTTGAAGTCGGCACTGCAAATAATCAAATAGCAATGGTAAAGTACACACATGATTAAAGTTGTTAATGGTAAATAGTAAGATAAAACTGAGGGAACAAAGACATGACACTAACAGAAACATGTCATAGTACACCATTGTACCTACTTGTGCCGAACTGTAGCCAGAGCAAGATGGTATTCAATTATGATCTGTTCCACATCCTTGATTCCAGTTTTCTGCAATACTATTCACTGGTATAACTACCATTTATTGGCACGCTGTGAATAGATTTTTGTTATAGTGTGTGGTATTACACACAGATATAGGCAATTCTCAACACAGTGTAACAGTGTGAGCCCACTGTTCCATGACAAGCATACCGTTGCGGAGATATTTGAGCAAGAACGACGTCGCCAAGTCTAACATTCGCAGTTACGCTCCTGAGAAAATGTAATTAAGCGTCAAAACTTCTCTTTGAGAATACTCCCCAGAGGTAGTTGCTTAACTGGTAGATGAAATACAATTTCTACACCTGAGGAATGAATGGAAACTGTGGCAAGTAGAAACTGAGTGATACAAGTTCCTAATCGACGCATTGCGTTTCATCTAAGAATGTCCAGGCAAGACTAAAATTACCGGGAGAACGGTACGAAACACTTCGATTGATCGAAGCGGCACTCCCACGGAAGAGATAGCCACATGACAATTAACTGTACGAAATCGAGAGACTGTTAATTGAAATGGGATTATCATATGGCCAAGTGTTGTACATAGGTAGCAGTTGGAAAACGAATGAATGGGTATACCTCTGAGTTAAGTGTAACAGTTAATTAGAGGTTCTAGACATTACGATTTTTGAAAGGGAACAGTGGTCAGTCTTGTCGTTTGATGCTACAAGTGTTAACTGTCAAATAGAATTATTGGAGTTTAATTAATTTGAAATTGGGTGAAAGTTAGGTAAAACCTGGGGATTTGACGATTGAACAGAAGGGGCGGTTCGGAGAGTAGTTGACAGGGCCATAGCATTGGTATGGAGCAGGATCGCTGATATGCTTCAAGCAGCCGAATAAGAGACGATGTATCAAGAAAATAGTGGCGAATCTATCTACCTATGATAGAAAGTGGGAGGGTCCATATTCCCAGATAAAATATGATGTATTTGGATCATTCGAGAGATACATTCGAGTAGAGATCAGCATTCCAGTAGAGATCGAGTGAGGATTCACGGTTCGAAGTCTTAGGTAGGACATTCGGTCCTGGGCTGAGATCATTCCCTAGCAGCACATTCGGTGTTGAGCCCTCTGACGGCGGGGATAGATATAGAGCAAGTAGCTGCCCTCACTCAGAGAGAAAATTTGAGAACTCCGAGTTCTTAGTAGTTCAAGGTACCAGGTCAACTTTCTGGAAGTTGAAACACTTAGCTGAAAGAATATTACTGAAATCGAAAAAAGTAGCAGAAATAGATATTATTAGATAGTTCGAGATAACAAGTCAACTTGTCAAAGTTGAATTTCATGATTCAGAATATTGGATACTATATTTCTTGATGTTGTAAGTCGTTGTTTTTGAACTGTAGAACCAGTTAATAACGTTTTATATATTGTAGAAGATTTGGAGTTTGCATTGAGATAATCGAAATTGCGAAGTAGTTTATAGAAACGGTGTCATCATCATCCTCTACCTGGAGAAGCACATTCTTTACTTGTCTGTAGTACAGACATGACGTATTGCAATGACCTTGAAGTCTTCTTCTTCTTCCCTGTCATAACTGTTGACATAGGAACCAGATCCTGACCACGGCACTGGAGAACGGAACATCATTGTCAGATAGACCTTTATTGTTGATGATTATATCATCACAGCCATTACCGTCATATTATATTGTGACGCTACGATCCTCACAAAAAAGAGTTCCTTCACAGCAGTATATTCTAATCACAACCCTCACTGATATAGGCAATTATCAACACATTACCTTCTAATCACAACCCTTACAGATATAATCAATTATCAAAACAGTACCTTCTAAACATAACCCTCGTATATAGGCAATTATCAACACAGTACGTTCTAATCACAACCTTCACAGATATAGGCAATTATCAATACAGTACCTTCTAATCACATCCTTTACAGATATAGACAATTATCAACACAATATCTTCTAATAATAACCCTCACATATATAGACAACTATCAACACAGTATCTTCTAATCACAACCCTCACAGATATAGGCAATTATCAGCACAGTACATACATTCTAATCACAACCCTCACAACAATCAGAACACCGACAGGAAAATTCTGCAATAATTATGATGCAGAAATCCAGGCAATTAGTGTGGCAGCTAAAAAACTGCTGAACTCCAACTCTGACCTACAGCCTGTGGTATTCCTGACAGATGCAAGGTCAGTGCTTCAAGCACTTCAGTCTGAAAAACTAACAGACTTGAAAAAACTACTTAGCGAATTGTCTTACCAGTGTAGGGTAACCATGCAGTGGATACCCTCTCACTGTGGAATACCAGGAAATGAAAAAGCAGACGAACTGGCTAAGGAAGGTGCTGCCGAAGACCAACCAGATATACCAATCACCTACCATCAGAAAAAACAGATGATCAAGTCAATAAGAAAGCCACAAACACCAACACAAGATGACTATCATATTATGAACAGACCAGAACAAGTTATAATTCTACGTCTCAGAACAGGACACAACCGACTCCGCAGTCACATGTATACAAAGTTCAAGATTGGCAACACGGCCATGTGTACATGTGGACAGGCAGCACAGAGTGCCAAACATATACTTCAAGAGTGTTCTGAGTATGAAACGCTGAGGCAGACATATTGGCCAGAGGAAACAACACTGGAATCAAAGCTCTATGGGACACTGTATGAACTACAAAAGACAGTGAGTTTTATTAAGGAGACAGAATTACAGATATAGACATGTTTCAAGTGAACGAAAGAAGAAGAAGAACAACCCTCACAGATATGGGCAACTATCAACACAGTAGCTTCTAATCACAACCCTCACAGATTGCTGAAGATGTAATTATTTAGTACCGAATATTATGTGACTGGTAAATCTTATGTAATATTCGAGACTGTTAGTGCAAATAATGGATGTGATAGAGACTAATTCCACATAATGGCGCAAGTTGCTTTTAATTCTTCACTGTGAAATTTGCTCTAGTTTCTATGTATTTCCTAAGCTTTGAATGTGCTAAGGTTAGGGTAAGTACAAAAAGTATTTAGAATTCAATACATTTAGGCACATTTTATCTTATCTGGTCAATGGGGAGGCCTCTTACAATGTGTACCGCGCAAAAATAATGAGCAAGCAGTACTAATCATTGGAAAAGGAAAAAAAATGTAAAATCTCGTCTCTGATGCTAATTATTGTATCAAGTAAATTAGTTGTTGAAATTATATCATTCTCTGATGAACGTGTCTTGTGCTGTGATTGCGCATACGGATTAGGCAAAAATAGGTGACAACGTGCGTAGCTATTATTGCGCATGCGCATTGACATAAGTTTTACGGAAATCCGTCACGTATGCAAGTTAAAAATGTAAACAGTGTGCTATGGGCACGAAGAGACGAAACCAAATATCACAGCCTGGTGGACAGATGCGGTAAAGAAAACAACAAAAGATAAAAAAGAAAAATACAAGAAATGTACAGTAAGCAAAACACATGAAGATTACTTAGCATACACGACAGCAAAGATGAACAGCAAGAAAATCATCAAAACTACAAAAGTTAAGTCATGGCAAGAATATAAAGAAATGTTAAACAATGATAGACAAAATGCACTAAAAATGTTCTACAAGAAAATATAAACTACGAGAAGTAAAAAAGAACCAACAGAAATAATCAACAATGAACACGGCGATATACTAAAAAGGCCCCAAGAAATCACAGAAAGATGGAAAAATTACTTCAATAAACTGTTAAACTTAAAGGAAGGAGAAGTGAATACATCAATAAATACAGCAGAATAAGACCTAGAACCAACATTCTGAAATTGAAGACGCAGTTAAAAATGCACCAACCAACAAACAACCAGGAATAGACGGAATATCTATAGAACTAATAAAATGCTATGAACGACAGGTATAAAGTGGATATATAGACTGTTCAATGTGATATGGAAGATACATGACACCACATGAGTGCCATACCTTTAATATGAAGATAAATATAGAAGAGACCGAAGTAATGAAGATAGGAAGAATAGAAAGAATAGAAAGAAACACCAATATACATATAGTGAAATAACAGACTTGACCAAGTGACAGAATTCACATACCTAGGAAGTAATATAACAACAGACGGCAAGAGCAGCAAAATCAAATACACAATAGATGTAGTAAAGCATACCAAGCCCTAGGGCAAATGACACCAATTTTCAGAAACAAAAATGTAGATTTAAATACCAACATATCACTATTCAAAACGATTATTATGCCAACGATGTGCTGCCACTGTCAAACATGGACAACCACAGCACAAGCAAGACAAACGTAAGCTTGTGATAGATGAAATGGCGTGCCTACGCAGAGTCCTAGGAATATCGTTAATAGACAGGGTGTGGAATGAGGACATCCGACAAAAAACCGGCACCACCCTAATCTTAGAATACATCTAGGACAACAGATCATATGGTTTGCACACATCAGCATACTAACATCAGACAATATACCACAAATGCCTATGCTACACAGATACAGCGAGGGCAGACCTAGAGGCCGCCCACGAAAACGATGGGCCACTGAAATAAAAGAGGCGACAAATTCCACAATATACTCAGCACATAAGAGGGATGTCTCCAGAAAACTCTTCTACCGCCGACGCCGAAAGGCAACAAAAGGTTTCAGCGAATAGATAGATAGATAGACAGTGTGCTATGTTTAGCGCATTTAAGAATTAAAAGCAACTTTTACCCGTTTGGAAAGTTGACATAAAAACCTAACAATATGAGGATACACTAACATAATATATCAAAATGTTGTCACGGCTAAACACTTAACATCTGCGGAGACCATTAACTGGTCTGTTATTTTCATTGTTACTGTGCATGTTTACTTTTCTGTGTACTATTATTCACATAATATTTCCAGGACAGACTCATATTGAAATTATCCATTGTTATTTAAGTTTATCAGTGAGTGCGATAGCCTGTCCACAACACATCATCTCAGGTAGTGCCGTCTTCATATTGTTGTTGGTCACGGCAAACCAAATAGTGTACGAATTACTTTTCGTTTTCAAAAATCATTTGACAAAAAAACGAGAGTATGACTATGTTTATAATTAGCACATATAATACACTGATAAGAAACACAAACACCGACGTGGACAAATGAAAATATTATTTTATCTCTTCGCTGAATTTCAAAATGTTTTCTGTTTAGCTTTCTTATTTATACGATAGAGACTGAGAACTATGCTTGCTGATGCATATAATTTGGCTCTCTACAACAATATCCGTTATGGTTAAGGATGAATATATATTTAGTGTGCATGTATCCATGTGTTGACGTAAATTAGTTGTTGAATACGTCATTACGTTCTTTATTCAACATTTTGCTCATGATGATGATGATGAAGTCCCTCCTTCGCAAACGAAGATGAGCATGACATGAAAAAAAATTAAATGCGATTTAAAAAAGATACATAATAATTAAAATTGGTAATTAACTAATTTAGTTTGTGAGGTCGTAGATGCCCGATGAGTCCGATTCTTGCACGGAAAGTTTTATTGCAGTGCATGCAGGAGTGCTGAATGTTCGGGGTAGGAGAATTTACGGATTTGTCCTTCCGCTTGTGAATTGCCCGCAGTGTTCGTTCTTTCTTGTTCAAATTTCGTGATGCCAAAAGTGATCTGGGTGTGCCAGGCTGAGCGATCAAGTGCTGTAGTCTCCCAGGAGCTAGGATCGATGCTGCTGATATATTTTGCTTATACATGATATACAACTACAGGAGAATAGTGCCAATACATTTTTTAGCGATAAACGTTCATGAATTACAAAATGTATTACAATGATGTATTACAATAAATAAAAGTGGAATAGGGCCGGCCGTCTTCTAAATAACATCATAACAAGAAAGCTGAACTTTATTTTGGTCATCTAAAGAGACATAACAGCATGGGAAGACTAATAGCAGATGGCAGATTAACCAACAGTAGAGGAAGAGGCCAGTCAAGACGACGATCGATTAATGATATATCTGACTGTTTAAACATGTCCCTGGAGGAGGCAGGTCAACTCGCCTAAGGTGCGAGGTGTTCATAAGGTCCAGAAAGAAGACTGGAAAGAATATGTCACACTATGATGATGATCCATTGTGTCTGTATCGTCATCGGTTTTCGTGCCGATACACAATGTGCAAATGCAATTTCGATGACGTATTCAGCAAACAAGTTTGTCAACACTTGGTAACTAAAAATGAACATCTTATTTATTGGACAATAGCAGTTTAGTTTAGGAATGATATGAAATTATTACATATCGTTTTGTCACGCGTAAAAGGGATAGCAAAATTCATATTTTAAAACTATACAAGATCATAATTATTAATTCCTTAGTTTAACACATTATCATAGAACAGGTAACATTTCTAATGTATTTGTAACCAACATAATATCACAGGCAACATTTCCATTTGTATTTTACACCAGAAAAATATCACATGTAACATTTCAATCTACACTTGTAACCAGCTTACTATTACATGTAACATTTCCATCTACACTTGTAACCAGCTTACTATCACTTGTAACATTTCCATCTACACTTGTAACCAGCATACTATGACATGGAACATGTCCATCTACTCTTGAAACCAGCATGCTATCACATGCAACATTGGCATCGGTACTTTAAACCGGCATAATATCACAGGTACCATTTTCATCTGTATTTCTAAGCTGCTTATCACAAGTGATATTCATATCATTCTTTTGAAAACAACCTCATAGGGGTTATTCATAAATTACATAAATATTTTTTGGTGTAATTTTAGCTATCCTCTCATTGGCATCAAATTGTTAAGAATTTAATAACCTTTGGGACATTAGAGGCTTAATTATGTCCATAAAAATGGTTCCACCCATCCCACTAAAAATGTTATTTGAAACTTTGTGAATAAATGACTATATTAGATTTTAATAATTTTATTTTATCTGAAACCTTGTAAATAAATGACTATATTAGATTTTAATTATTTTATTTTATCTGAAACGTTGTGAATAAATGACTATATTAGATTTTAATAATTTTATTTTCACATTCAAATAATTTAATTTGGAATAAAAACAGTTGTGTTGACGTCATCTAGAGGCAAGACCTTTCCATTTATCAACAACTGCCAAACATTTTTTCAGATCACCCCTATTTGTTGACGTATTGTATGCATAATCCCAAGGCACGTGTACCATTAACATCTTTATTTCTAACCATCATCTTAGTGCATGTGACACTCACATATAATGGTGTAATATACATTATTTGTCAGGGGACATTCCTATATTAATGTGTAACCCTCATATGTTCGACCTAGGACATTTCCAAATGTAAATGAGACCAGATTTATTACACATTGAATATCCGCATCTTTATGTATGAATGGTCTCTTATCACAATGGGGACTTAGATACATGAATGGTATATTATGTTAGCAATAAACTGTCATAGCACAGAGCGCATGTGTGACAGGCAAGGTACATAATTTGAAACACGTTTCAGGCAATTGTGCCTCTGGACCGTTAAAAAAGCATTGACACATTATTGACATTAAATAATGTCAATAAAATCACTACAGCCACAAAACAGTGGGTTGATGTATGCTGTTCAGGATATCCTACCATTTTTATTTGATAAACTGTGATTATTCCACTTAAGTATTGATTACACTAGTCAATATCAAAATTGTACTATTAGTGAAAAAAGATGATCTTAATACATTTTGTGTTGCTGAAAACAAAAACTATGTTTTAAAATGTTCAGTTCCCCCCCCCCCATTTTTTTTTAAGATATATACAACTTATGTTTTGTTTCAATACCGTCTGTACATATGACACAACAGTTGTAGTAGACCGCATTATTGATTCTAACAAAATGTAACTAGAAGCATATGATGCAGTCCTACCTGGCATTACATCACTTTTGTGTATAAATATCTTATCTCTGATTAATTCTTTATTAGTATTGCATTTTTCCTTTTCATAACTTTCATTGTTAAAATGCTCAGGACGTGTGTCAACAGTGCGAATAATTTCTGTTATTTTTGTGGCGTAGTGATTTTTCTATCAAAAATACGCCATATGTTTAAAGTAATTAAGAAAACATATAACTTTTATTTTGTCTCCGGCATATGAGATCAAAATAAGAGTTTGACACCACACATATGCTCCAATACATGTGCTGCATATCTTACACTGTGGTTGACTGGCAAAAGGCAAGCTATGACATTTGTAGTTCCAATGATTTGGAGAGAGCCCACTTTCAACAGCTGTTACCATTGCATGGTGCCTCAAATTGGGAATAGAATATCAAAGAAGAAAAAATGGACTCTGCAATATCCAAGCATCACCTCTGCAATATGTCTGGTACTACACGACGATGTCCTACCAGTTTCCATAGTGCCAGAATCATTTTAAGCTGCTTCCGATGATGAATAAGATGATATTTCTGAGGCACCAACCTAAAAGAACACATAACTTGAGTACACTTTATCTACACAACCACACTTAATGACCCAAATTGAACGGGTTGATCTTATTAGAAACCTGAGTTTACACAAGAACAAGGCGAGGTTTCTGGGTTCCAGATTACAACAGCGGAATATTCTAGCATACGATTGTAAAATATTTGTTTTTAGGAACCTCCAGAAGCCGTTTCTAATGTCTTTTGTTAATAGGACTGACCAGTCTGTGTGACACAAAATTTCTGTTTTAATGACAGCCCTCAATATCAATTACAACCCGGAAGAGTGGAGGCTTTTCATTGATTCTTCCAAGACATGTCTTAAAGCTGTTGTGTTGAATAATGGTAATGTTTTAACATCAATTCCAATTGGTCATTCAGTTCTTATGAAATAAACGTCTGAAAACATTATGTAACTTTTGAAGTGTATAAACTACGATCATCATCATTGGTCACTATGTGGGGACATACAATTAGTACCTCTTTTGCTTGGAGTACAGGGTGGATACACCGAGTACTGATGTCACCTTTGTGTTGTCACCTTTGCACATTAAGATTGGTCTCATGAAAAACTGTGTCAAGACAATGAATACAACTTATAATGCTTTCAAATACCTCTTCAGATACTTTCCAAGACTGCGTGAAGTTAAAATAAGAGAGGGCATATGTATTGTCCGCAAATTCGAAAATTTCTTCACGATGATGAGTTTCTTTGCTTGTTACATAACAAAGAAAAAGATGCATGTCTAGCATTTAAGTGAGTTTTGGACAATTTTCTTGGAAACACCAGTCTGATTATTACAAATAAATTGTATGAAATCTCCTTCTGAAGTATAAGAGTCTATCTAGGCTGCAACATGTCTTTAAAAATTCATTTTCTAGATTCTCACCTGAATTTTTAAATGTCAAACTGCGGATCGGTTAGTGATGAACATGGTGAACGTTTTCACCAAGACATTGCTGCTATGGAGACAAGGTATTCAGGCAATTGGAGCCCTTCAGTTCATGCTGATTACTGTTTTACTGTGACAAGAAACACATTACGTATTGACAACAAGAAACAAGTAAAGAAAGCTCAAACATCGACTGAATAATGCCGGTAGATGATCAAATGGGCTTTGTTAAAAAAAAAAAAAATTATATGTGAATTTTAAATAGTGTTTTCTATTTGTTCTAAAATTTTATGGCGAAATATAGCTTAACTGAATTTGTAATAATTCGTTTTATAATACTAAAGTGTAAAGAATAACTGATCACCAAAGATATTGAATAAGTATACATAAAATCTGTATTGCTAACATTTAAGTTCATCATTTAAAAAAAAAAATGAGAGCCAATTGGGAAATTTCATTATGATATTTGAAATTATCATTCCAAAATTAATAATAATGATATATTTAAAATCTAGTTCAAAAACATTTGCAGATGTGTTGACTAGTGTTACTGTTTTAAACCACACTAAGAACAATGTTCATCTGAGTTGTTTACATTATAAATTCCCGGTTTTCAAAACTTGTTTATAAACAAGTCAGTACTTATTAAATAACAACTACATAATAGTCAACTATTTAGTACACATGCTAGCATACATTACAAGTGAAGGTGACGATATTCATGGAATTTCTGGTCCAATTCTTATTAATCAATCAACTGATCAGGTATTGAAAGGGTTTGGAATTTCTTCAAACGTCAAGTACAGCCCACATATGATTGTGAACACTTTCTAACGCGAGTGGCGCTATCACGTGCCCTTACGACCACCAGGTTGATGGCGATTATCTTGTTAAAAACCCAATATTTATGAGAAGAACGTATATTTTTTGCTGCTTTATAACTCCGCTGAATATAGAAAACTGATGCACTGCTGGCAGTGTTTAACATTTTCGTTATTATATCCTCACAATTCTAGATTTGCTGACTTGCATTTCAATATAGTTGAGCTATTATTACTAACATTATAGCAACCAAACATATGTTGACAAGTGAAACTTAACATTGGGCACGCTGTAAATAGCGATAGTTATGTTTATATTTTATATACATATCCTCAGAAATGCAACTATGAACGAAGAGTTCCTGTTTGGGCTCTTTTTGGTGGTAACCACAAGTAAGTCAGAGTGATGTGTAATATTAATCTAACATTGTAATACCATTGACAATAAGCTCCGAAAGCAAAATGTGTGTCCATTGCCCATTATCAACTAGACTCAGTTATACATACGTATTCATTAAATGTCACTAAACATAGTTTCAATGTTATCCACATCTATAATGCCCACTTATGGGTTTCCTCGTCATAGAATGTTGCCACGTTATAATCATGCAATGTTACAAAATGTCATAGTTGTTTTCTTAAATTGTTTTTGTTTAACATTCTATTTGATGAGATATCTGTCAGTTTTTTGTTCAATGTGATATCCGGCAACATTGTTATTATAGTATGTTGTGTTTGCTTCTATCTTGGTTAAGACATTGTGATCGAAAAGTCGATTATGTATGTTTATTCAGATTAGAGCTATTACTAAGCTTTTCTTTCGTTTATGTTGTTTATACATCATATATACGATAGTAAACAACTGCGAACCAGACGAAGTAGAAAATGATGATGAAATGGAAGAATAAACAATAATATTGCATGCACAGGAAACAGTTTGCTATGTAAAGATTTCGTAACTATGTATCTTGATATCGGCGTCCCATTCATGTAACATTCGTAAATCTTTATCTTGATGTGTGCTTCCAATTCAAGTAACATTCGTAACTCTGTATCTTGATATGGGCGTCTCATTCCTGGAACATTTTGTGATCAAGACAGATTTATTCAACTAGTGTGGGCTTTTTAGTCGCTACTAAAACATATAAGTGTATCACCAGTACAATGTGTACAATCATATTTCTAGCCACGACATAATTCAGTTGTCAGTCCTTGACAGCGAGGTAGAAGATATGTCTACTGCCCTCATATAACATAACCTCTGAAATATTAAATCGCTAATATCTCGGATCCATAGTGTGTGCTAAATGATAATGGTTCAATTTGTAATTAAGTTGAGTTTGCAAGACCAGCTCACTATTCACTCTATCAACGAGTCGACATGGTATGTCTACCATACTACAGATCAACCAAGATCCGTCTACAGTGGCCATTCCATGCCCGAATTGTTCAAGGACATTTACAGCTCGAATAGGGCTCCTTAGCCATCTACGAACTCAAAATAAAGGACATAACTCTAACTGAATTTTCAAAAGTTGATGTACCAAATGGTCATTATCACTTGTTATGGACCAACAACATCATATACTACAGTGATATGTATTCAGCCATATGCGTGTCTAAATGCATTTTCTCTCATAATAAATGTACTTCCTCTCTCATTCTTACCATGTGCTGGATGAGACAGTATGTCATTGGGAACATCTTGCCTTTCTTCTAACACGTTTATGTTGAGCATTGACTTCAGTGAGATAATATGTATTAGTTGGAAAGATAATGAGCCTGCGACGCCAGTTTGTTATGTCATACACTCACCTCTCCACCGAATGTATTTCTGTATTGAAGTGGTTGGTCGTGCCTTACACGTCTCTTTACAATGATTTCTGTGTCCTCTGGCTCTGAGAAAGCCACGTTTGAGTTCTCCGGGACATTGATAAAGCTAATTTAAAAACGCATGATTATTTTTTGGTCGAAATTGTATTGCTTCTGAGCAGTTCCCTTATTATCTCAATGTCATTCTTCAAAAAAATGTAGGTCTTCTGAAGTTGACTTAGTGATCCGTGCAGTCAGTTAAGTGCCTGCTAAAGGTATGTGAATTTTTATTTCCCACGCAGTTCTACATGACGATATATATATATATATATATATATATATATATATATATATATATATATATATATATATATATATATATATATATGTCTGTGCGTGTATTCGTATGTGTGTTATCAATGTTGACATATATCTCATTGCCTTTACATTCCAGGCGCCTTCAACATTATGTGCTACTACAGAAATTTGGGTCCGCACATGCGAGATAAAGGGATGTTTTACCCTGAAGATATCGATCCATATATGTGTACACATATCTATTACTTGTGTGGTCATCCTAATAAGCTGGATATTTTATTTTCGGATGAATACGACGAAGCCATGTGAGATTTAAGAAAACACATACTATACTACATATGTTTTCATGTACAATGTCCATAATATATATATTATGTAATGCACACTCCAATTAACACTGTCTTAAGTAGTAAGAATAGCCAAAGTCTCAATTCTTATAGCACTGTCTACAACTTCCTGTCCAATATCGTCCCCCTTTGTTAGTCACATGCACATTTCTCTTATTTCAGAATTAGTCTTGCACTATGTAATTCTAATGTACACCAATTATATTTCATGCACATTGTAAATTATGTTTCATATATATTCGTGTTTGAATGCATCAGATCATTATGGATCATTGTCAAATATCGTGCCTTACACCCCGGTAATAAATGTATGAGATTAAGGAGAAGACCGAATACAAATATATTGTTTACTCATAGTTGTCACAATCCTAAATTTATACATCTAAAAAAAAAAACATATACACTTTTCTATATGAATAAAGGAACCCACTGGTACCCTATGGGCACAGGCACACTTCCTCTAGTTTAAAGAAACTAGTTGACTGGCAGCAGGACACATCGTGTGAGATTGACGTAGTCGAACCAAGCCTAAATCCTTGATTACTGCCTCAATGGAGACTGCGACGTAGGGTCATGTTTTCGCCTATAAAGTCCAAGGGTACGGTGGGTGGAAACACCCGTCACGAAGTAGAGTGAATACACATCCAACGCCTGTCGGCAGGTAGGAAAGCCGACACATGCTAGGGAAGCCTAACCGAATGAAATGCTTGCTGTGAACGGATGCGGATGTGTTGGACCATCCGAAAGGGTTGAGGGGAGGGGGTGGCAAAATAACACAGCTCTGCTGTGAAACTTTCATCACAACGTACTTTTCGGTTCTCGGTGGAAATTACACTAATCTTCGCGTAGGTTATTATAGAGCGAACACAAAACGAGATAAACAAGTTATTGTTCCAATGATTTCCAACATACAGACTCAATGCCTGG
Organism: Meghimatium bilineatum; assembly: GCA_034231615.1. Lineage (NCBI taxonomy): Eukaryota > Metazoa > Mollusca > Gastropoda > Stylommatophora > Philomycidae > Meghimatium > Meghimatium bilineatum. The sequence continues at coordinate 60,583,485 of CM067320.1, forward strand.
GACATGAAAGGGAGATCTGTGACTTTACACATGCGGGATATTGTATAGATCTACTGCTCTAATCTTGTGTGTTTAGATATGCTATAATATACAGCCTCTGTGGTCAGTCCGCTGACTATGATTAAATTAAAATTTTATTATATCTACGGGTACCATGTGGATGTGAATATAAGAAATGAGGCCATTAATCTAATATTTCGCATACTAAGGGCGTGCGCAGTGAGACACCTGCCTATAGATGTGACTAAATGTTATGTATCTATGTGTACGAGAACCTAGTGTTATATTACAGAGAAGACTTTAATATTCGGGAAGACAGATGTCAGTCAGAGCCTATGGGTTGCACCATGATCCTAGAGTAAGGTATTGGAGCATGTGCCTCAATGCGCTTTAGAGAAATGTAGAAGGCAGGTTTATACGATTGTCTGTGGGATCGAAATGGGCATGTAGTGTTCTCGTACAATCCACGGGTAAGCATGTAACTGATGTGATAAAATACTTCCATGTGGTTCACACTAAAACATTATTTTATCTAAGTTATTGCGATGTAATCAAACTAAATAAATGGTACGATCCTTAAATAAATGTGAACTTTATAAATAAATGTGAACTTTATAAATAAAATGTGAACTTTATAGTACCCGTTCTATCTTTGTGGATCTTGCTTACAGAAAATATATACGTGTTATTTATAAATTGACGAGCAAGCCGGGGTCGTTAGCCTTGATGGCAGTTCGTCTGAAGCAAATATTATTATATACCCGTGCAAACATATAACTTACATATTTATCCATCAGTTCGTCTGGGAGAAAGAAAAATTATGGCAAACCAACGGATCGTCAAGCTGTAAAATAAAGTCATACATTATGATAACGACACAACTTATCCAATAACTTATCGGGCACGTTGTCACGTAGCACATACGATCGAATCTCTTGAGAATATCTTCTGGAGAAGAACATTTCTTTAGAGTAAACCGGAAAAAATACACTGTAGCAGAAAGTCTTTGGCGGTTGCTAATTGCAGCCATGGTATGCCAAATGTTATGATGGATAATCATTTGTTGGTCATCATAATACCAGGGAAGCCAACCATCTTCATATTCCAATTGCATCTCGGAAGCCCAACATCTTAATATTCCAATTGCATCTGGGAAGCCCACCATCTTCACATTCCAAAAACATCTGGAAAGCCCACCATCTTCATATTCCAATTGCATCTGGGAAGCACACCATCTTCACATTCCAATAGCATCTGGGAAGCCCACCATCTTCATATTCCAATAACAATTTGCATTCCGTACCAACTCTTCCTTACCGTAGGTAGATAACACTGATTAGAAACAAAATACTTAGTGGACACATAAGCAAACATCAATGGTGGCCATTACTGTCGAAGATCTTACTTGGAGGTAGCAAGTCCCGGATCACCATAATTGCAATCCGGATACGCCCACATGCGCTCTGATGTTCACAGGAATATATTCACTGTTAAACGATGACTGACAGTTCCAGTAATGTGTTGATTGACATATATTCTTCTAAGCAAACAGTAACGCACACTTCTGACAACGCCACTTTTCAATCACAGTTCATTTATTCTAAGCATGGAAAATGAATCATTATCCACAATAATTGTATGGTCCAGTATTGTTTATCGTAAGTTATTCAAAATGTCATCACTATACATTGCTCTACCTACACAGAAGCAATGCAAGCCAGCTGACTGTATCTTGCTGACTTGAACACCAGTAGGACTAGACACACAACTTAGTGTTACACATTCTAGATTTGACATCCCGACTGCCTCAAGTCACTGTTCTTGACTGCATCCACTTTGTACTGTTATGATACTGTTATGATATCACGAGGTTCCATCAATACTCACAGCAGAAGAGGCACTAAGACACAAGAAATATGGCAAAGCCCCAGGTCCAGACAATATCACATTAGAAGAATTAGCAGCTTTAGATGACTTTGGAATTGAAATAATCATACAATTCCTAAATGACATATATAATAGTGGAAATATACCCGATGACTTCATGAGGTCCATATTTGCAGCCTTACCTAAGAAACCAGGGCCACCTAATGTGAAGAACACCGTACAATCAGCCTCATGGGCCAAATAACCAAAATACTTCTCAGAATCATCATGAAGAGAGTGAGAAACAAGATAAAATCAGAAATAAGTCCAGAACAATGTGGCTTTGTAGAAGGCAAAGGTACCAACAATGTTATTTATATATTGAGAACACTAATAGAGAGGTATATAGAGGTAAAAGCAGATATGTACCGCTGTTTTATAGACTACACTAAAGCATTTGATCAAGTTAAACATAGCGAAATTATACACATGCTAGAGAATTTGAACATTGACAGCAAGGATTTAAGAATAATCAAGAACATGTACTAGCAACAAACAGCAGCAATAAGAGTAGGAAATTAATTTGGCCCTTTTCAACAAATAAAACAAGGAGTCTGACAGTGATGTGTGCGTTCACCAGACCTGTTCTCTTTATACAGTTAAAACATATTGCGTGCAATAGTAGATATTCCAGGAATATCAGTGGGAGAACATAACTTAAATAATTTGAGATATGCGGATGGCACTGTTCTCATTGCAAAAAAGTGAGGACGACCTTCAAAGATTTAATTAATGTAGTAATCACAGAAAGTAAAGAGACAGTGCTCTTCCTAAACATCAAGAAAACAGAAGTAATGGTTATTTCAGAGAAACAAAATAACACACATTGCAAGATCAAAGTGAATGATATAGTATTAAAACAGGTCCACCAATTCAAATATCTAGGTACAATGATTACAGCAGATGTAAGAAATTCATCAGAAATAAGATGCATAATAGGACTTGTAAAAATAACATTCAGAAAAATGAAAAATATACTGTAATATGGCCTTGCCATTAGAGGTGCGAAAGAGAGTTATGCAGTGCTATATAACCCATATACTAACATATGGGGGCGAGTCTTGGACAATACACACACTGGAAAGTGGAAAATTAGAGACACAAGAGATGTGGTTCTAAAGAAGAATGCTGAGAATACCATGGACTGCCAGAAAATATAATGTAGAGGTGTTGAAAGAGTCAAATGTGAAACGGACCTTAATCAACAATATCAGAAAAAGGCAATCTTCTTTATTTGACCACTTCATGAGACAGTCAGGTTTAGAGAACATAGTCAAACAGGAAAAATTAAAGGCAACAGAGACAGAGGGCGACAACGCCTACGCCAGCCGGTATGTCACCTGATGATGATGATGATATTGCTTATGGTCTAACCAAGTTGCCATGAGTTGCCGTCTGTGTACTCATGCAACTCGAGGTCTTAGTCAGTCATAATCTCCACAGTCATGCTGAATGTAGTTATATCAAATGCTCCACTTTTCTCGTAGAACGTTTTCCCTACAAAATGAATGATCGAGGCCCAGCACTACGCACATGTCTAACATCCGCGTATATGATCATTTCCCCTTCCTTGAAATACTCGCTGATACATTCCTGCACCTCAGACTCCACCGCAATAGGACACAACTGTTTACATTGTCAACTGAAAGTTATTATTACTCGGTAGAGAGTAATGCAATACACAGACACATTTAACCATTCCGAACCAGGTGCGACATATCCCAACATACATACTTTTTATAAGGTGGTTCACATACCTCTTCTTTGACATTTGTGTAGTCTGATACTTATATTTTAATTGTACTTTTTTTACTTTTACTGTTTGTACTGTAAATATAAACCTTACACGCTTACAAACAGCACACACGAAGGCCAGAAATCTCTTCTATCCCTGACGCCGCAAGACAGACAAGGGCCACAGCGTATAGATAGATATGCTTTTATTTTATGAATTCCAAGAAACAGTGGGTGTTATATTTCAGCTACGTTTTTATCTTCGTAATCTGCACAACTGTATTATATCCTCTGTAGCTGGACAGTCTAGTAAGAATCATATGACTCGTACGTATGTATATCTAGTACACCCACGTATGATGCGCATTGCCTCATTTTGGATCGTATCTAAAGCTTCAGTGTGTGTTTTCTGAGTATACGAATTATCAATGAATTATCACTTCCTATGCTATCGCGGAAACAACCAAGCCCTGATATAGAAGAAATACCATCTTCTGGTCACACTGGGCGGCAGCCCTAACTTTAACCATTGCAAAACGCATGCCTGGCTTTCGAATGGTATGGTCAACATAATATCTAAAACTCTTTCCTCAGTCCCAAAAAAACTCCACCACATATTTCATTGTGATGATTCTTTCAAGAGCATTCCACACAAATGAATGGAATATGTGGGTCAATTACCACGAGGTTATTGAAGGAAAACCACGATATAGACGATGTTGATGGGTTCGCATGTGTCTATGCACCATTCACCTATGCGAGCTAATTCACTTGGTAAGTCAGAGACGATCATTTCTCGATTTTAATCTATCTATAAAATAGAATGACTTCAACATACGTTATCCTTATGCCAGTGCCTGTGATATACCTTCATGTAATGCGGTAGTATATATATATATATATATATATATATATATATATTAAATAATAGTGGGGTCAACGGTGACGGTTGTTAAAGTACAGAGCCTGTAATTGTTGGTTCAGATGCCCAAAAAGTATATTCAAGAACATGTCTCTAAAGCAGGGCAGCAGAAAATTCAGTTGAGAAGATATTTAACTACACGGATGTGGAACAACTGAGTTATTAAACAAGAGTACATTGTTGCAAACATACTCCAGGTCTACTGCAACAGTATGTCCCCATTCGTGAATGCAATCATTCAATTACATTCAGCTCAAAGACATCCGCATACTGAAGATATAATTAAATCACAACATGCATATGCTGAACTGGAATACACTTTGGAGAAAAACAAATTATTACATGATTACGCTTGTCAATGTTTGTTCAGAAATTTCACCGCAATAGATAATTGATGCAGCCTATCTCCGATGCGAAGAAGGTAGTGATATTGACAAATACTTCATAGTACAAGAATGGCCTCCAAGAAAGATATACGCAAATAGTTTGGCACAACATCAGTAATAACTGAGTTTTTATATCATATCAGAGTATTTCTGCTTTCTTAAACTGTAATGTTGATTTGTATTGTCAATGTACCGATTATTTCAGGTCCAACCGCATTTCCGATTTGAAGAGAAAAAATTCAAAATTGAAGACCATTCTTGTTGTGGGATGCAATGCGGGCTCTTATGATTTTCGACATCTAGTGACAACGGTCAGAGCTGTTGATGTATTTGTTACAAACGCAGTAAATTTTCTCAGGAACAGAAGTTTTGATGGTCTTGAAATCAATTGGCGATACCCACGATTCCAAGGAGGTTCAGATAGTGACAGGCCCATGTTTACATTTCTTTTACAGGTGAGATGTCAGCATGTTGCATTTGACTTCCTACATGAGAGTTTGGTATATATTGTTGTCCACTGAGTACTCTACATATTTCCTACGAGTGTTTTAGTTCCACACATTGTCGGTTACTAGACTACTAACAATGTCGGTTCAGTCATCGAATGGTTAAACAGTTATCTATACACAGCTTCAGTATCGTTCATTTAAGTTATCTTTCCCTGATTTCGTGTTAATATGGTAACTAAGGAAGTGATTAATTTTTGAAACAATATAAGTCAATGGGAAAACCGAAGGTTGTATTGATAAAACCCAATGTGGAAACATAATGATACAATAGAAATGTTTAGAATTTTGCACACGAATATCAGATAAAATGTATAAAGTAATTTCAGCTGTTATAACTACCCATTTTATTGAAAATGTAAAGAAAAACATGTGTATATGCACATCAGAGCTCACTCCTATAACATTACTATAGAACAGAGGCAAAGAGAGGGAGAGAGAGAGAGATAGAAATAGCTGGAATGAGAGTCATGTTAAACTGCACGAAGTTTAAGGATGAAATAGAGATACCGACAACACACAAATATATAGTGATTATTGAATAAAGATGTTACAGATTTGGTTTTATCTTTAGTAGGGTATATATTTATATACATAGCATAAATAGGCCTAGCTTTAACAATATACCATATTCAAATTAAGCTGCAGGCAGCTGTGCACACTTGCACACTTGCAGCATGACATGCCACTATTTTTAATATGTATCCATATGTGTTCACGTCGGTATTTTTCAATAGTTCGAATGAGGAATACAGAATGAAAACACATTGCAACAGCCATGTGTGTCGCAAGTGGCGACAAAGAAGGTTATTGGGTCGTGTTGGCTGTCAATCCTATAGAGTGTAAATCCGATCCAGAAGCCATGATAAAACCGGATGTATTAGATAGAAAGGCACATATATTACATCGATGATGTAAACCATGACACAACGTATTCTGTTTTTCAGACTGCATCCTGCTGATCTGCAGGAGTCTGAGAATGAATACAGAAGAAGAAAAATATATATTTAGAAGAAATATAGAAATTAAATTACAAATACTTATCCACCTTTTAAACACATTTAAAAAATGCATAATTGTAGTATATCACATCACTTCACAATGCTGTGAAATATAATCTCATCATTTCAGAGATATAATCTTTTTAAAACTACATAAGCAAGTAGAATACACACATCGTTACAGAGAGGGCAAAATATTGAAAAATACTGCTTTTACTTAAGTCTCTTCTTTTTAACACATGGATCATGATATTTTATAGTTCAATAGACGGTGAAGGTTTATACGGATATTTATACGGTGAAGACTTGAAGAAAAATTGTTAGCTTTTTATATTCAATGGTTTTGTTTTCTGTTTTTGAGTAATGACTTTCTCTAAACACGTTCCGCGAATGGTGTGTTCATGAGTTGTGTTTGTCAATTGAAATATCATTATTTTCATCGATGACCAAAAACTTAAACACGTGAATGAATTCAAGTGGTCAATAAGAAAAACCAGTATGGCCAATAATAAAGACGAATATGGTCAATACGAATAATGAGTGTGATATATAAGAAAACCGAGTGTAGTCAATAAGAAAACGTTTATGGTCAATATAAAAAACGAGTGTAGTTAACATGAAAAAAGCGTGGTAAATAAGAAAAACGGATATGGTCAATAAGTAAGACGATCACATATTAGACATAATGTATGGATAGATTTTGCTACTAGTCAACATTTTCCAATATCTGTGACATGCATTAACACATGATGGTATATGTTAAACAAAGTGGAATATAAGTGGAGAATAGTAAACACGCATAGAAAAAATGATCAGAAGTAAATGCAGTGACATCAAATCTAATTACATTTTAATTGTTGCTACCAGATGTGCAATGGCATGCTGGTTATTAATGAACATCTGTCTGATGATAGTGTACGTGCATATGTGTGCTGACAATAAATCATACCCTATGCCTATGGTTTCTGTTGCACTGAAAACTAGTTTGTGTCACTCATATGTTTGTCGCGTATCATATTCCAACCCATCCTATCTCGTCTAAAATACCACATCTGTAACTGTCTAGCTTTAGAACTGATGGCATCAATGCTGATACCAACAGTGGGATCTCGTCTTCTGTGTCTTTAGCAATCAATTGTTCAACATGTAGTCCAAAATTGACCATGTATAGAGTGACTTGTTTTAGGTCGTCTTGTGTTACCCACAATTTGTTATACATACAGAGAAGCTCATGTGACAAAATGTATCTTTGAGCAGTAAAACTAAGACAATTCTGTAGTTTGTATTCGGCTGTTTGTATTGCTGATTCCCAGATGCAGATTGAAGTGTCGATGAAAACGACTGAGTGTTAGTGTGCGTTTAGACGACCGTATTATGTTATCAATCCAAATATCATTATCTGTTCCTTTCTGTTCAGTTTCTTAAGGGTGTCTTCTCCTGGGCTAACGTTTCTATTTAGTTCTCTCCCTTGCAAGTGCGTAGATTGATTAATTGGAATCTGAAGCGACTATTGTCTGTCCCAGACTGTGAGATAATGTGTGACAAATATTGTCTGTCAAATATTGCTAGAAACACACCACTTCTAAAATAACACACCTCAATATTTTACTTGCAGTAAACCTTTAATACGTTCAGCCCATCAATAAATGCACACACACACACACACAGCTAATCGTGGTTACTTACTAGTAATATTTATTTGTTTTCGTTCTGAAACTCCCACCGGAACTCTCTTATGGAGAGAAAATTGTCCTACTAGATTTCCACATTGAGGACTTCCCATAGTTCGGAAATGTTGTGTCTGCGTTCTTTTTTTTCGCTAATGACCCGACATGTCAGTTCGGTATTTGTAATATATTCAGTGTTTTTGCCATTTCCACTGGATTGTGGCCAGTTGTAGCGATGTCGCTAGTAGGAAGACATACGACAGAACTGGTTCTTGTATTTACACGCTGGTCACCAACTTGGAAGAGCATGACCACTACTATGGAAACGCAAGCGTTACCACATTTTCACTGTCTTCCATCGTTATCAACATATAGACAGAAGAGTACCTATTGATTTATACTTTTTGCTGCAATCAGATCAGTACTTAGGGATTAATATTTTCAAGGTTTGTAATCCTAAATAGTTTTCATTGTTTTGTTTCATGAAATCATAGTTCATGTCTTCATAATAGTGAAACTTCTCTTTACTAGAAACTAATGGCACAGTTCATAAACGAGTCCATTACGAAACAGAAGCCACGACTGTCGTTGAGTGTATCCCTTGCTAGCAAAAAAGAGATAATTGATTATTCATATGATATTTCCATATTAACAAAGTAAGTTAACTAATTCATGCAACACATTTGTTCTATCTATCTGTCTGTCTACTTATATATATATATATATATATATATATATATATATATATATATATATATATATATATATATTCGCTTAGCCCTTTATTGACCTATATTTATGCATATACCACGTTTGTTATATGCATAAATAGCAAATGTCACATTTTATGTAGAAATGAAGAATTCAATAACAAAATATACAGAAATATGTATTTATCAGTTGTATAAATGTAAACATACAATCAATGCGAAACAACGACATGATTTTATGTTTCGTATACAAATGTGACACCACGTATACATATTTCTATTTATGACAATCGTATAATAAACAAGCTTAAATGGAAATCGTATAAATAAAATCCATGCATAGCAATCCTACATGAACAACCCTACATGACAGTCGTAGAATGGATAACCCTACATACTAACCACAAAATTGACAATCCAACATTACAATCTTATAATTAACGTCACAGTTGTTAATCGTGATTCTTGATTAGAAACTGGCTTCTCAGGGCGTGTGTCATTACCTTAGGTGCTCCGGCTTCCTTTCCAGCAGCCATACCAGTGTATGTAGATTCAGAGTCCCGGTTAGATGTTTTTGATTTTGTGAAATTCGGCGTCTTCCTAACAAAATTACTTTTCCATCCCTCTCTAGATACACCCATTTATAACATTATCTGTATGTGTACGTTCTCAGCCTCAATGACATCATCTTCATCTTGAAATGAATTTATTACTGCCTTGATCATTTTTACTTGATCGTATCTCAGCATTGTGGCATCTATCACCACATTGTCTGCCAGTAAGTCGGCTCTCTCGTTTCCTCTGACCCCAGCATGACCAGCATATCCGTGTAATGCTCTGGACGATTGAATTGTTCATAGTCCCACCATGCTTTTCTCAGCATGTGCTTTTCTATCTTGTGCAGCATGCTTTCAGAGTGTGTGAGTATTACACAGTGTGTTGATGTATCAGTTATCAACAAATTAAGTGCTGCTCTAACTTCCTCTATCTACATCCTCATACTGGATGTGACAGTGGAATATGCTGAAGATTTCTCAACCAACTTCACGCCGATTCTGTTTGCAAGAAAATCCCAAACGCTTTGAATTGTATTTCTGTTAACTGAATCATCTGTATATATAATTATGCTTTGTCGTTTCATGTGTAGCTGGGTGAGTTCATGAACTGTATCCTGGACCCTGACACTTGTCAAATTTCGACACACTTTATCTAGCTGTATTATTACTTTGGTCAGGGATTTCTTCTCAGTGTCTACACCCACCCGGTCACTGTACTTCCTTATTTCTTCAAATTAACATACTCTACGCAGTGTGTCTTCAGCCTCTGCCATCCATGATCTGACACGCTTGATTCGTTTCCCGTTTGACCCATCTAGACGTTGGTGTAATTGGCGGTAGTTGTATTCTGTCAGATTAAGGTATGACCTTACCTGTACTACCTGATTTCGCACTCTTATATTAGGGAGATCAGGCAGAAATATCATAGCAGAGACTGGTGTACCCCAAGTATACCCCATCTTACGCATTGGAGAGAATATGCTAGCTAAGATGACGAAGGCTTATAATGCGACTCTGAAAACAGGAGTAGTACCAGATGAGTGGCTACATGACTATCTCATAACCGTTTCAAAACCAGACAAATATTCTACGGATATAAAAGGTTATTGCATCATCAAACTGTAGAACGTGTTCGGTAAGATTTTGGAACGAGTTGTCACTAGAAGATAACCAGGGATCTAGAGATAGCAGACGTCCTCAAAAATAACCTAAATGCATACATACAGACGCAGAAGAAACACAGTTATAAATGCAACAGTTCTTGCGTATGAAATTTATGAAGGTTTTCAGAATAAAGAAGAATATGTAGTTATAGCGATATACCTAGACTATACGTACAATAGAGTTAGTTACACCCATCTCGTCGACATGCTAAGGAACACGATATCCATCCCTGGATCATACGCTGAATAGAAAATGTTCTACTTTGTAGAAACGATGCTCTGAAGTGCGGAGCCTGGACGTCTGAGATCAGAACAAAGCACATGGTCCGCCGCATAGATCTCCTCTGTCCCCAATATTGTTCAATGTGTATACGTTGATAATTGCTCATTTGCACACCTCAAGGAATTGTAGAGTACTAACATACGTTGACGATAGCCTACTATGCAACATGGGCAGGAACAGTTCAGGGGACTAGATCTCATAGCAGAGATGGGTATATCCCTAGTACGCCCCAGCTTACTCAAGGGTATTGGGAAGAATATGCTAGCTAATATGGCAGACGATTATAATGCAATTCTTAAAAATGTCGATATGGTTCAGAAAATTAGTAACCTGTTTAGTAACACCGTTGATATTACGAAGGATTTATAATAATATGATTTATTATGAGCAGCTAATCACATGTTTTCAATGAAAGCACTGATGAGATAGTTCCGGTTCCAGTTTTAGTAATGGGGAAATGTTTATTCTTTCTTGCTAAATCAAGAACTGGTTGATCATTAATTTCACAAAATAATATCATAAAAATTAAACATCTGTGTTACTGAAACGGATTAAAGGGATGAAGACCCAAAGAACCGTTAGGTAGAACTATTACATGGGAATGTTTCACCATCTGTATCAGAAACAATGAAGATCTAAAGCAAATTGCAATGAAACGAGAGACGTAGAAATATATGACATCCGCCCTATGTGCCGTCTTTGGCCCTAGATGAAAAAATAACTGATGAGATGGATATTGTATTATATTTTTGCAGCCATGTTGACTATATGAATATCCTGACATTTGATTACCACTTTGGCTGGGATAGTACCGTTGGATTCAACGCTCCTCTATACGCTTATATCCATGAGAAGGGATACGCTAGAAATCTTAATGTGGTATGTACTGCGAAAGCATATATGTTATGATCATTTTGTTTCAAAACATTGAAAACAAGACTGCAATCCCGAGAATTAGAAAGTTCATTCAATCGCCTGTGTGTTGCCCGGAACCCGAAAGGGGAGCAATGAATAGCACCACTGTTTACCTTCCATGCATGTTGTACGAGGCGACTACGGGAGTTATGGCATGGATTTGGTTGTCCCATCCCATTTAAGGTCAGTGACCCAAAGCTATGTTGAAGTAGGATGTGTCAGACCGAAAGGCACATATATCGCAGCCATGCTGTAAACCATGACACAACTGATTCCGTTCTCCGGACTACATCATGTTGATCTGCATGAGTTTGAGAACGAACGCAGAAGAAGAAGAAGACAAAAGTTCATTCTATTTAAAAATATAAGAAATGGTATATTTGATGTGAGAATATACTCTAAATACGATACAAATACTGGAAAAACTCATTAATCTATTATTGTAACGGTGATATTCATATTTACTCAATATTTGTATTCGTTAGTAGACTGTGTCTTCCATAACACGTGTCCTTTGTAAAACTGGACATCACTATAGTTATGTAAGTTGCCCGGTTATGTTCAAAATATCCAGCTTCTGCTATATTGTCATGATCAGAAATTTGATATCCCACGTTCATTGTGGTCTAGGTTTAACTCTTGATTTATTTCTTGGAATCTTGCCATGTATGAGAAATCTAAATAAAAACATCGTGTCTCTTTAATATTTCCAAAACTTGGTAGAATATATTTTTGATTGTTGTGGGTAGCAAATCTTCTACTTATTCAAATCTGTATCGACTGTGTGTTAAATTGCAGTGCCATATACAAAAGGACAGTGATATCCTGTGTATATCATGGTATGGGACTGTCTCGTGTTGTCTTTCTTGCAATTGTACTATTCATAATTAATTGTTTTAAAACACTGTCTTTTTAATATGTCCACAATATCGTTGTTGGCGTTTTGATAGTTTTAAGGAGCCAAACTTCTACTATGCACTTCCTTTTACCGATACTAGAGTTAAATTGTCCTTCTGCCAATAATATCCCAAGGACATTTCAATATATTTCAAATTGTGATATTTTCTTTCACATTGTATTGCCCAAGTTCCACGACCATATGATGGTAATAATGAGATATGGGAGTTGCATATCTCGTCCGACAAGCACAGTTTGTGAAAATGAACAATATGATATGCAGACGATATTCTGGTGTATAAAAGACCAGTCCTATAAAGTTGGTTGTATTGCATTAGTCATTTGTTGAATGTAGTTTGAACTAATTTGAACCAGAATAAACAACTGCGACATGGTCTCTTCAAATAACCACATCACACATGGATCATTTATCATCAAAAATATAGTCACAACAGGGTTTTACGATTCCAATTTTAATAACATCATCACACACATTCCAGTGAATATCTATAGCAAGGGATAACGGCTACAACGGCAGGAAACGCAGCGATGCATATGTGTTTTTTGTGACTGGTTATATGAAAATACTCATAATATTTAATGGTAGCTTTATTTTTCTGTGACTAAGGCCAGAATAACGTGTATGGTTCTGACTCGCGGAAGAAGGGATTCACGAGTCAGAAGAAGAGATTATAGAAAATGTGTAATAATAATGTGTAGCGTTAGCAACTATCACATAACAGGATCATTCAGTTAACGCATTCTAGATAGAACATCCAGTGGGAAACTCGAGCACTTATAGACATGTCCGTACAATGATAACCTTTCTGACGATTAACGTACACATTCTATAGTATTCACTTGCACACAAAACACAATGTAGATAACGACACGTGTGGTCATATATGTTTTCATAAACACGAAATATATAAAACATTAACAAACACATTTTCTTATACATATCATATATAGCACGTAACACTAAATTATATTTCAAAACCAAATAAGATATATGACCACTTTCTAACCAGCAGTGTACCAGATAATATCGTGATATCTTCATCGTATCCACGCCCTCCCTATGATTGTGGAACGTAGTGTTTACAAGTGGCATGTATATGCACGCGTATCCTAGCAGTGGTATCAAAGCATAAATGCAGTTAGCTATCGCATGTCACTACTACTTAAAGATTGATGAGCAAGATCGAAATCAAAGAAGAGATGATAAAATGTATTTTTCTACAATACTAGGTGTTAACTCCAAACTTGTACATTGTCATATAATGTCATGTACAATTAAGTGCCAGATAAAAGATATCGTTGTTCCACGTTAGACAGGTGATGAAATGAAGACACCAGAAATAGAATGTGTATTATATCAAGCATTGAAAATGTCGAGAGAGAAAGAGAGAGAATCAAATGCAATGGTTTAGACATATTATAAGAATATTGTACACAATTTCGTACAAGTGCATACACTAAAAGAAGATCATGTTACAGAGACAGGTGGAGACAAACAATAACCCAAATGGATATATAACATCAAATGTTACAGAAACATAAGCTCTGCACGTGGTGTGGCAGTAAATAAAGGTTCGACTGTCGGTCCGTGACAGACAAGTGTGACAGATGAAAGGATATGCACGTAGTGTGACAGATGAACAAGTGACGATGCTAGTGTCGTCACTTTAGTGTGACAGAAAATTTATCTGCACGTGGTGTTCTTGATAGACAAGTCGTGCCAGACGAATGTGACAATACAACAAAGATGCTTATCAAGCGTCTTAGATAAGATCATTTCTGGAACCTCTGGTGCTGTGGCCAGGTCTAAACCTGTGGAACTTCTTGACATCAAATAATCACAAAGGCACTTCTTGTCTCAATATTAGAACAACTTTTAATATGACCAACAAATTCCGGAGTAATTGCTATCTCCAAGACGGACATCAGGATATGAATATAAAATGTGCAAGGTAAAAGCATTAATGAAACAACTCTAACACTTCCAAATGAATAAGCACATGTTACGGTATAAACTTAATAAGACTAATAAAACATCTCACTCAACTCTATCTCACTTTTTCCAATACTAGTGCTGGACAGACATATGCCTGTACGCGTGGCTTCCACGGAAACCGCCGGTGCAGTTTTTGAAACTGTTTCCTCAGGATCTAAACGCGACCGCCCGGCTCGGCAGTCGATAATCCAATCCCCTTCCAAATAACTCCTAAGTTCATCCAAACTTCCAGAAACTTTCAACCAATCAAAGGCTTTCATTTCCCAAGTGGAAAACATCTGATTAATCAGCATTGGTCAATCTAGTCTTACTGGCTCCTTCACATTGTTGTGGAGTTGTACTGATTGGGGAGTCAACTTCATTGGAAGAAGTGACCTGGTGAACATTGAAGAACCCCTGACTGCCGAACGATGCGTCGCTGAAAGTGTTAGTTCTCCCATCCTTCAAATTTTGACTGCATGAGGATCGATTTTTCTGCAGGATAAAGCTCGCCTTCTTGTGTCACAACTCACCATCCAGTTCCTGGTATACAACAACGCCGAGACGATTCCGTGGTCAGCTTGGGCATCACACGTGAACACCCATAGAATACTTATGAACTTATGAGATGAACGTGTCAAGACGACTCCGCTACCAACACATAGCTCCAACCAATCTCAATTGCCTCTTGCATTGATGTAAGTGTGGGCAGCAATCTCACAACAACAGATCCAACGGGTAGTCGGATCCACCTCAATGAATTATAATTATCGGATGTAGGCCAGATGGATCCATACTCCTTACTGAAACGTATAAAAGTCGCCAAGAGTAAAAGTCCAAACCAAATTTAACGAATATCATTCCATTGTCAAATCATGAACGGTTATTCATGCCATCATTGAAACATTAATTCAGTAAACAAAAAATGTGTGGTACACGTTTTAAATATGGTGTCCATTGACACTGCAAAAATGATGTTTTTCTTATTTTAATAATTATATTTGCAATTCAATAGAAGCTATACATCTGCTTTGGAACGAAAGCTAAAATTTCCACTACTCGCCTACAAGTTCGGACCAATAGCCGTATAACCTGCCTTGGGAAAGTCAAAAGACAATCTGCGCCTACATAATTGTACATACAGAAAAGGTTCAGCTATGAATCGATGCCTATGCTTTTGTTCTGAATACCACACATTAGTCATGACTTTCACTTGGTAAACACCCACTCTGTCCCCACCCACCCAATAACGACACATACTTACTTTATCCTAAGACTGTATTCATGTGGTAAAGTATGTGTATGCTTGTTTTTTCTTAATTTCATTATCGCGTCTCATTCTGAAAAGTTTTTTTTTGTTTTCACAATTTCTAAAATGTCAGTACTTTAAATTTAAAATTGCATATATGTTCTCATCAAAAGTGTGAAACTGAGATTGCATCAGTATATATCGATATTTGTGATATATTTCCTTTGGTTCTTCTTCTTCTTCTTTTCCATTTGTTCTCAAACTCCTGCAAATTAGCAGGATGTAGCCCAGAGAACTGAATGCGTTGTGTTATGGTTTACAGCGATGTTGCGATATATACGCCTTCTGACCTGACACATCCTACTTTAGCGTGGAATTCGCTTATGTTGACATTATATGGGATGGACCAGCAAACTCCATCATATAATCTCCTTAGTCGCCTCTTACAACATGCATGGAAGGTGATCAATGTCGCTATTCTTTGCTCAACACTCATGCCTAGCAACACACGGCATCACATATATACATATGTAATTATGAACGTTGATATAATTGCTTGTTCCATTGTTAATTAATTGCATACAATTTATACATTCATACTAACTGAAGATATGAACTGAAATCACTAGAAATCACTAGAAATCACTAGAAATCACTACACATCACTAGAAATCACTAGAAATCACTAGAAATCACTAGAAATCACTACAAATCACTAGAAATAACTACAAATCACTAGAAATCACTAGAAATCACTACAAATCACTACAAATCACTACAAATCACTAGAAATCACTAGAAATCACTACAAATCACTATAAATTGGCGACTGCGCTGCATAGTACTAAGAAAAAGATCAGATATACTTGTTCCCCCGCCCCCCACAAAAATAGTGAAAGAAGGTATAAAATGAGTGGAATGCATAATCTGAGAAGTCACACAAGATTGACGTCTATGTATTACGAACTATGATATGTAACATAAATAGACCAAGAACGATGTCGGTGACTCATTTAGAAATATGAAACAACAGCAGCTAATTAAATGCACAGTTCACGAACTGTTATTTCAGTGTTAATATTAGCGTTGCATGTACTTATCTCCAATTGTTATTTCATTACTCTGAATGTGTCATTATCGAATAATATGCTTCCATTGAAAGATTCTTGCATCTTAAAAAAAACAACAACCGATGCGTGAGATGAGAATAAAGAGTTGAAATAATGTGACCAATACACAGATGCAGGCTGAGCTTCACAGGAAAAAGAGACGCGTGACATTCACCAATACAGGACCTATCAGCATATTAAAAACAATCATTTTACGTCATGTTTTCCATTATTTCCTTGATTTTCGATATTTGTTCTTGGCAGGCGACACAACGTTTCATCACAGTGACCAATACAATTCACGGAATAGTGAAATGAGTCATCAAAAATTCTGGACTTTCCTTCTAGAGAAACATTGACTGCAGTCAAGCAAATATACTGATGAACTGTATCTCCTAGATGTCATAATCAATTTTACTAGCTGTATTAGCACAACTCACAACATGAACATCAAACGCAGATTACTGAACGCCCTGTCAATATATGGTTATAATCAACTGTTGTAATGACGTGGCAATTCCTGTAGCATTACCAATTACACAACAAATTACAGTGCACATTACATTATAAATTACATTAAATATTACAAATATAATTGTAAACGTATCTAGAGATAGGCCCACACGAAATCTAACACGAAATGTGTAATTTCCTCAAAATAATCAGAACTGGACAGTCAACTATTACCTTTCTCTGGGGGCCATCAAGTCAAAAATGAACATTGGTATTGCCAGCTATGGTCGAACATTTACTCTAGCCAACGCTACTGTACATAATGTTCTATCACCAGCAATTGGAAAAGGAAGATTTTCAGAAATTACTGCCACTTCCGGTTTTTTGGCATATTATGAGGTAGGTAAAACTGTTGGCTCGTCATCTTGGTAAAGATGAATGTCAAACATATATGTCCACAATATACGAATATGCATATGTATCCATAGTTATAATATATTTGGAGATTAGGTGAGACGTTTTAAGTAAATCATTTAGGTAAATCTAATAAGAAAGTAGTCGTATGAAAAAATTGAAAAATATGTTAAGAAACGAAAATCAGGGCTGCAGAAGAACCTTTCGTAGGAGACAAAAAAGGGGTAGTGGTGTTCATGAACACAAATCATCATTTCTTTATGGGAGATACTTAAAGAGCCTTATTGGGAAAACCGCTAATAATAAAACTCGGGAGGTGGGGGTGGGAATTAGTCTGTGTTCTAATAGTTATTATTTAATATGAAATAGTCATATTCCATTTGCAGTAGTGGGAGTATGCGTTTGAACACTCAGCCCCTCCAATAACTGCGTATTTGGTTTGGTCTTCCATGCAATTTAAAAAAAAACAACCAATATATTGGCGTTTTTGTAGTTAATCTACACCCCCACCCACCCCTTGCAAAGTCATATATAGAGCACAATGTGTAATGAGTTTTAATGTTCTAAATTCCAATCTTTAGCGTCTGTGATTTATGGAAGTCAATATGACCATTAAAAGACGTTGAACGTGAATTCAGCAGCAGAAATAAAACAAATAGGATAACAATTTCCACAGAACGTTGTTCAGTGTCCGTCTCGTCTAATTGCTCCACTATCAAGTTAAATATTCTTTCCAGAACTATGTCTTGATCGTAGATAATCTGAATGTCCCTCAACCATGGGCAGGTATGCCTGCATTGGCAAGAGACATGTTCATACATTCTTTGATGCCGCTGGTCCATCGTTTTCTTGGTCTTTCTCTTCTTCTCTCTCTTGACACTCTGTCCTCCAGAATCAGCTTTTCGGTATCATAATGTCGCTTTGTGTGTCCAAAATCTGTAGCTTTCTTGTTATAGTAGTATTTAGAAGCAACCCTTTATTTAGTTTCCGTAATTTCATAATCCAATGTTCTTATTTTTCTATATTTATGTTATGTGTATGATATTGTTTCATAACTATTTCTAAAAATGAAAGAAAACTGCAGTAAAACTAATTCTAAGTAGTATTCTTTCCATAGCGTCTTCGGCCTAGTACTGACGTTATCTACGTGTTTCAATGTTTAACAATATTCATCTGGTCATTTAATTTGTACATTTTGTAGTGAGTTAGTTCCTTTAATCGGAGAATGTGATTCAAGTATGGCTAATCAGTGGCAATTCTAATTAATAGTGGCAACTGTTCAGGTTACATTGGCACCACGATCTACGAGTTAACCACAATCACATAAACAGTACGCATCGGTTGTTTAACATGATGTGTGTTTGTATGGCTCCAAGCATCTCTTTTCTTTGCCACCTTACTTGTCAAACCAAATCATTCGCCATATATAGAGCATGCGAGTTGGTCAGGACAGTGACACTCATCGCAGTTGATAAGGTTGTCTGTGCTATAAATTTTCTGGCGATACAAATAATATACCAATAAGCATTATACATCTTGGAATAGTGTGCTTAGCCACAATTACTAACGACCTGTATAACCAGGCCACAGTACCAGCGTCGTATTTAGACTAGATAAGACCCTAAGATATTTGAGATAGTGGGTCCTTTAATAATTAAGAAGTATATAGATAGTGACATTTTAAAAGAATGGGGGGGGGGCTCTAAGCTATAGCTTGTTTAGCTTATAGGTAAATCATAGACTGCACAGTACCTATACGTGGAGAATGATTGTGTACAATTTATACCTAATGAAGATTTAAACCACTTTGATGTATTTCCTCCTTTCTAAATTCAAAATATGATTTAAACTGTCCGAGCAGACATACAATGGTATTGAGGTGCCACGCGAGCTATTGATCATGAGATATGAACTCATTAACTCGCCCGTGTGTTATCGAGCCCAAAAGGGGAGCAAAGAATAGCAACAATTTTACCTTCCACGCATGTCGTAAAAGGCGACTAAGGAGGTTATGGGATGGAGTTGGCTGTCCCATCCCATATAGGGTCAGTGACCCAAAGCCATGCTGAAGTCGGATGTGTCAGGCCGAAAAGCGCAGATATCGCAACAATGCTGTTAACCTTGACACAATGCATTCCGTTCTCCGGACTACATCCTACTAATCTGCAGGAGTTTGAGAAAGAACGCAGAAGAAGAACTCATTAACGTGCAACAAGGCCATCAACACCAGGCACTTTCAAGATAAACCCTCGTGAGAACCATGTTTTTCTCGTACTGATTTGTGACGTTCGCGCCATAAGAGTTAATACGTGCTAACGAGCATGTCTCTGTAAACTTTACAACTAGCGATCACGAGTTATCTTTAAAATTCGTACTCTCTACAGTTCAAACAAATAGTGTCACTCTACACCATCATAGAGAAATATTGGTTGGAGGGTGAGTGCACTATGCAATGAAGTGTTATACGGAATAATTCCACGTTGACGTTTACTTTAACCTTCAATCTACTGTTCATTTCCCGCTGTGTCTCTTCGTTATTTGTTATTGTTATTATATGCTATGGTAGGCGGTGCTCACACACTCAGTATTACGTACTACACGTGTTGCAGATCTCGCTCTCTGAAGAATGTAAGAACGTCTACAGTACAAGGTATATTGAATAATTGGAAATGCATCACTTTAAAATGACTCATTTGACTATTCCCATGATTTTCATTGGCTGTCACACAAAGTATAATCATAGTGACCAATTAAAATCAAGGAGATAGTCGAATAAGTCAGTAAGACGATATTATTTCCCATTACCCAGTATGAGATATAATAATATTAATTTTGTTCCGTCATCTTTGTGTTCCTTTCGTTTCCACATATATTTTACGTTTTTCAAGTCATTTCGGCATTTTATTTCCATATTTCCGTTGGATATGTTTGCGTTTTGTGATAATTTCCATTCGTCGTCTTTTGATGTATTGTCTGATAGTGTATCTTGATAAAGACCTTTTGCTTGAAACGTTGAATATGTTTTATGTATTGTAATGTGTTTGTTTTCTTGTGTGCACATCATTACCCACTAGTTTTAGTGATAGTTCGTCGTTTCTGAGCGACCTTATTATCTTATTATAAATACCTGTGTTTTACGTAAATACAATTGTTGTTACGTTTCAAGTAGTTAACTTATATTAATTGTCGTATTTAAATTTATGGAATACGTCGTAAACGTTTCTATCATTCACGTGACAGATATGTCATGTCATCAGAACTGGCGGTATGGTAATACCAGTGACTTCGCAAGGCAATTCTTATGTTGTCAAAGATGACCAGTGGATTGGTTTTGATGATGCGGATAGCATCACAAAGAAGGTATGAAACATTTGGTCAGATGTACTTTACTAAAGATAAAATGTCTTTAAAGCGGTGTAAATGTTTTTTATTCCAAAAATGTTATACTCAATTGGATGATGATAAAGACACTGCAGTCTGTCTTTGTCTTTCCTCAATTAGGGCACTTGAATATTAAATTACACCTAATGGTGCACATACTGTGTAAAGGGGGGGGGGCTGCATAACTCAGTGGTTAGGGCACTGGATTCTCATAAAAAGTGGTCCTAGATTAATTCCACTTTTCAGGTGGGCATGTTTTTCAGACCGCATCAGCTCCCGCGTTGACCCGGCCATAATTGGGTACACTATGAGTCTGGGAAATAAAGACTACGAGGGAGATGGGATTGATGCCGCCCTCATGTAGCAGAGACACTGAAATATTAGATCGCTAACAGCTCACACCCCAGCGGCACGTAAATTATATGGGTTACTTCTATCTTTGCACAAAATAATTGTGTTTAAATGAGCATTACAATTCTAATAATGCACATGTCATATATAGTATTCTAGTAAAGATAGTTCTGAGACATCAATTAACAAAAAAGAACAAAATACTTGTAGCTAACAATTTAATCGTTGATGCTACTGTGACAGCTAGACAACAATGGTTTACAGTGAAAGCTAGACAACCATGGTTTACAGTGAAAACTAGAGAACCATGATTTACAGTGAAAGTTAGACAACTATGTTGTATGGTTTACAGTGAAAGCTAGACACTTATGATTTACAGTTAAAGATAGACAACCATGGTTTACAGTGAAAGCTAGAAGAAAAATAGTTTACAGTGAAAGCTAGATAACTATGGATTACAGTGAAAACTATGTAACAATGTTTTACAGGTAAAGCTAGACAAATATGGTTTACAGTGAAAGATGACCATGGTTTATAGGGAAAACTAGACATTCATGGCGTACAGTGATAGGTAGATAACTATGGTTTACAGTGATAGCTACAACTATAGTTTACAGTGATAGCTAGACAACTATAGTTTACAGTGATAGGTAGACAACTATGGTTTACAGTGATAGCTAGACAACTATAGTTTACAGTGATAGGTAGATAACTATGGTTTACAGTGATAGCTACAACTATAGTTTACAGTGATAGCTACAACTATAGTTTACAGTGATAGCTACAACTATAGTTTACAGTGATAGCTAGACAACTATAGTTTACAGTGATAGGTAGACAACTATGGTTTACAATGATAGCTAGACAACTATAGTTTACAGTGATAGGTAGACAACTATAGTTTACAGTGATAGCTAGACAACTATAGTTTACAGTGATAGGTAGACAACTATGGTTTACAGTGATAGCTAGACAACTATAGTTTACAGTGAAAACTCGACAACCATGGTTTATACTGACAGACAACTATGGTTTACAGTGAAAGCTAGTCATCCATGGCTTACAGTGATAGCTAGATACCTATGATTTACATTCAAAGCTAGAAAACTATAGTTTACAGTGAAACTTGAGAGCAATTTCTTTACTGCGTAAGCTAGCTAGATAGCAATGGCTTACAATAAAATATAGACATCAATGAAATACAGTGAAAGCTAGACAGCCATGGTTAACAGTGGCAGTTAGTCAACTATGATGTACAATGAGTCAGACAACCATGTTTTACAGTCAAAGCCAGACAACCATTTTTTACAGTGACAAGACAACCACAATTTACTGTGAAAGCCAGACAACCATGGTTAACAGTGACAGTTAGTCAACTATGATGTACAATGAGTCAGACAACCTTGATTAACAGTGGCAGTTAGTCAACTATGATTTACAATGAGTCAGACAATCATGTTTTACAGTCAAAGCCAGACAACCATTATTTACAGTGACAAGACAACCACAATTTACAGTGAAAGCCAGACAACTATGGTTTACAGTAAATGTTAGATATCACATATTATTTTCATGTGTTAGAAGCTTGGGAATGCAGGGTACACAACACATGTTATCGTGTGAAAGCAAAGGAAACTACTGAACGTTTTTATATTGCCTTAGAATCAAATCACTACAGCCACAAACGCTGGGAAAGTTTTGAAAAGGATACGCTACCAATTTGTTAGAAGATTGGGAAAACAAGCTAAACAAACTCACTGTATTGTCGATTGCTAGAAGCTTTGGAATGCTAACTAGACAACACATGTTATTGTCTTGTGTTAGAAGTTTGGAAATATAAGATAGACAACACATGTTATTGTCGTGTGTTAGCAGCTTGTGTATGCAAGGTGGACAACACAAGTTATTGTCTATTGTCTATCCCCAAGTGTGACTTTCATAGCTTCCATACTTGTCGTTGAGCGTAGGGGTTTAAAAAGAGATGTTTGCGTTTCAGAGCCAGGTGCGGTGATATGGTTGAGGTGTAGTATTTTTTTCCCCAGTATGGTCTTGATGATGTATATCCATCTTTTCCTAGATCTGCCCTTGGCTCAGTATCATGATTACATCTTGTTTATAAGCACTTATGTGAAGATGGTCGCTCATTCTCATAAGATGTCTAAGCCATATTATCTGTTGTTTCTCTATATATTCGATGCATGATGTGATACTTATTATCTTTTTGATGTTCTCACGCAGCATTTTGTCGAGTCTGGTGACTCTAACAGCCTTCCTTAGACATTTCATTTCGCAAGTTTCGATATTTTTCTTAAGTGTAGATGTCAGTTTCCACGACTGGCACTGGTAACATAGTGTTAGTATAAATGCTCTTAATCAGTTGTATCTTTACTTCATGTTGATTTTTGGGTGCAATAGCAAAGGTGACAGCTGGTGTGTTACAGCATTTGCCTTTTGGCATCTTGTTTCTAACTCTCTATCAAGTCTCCCTTTTTCTGTGAAGATACTTCCCAGGTACTGGAACTCTTTGACTTGTTTTATTTTATTTGTGTGCTTTCTATCTGGGTTTTAAAGGATCTGTTGATATCGTCATGTGCATAGTTATTTCATGTATATGTTAATCCTCATGTTGTATTTATTGCATATTCTTTATAGTGAGTTGATTTGAGTTTGCAGTTTTTCTTTGTCATCATATACGATGCTTTGATCGTCAGCGATAGGAAGTTCAAACGAGTTCGCTGTTATGTTGTTCATTCTCTGTTGTTTCGTTATATATCTCATTTTGTGTTTCTTTTATAATACAGTCTCTGTAGACGTTGAATAGAATAGAGGCACCACACATCAATTACTGACGTCTGTTTTTGCTGTGAACGGTCCTGATACTCCATATGTTAGTCTCATCTTGCGTTGGCTTTTTTGTGTATACTGATATGATGTTTTGTAGTAGTTGTCCCTTGATTCCGTATAATTCTAGCGTTTCCATAGTAAGTTGCTCTTTATTCTTTCGAACACTTTTTCTTGATCGACAAAGATGGCGTTTAGCTTTTCTTCATACGAAATAGCCTTTTCGCTCAGTTGTCTAAGGGAAAATAGTACATCTTCGCATCCTTCTCCTCTTCTGAAGCCAAATGGGCTGGACTTTGTTGTTCTATATGTATCTTGTTCTTTGTTCTAATATATTAGTGCATATTATTCCAGCGTGACATAATAGTGAGATGCCCCGATAAGTTTCACATTCTCGTTTGTTATCTTCGTGGAACCATAATGGAACTAAAAGTTAGTTTTGCTAGTCGTAGGTTGGGGGCTTGGAGTTGGGGCTACGCTGACCCGCCAAGTTGTGATTGGTGTGTTGTTACACCTAGGTACTGCGACTGGCGCGGTTTCATCCGGGTGTGGGATTGTTGAAGTTTGGCGCGTCGGTGTGTTGGTAAATCTGTATCCCTCGCTTCCACACTCTACTCTCTTTCTACGGGTTGTTTCACCCATGCTTCATTCTCCTCTTCTCCTTTAGATTCTTCGTCCTACTTTATCTACTTTCTCCATTCCCATTACTTTAAGCCTTGTCTGTTCTTTCTCCTGTGACATTCTCAGTGGCCGTGGACGCCACTACGTGCCTATTATCATATTGTTTTTGGCCTGTTTCTAGCTGGCATTTTAGGGCCTTAATGGGTCGGATGCCCTTACAGTTACGTAGAATGTGAAGACTGGGAGACTATGCGACTGACTACATTAAAAAAAATATATACTTAGCAACGCCAACATCACTTGGATGGCTCGGATGTAGTGGTTCCGTCTATGTCTATATATGGAGCCAGCGTGCATTACGAACAACGCCCCCAAACGGGTTGCACCGTACTGTTTGTCTCTTACAGCTGCGAACCTCGTTTCATGAGACACGTTCCTCCCCACGGTACATGTCCCGAACTCAGGGATCGTGTATCGATGATCCTAGGTTATGTCCGTTGATCGGTGTTCCCATAGATAAGCTAGTGTACAGTGCAAGCAATACCCACATAGGGGTTTCGACGTGCGGTTAACCCATCCCTTTATCATCTTCGGTTTAAGCGACCGGCCTCATGTCTCAATACCTGGCCTACAAGGTACTTGTTGAGAATGTGACCTTCGTCCATCTTCCGTCACAATTTATCGGGACCTCTGTTACACCGACCGCCTCTTACTACGACATTGTGGACAGGGCACCATTACCTCGTCCCCGTCGACGATACGACCCACCACTTTCTGACATGCTGTGGCTGTAGCTCTGGGTCTGCCTCCTCCCGCCATGGCCTTCTTTTCCTGTCTCTTTAGTCCATACCTTCTCAGATGTTCTTCTCGCCGGCACCTACTTCCTATGTGTCGTTATATCAGCCAGATACCATCTCACGCTCTGCTTCTCCGCAATAGTCATTTACCCTCCCCTGATCTGCCCTCCCTGTGTTCTCTGGGCTCCTTCCCAGTCCCACACTACTTCCTTGCGTGATGTATATCCGTCTAGGTGCTTTCGTCTTTCCACTGCTTTTTTCTTTACAATTCATTCTTTTCTTTACCCCCTCTTTTCTTCATCACCTCTGCATTTTCTCATCCTCTGTTATCTTTCTCTGGCTATTTGGGTGTAGGCATTGTTAAAATTCCCCCCTCTTAGGCTTTCGCGGTTACGCCCCTGTTACAACGTCGGTTGGTGTTCGCCGTGTTCTGCCTTTCCTCCAGTCTATTGTCTTATCCGATTGTCTCATTTCGCGGGGGTGTTTTCATTGCACTCTCCTGCGCCTCGTGTAATGTGAGCAACTGTGGCATGTCTTTGCTTTCCTAACCTGGTTAGCTCGCTAAAATGGTCCTGGCCTTTTTTTGACGTTCACTGCCCATTTTTGAATTTCTTTCCATACTGTGTGTGCCCATTCGTATGTAAACAGATCGGATCAGTCTCTGCCTCAGTTAAGTTATTGCACTAGTTTACTCCCATATATCATCACCATTTTCTGCTCATATATTCCTCCTGCTGTTTGCTCTTCCTCGTCTGTTCCTGCCGTTGTGGCCTCTTTCTCCTCCCTCTCTCTCTCTCTCTTTCCCATCTGATCTATTGTCCCATCTCATTTTTCTCTTCCCTTACATTATGATTGTATTTCTGTATTATTCATCTTGTTTCTACTTTTGAGGTAAGTATTTTTAATTTACTCTTAATTGTCTTGCTATTATATATTTTCCTGTTTTCTATCTAACTTTCTTCTGTTCACTTTCCCTCCCCACTTACTACTATTTTTTCTTCATACCTTTTTCTCTCCATACCTTCTTCTATCCTGTCATGCTGATACATCTTTGCTTCCTCCATTATCTATACGCTATTGCCATTTTTCTCCATATTATAACCCTATTTGTCTCCATGTAAGATTTGTTTTATTATGGCCGTTTGTTTGTCCTGATGAATGATTTTAGTCGAAACGTCGTCTGTTCCTGTATCTCGTTGCAACGTTTTGTTATGTTTTATTTTGGTAGCAGATCTACATATATTTGTTTATCTTGACAGTCTACTTGGGCAGTCTGCCTTCTTTCCCTGACGCCGCAAGACAAACAAAGGCCACTACGTATAAATAAATAGTTTACATGGGCCATCTATACTTACCACGTAATACATATCATCTCGTAGATAAGTGTGTGGGGGGGTGTTAAGTAATAGGTCTAGATGATTATTGCATGATCTATGATTTAGGATATTCATGTCAAATCTTGTCTTTGCCTATATGTAACATGCCAATAGCAGAATGTTTTCATAGCTGCCACTATGTTAGTCTCACACAGCCACACAGTAGTGCAGGCTTTCCATTCCCTCTCAGTTCCATTCAGAGTGTCTTCGATATCATGAGTATATGGCCTTCTTGGTCTGCCATCTTGTCATGTCCTTGGAACATTAAACTTCATGATTAATCATCCACATCCATATTGTTCTATAAATATCAAAGATTTGTTAGTTTCCTTGTTTTTGATAGTTCAAATGAACTGCCATTATTTTGCTAATGCCTTTACGAATGTCTGCTTTGGATCGTTTTTCTGTCCACAACATTCTTAGGACATTTCTATAACAGTTCATTTTGAATCCCAATATTTGCTTTTCTATTACAAATGTCATTGTCCTCGTCTTATAACCAGATAGTTGCCACTGGAAAAAGTTAGATAGTGAAAAGATGTACATTTTATTTCTCTTTATCTCGTGATATCGACTTTTCAGCTGCGACGTTTTGTACATGTCCATTGGTAATCTTTGTCATATTTACTGTACAATCTTATGTGGTCTTCATGGTCTTGAGAACCCGAGTTCTCAAAGTTGTTGATCTATTTGTCTTTGTCATTACATCGGATATCTGTTAATTTCGGCTGATGCACATTATTCTTGTATTCTATACATTCAAGATATGGATGTGCACTTTATAATGGTGATTGAATGACATAAGTACATGTTCTAGATGTATGCGGCTTCTTGATATTAACACTTTGCCATATGCATAACTAATTTGTGCAATACCATGGTCACATCTATTAAGAGGTTGCGTCTGTTTATGATTCTGTAGTTTGGTTTATTGAATGTGATGCACGATTCTTGAGTATATGTCAAACAACTTATTTCACCACACTTATATGTTGCAGATTACAACATATAACTTAACCACTTCAAACTTGAAAAGCTGTTGGAATCCACTACTTCAGGCTTGAAAAGCTGTTGTAGCTCCCTACTTAAATCTTGCAACATCTTTTTTGTTCTACTACTTCAGACTTGGTAATATGTTGTAATCCACTACTTCAGATTTGAAAAGATGTTACAATCAACAACTGCAGAATTCAAGTTATGATGTAGCCCACTACTTAAGAATGGAAAAGCTGTTGATAAATAATTTAATTCCATGTCTAATTTCAGGTGTGTTACGCTATAGCCAACAAACTTGGAGGTGTAACGTTTTCGTTCCTTGATTATGATGACTTCGCAGACTATTCGTGCCATGAAGGAAAATATCCACTTCTTTCAGCTATTCACAGATTACAAAATAACCCAGAATTAATATGTTCAAGGTTTATTACTAAACTGATTTCGTTACTGCTTTCAGTGTCTGTGATGACCGAACATACACATATTTGTAATTTACAGACAACAAGCAGGGCAGTTTAAAGGATGAATGTAAACTACGAAACACTTATGTTTAGCCTACCGCATGGCTACATTTACCATTCTTATATCTCCAGAAACGGGAGCAGTATAAGTGTGATGCATCTTATTTAAAGTGGGCAGGTGTCTTTCTTCTGAGTATTTTTGATTTCTCAATCCCTTTTCATCCGGCAATTTTTTCATTTAATTTAGATTGATCATAACATTTTCCCTTCTTCTTTCACAAGGTGAAAACTTATTGAAGATTACATCCTTGTTGATGCGATCCTTTGACATTCTTTTTACATGGCGACGTTATTTTAGTCAGTGCTTCTTATCCGCCTGACCGCGGTTTTCCGCACACTCGCATTCTACATTCGTGTTTATTGTAAATCTATATTTGATAGCGGAAACATTCCCAATTGAGAATAAATGTTAGAGAGTAGGACGAATCATTATGTAATCATTTGTCAAATCTAGGAATGCTGAACACTGTTTCTTGGGGTTATCTGGAACTGAAGGTGCGTCTGTGTGTGTGTGTGTGTGTGTGTATGTGTGTGTGTGTGTGTTTGGATTCCAGAATGTCATGCATTTTTCAAGTCTGATAATGTTGAACATTGTTTCTAGGATATTTGGAAATGAAAGGTGTATGTTTGAGATCATCTGGTCTACACTTTACATTTTGAGACAAATACGAATCATGACACAATTTATTGTCAGAGTTAAGAAACCTATACATGAAGATCTTAGTGGTGCAATCAATGAAGGATTTACACGTTGATCATGTTATCGCAAAGGTCCGTAAAGGACTTTCAGCTCTGAGAGCGATGGCAGCGGCTGACACTAAACAACCACAGCTTGTAATCTTGTATGAGGCACTTGTTCTCCCTGTCATTGAATATGCAGGCGCCTTTATCACCACCATCACACACAGATTGAGAGGCTGGAAAGAACTCAAAACGAAGCGATGCGGATCATCCTTGGTTGCACAAGGAACACACCCAGTGCGACTATGAGATTTCTCCTTAATTTTCCGTGCGTATCTCATAGAATTGATATGTGGCGTGTCCGAGCCTATGAACCGAGCAGACATACTCATTACTCTTCGCGAATCCTCACGATCAGAAGATTATGAGATGCAAGAGCATGAGTCAAAATCGAGAATGCGCGAATTGGGAGTGAGGATAGGTCTGGCCCGTAGAGAATACCGGACACAGACTTCAAACAGAGCAGTGAACCAACATAGAACCGGAACCATCAGCCGGTATACCCTGAGAGATTTACTGACGCGGAGATCTGAGCACCTATGGACTTGTCCGGTGTGCGAAGAGGATAATCAACATAACTAATATCTAATACATAATGGAGATCTTACTGGTGCAATTAATAGCGGTGCATCCATCTGAAACAAACACATCAATATATGTGATGTTCTTTAGGAGAGAAATCTACTAGCGCACAAAGCAACATATCAGAGTTCAATAATTGGTTCATGAAACGCTATTTAAAATATGATGTTACAAGAAGCGTTGACACAGAAATCTGTACATTTCTCAAACACGGTGTTCACAAATAATATAATATAAAATCGTCCCTGATTTATTATGATAGAAAAATAGGTAATGCAGCTAACAGGAAATTAGCCATGTCTGGTCAGATGGCACCTAGTCGCCTGACATGTCCGCTCTAGAATGTATCTTGTCGCCCGACATAACTTTAAGAAATAAGAATTTATAAAAAAAATTGCAGCGTTACATCCCTCCCCCAAATTGAGTTATAACCTGAGAATGTTTCACGAAAACGTCATAAAAATGATGTAATACTCAATAAATTATTGAAATGAACGATTTAATTTTAAGGTAGTCATTTCCAAAGACGAACCTACATCGTTATGACTGCATTTTTATCAACAATTTATTTTTATCAACGATAAATGTGCTTAAAACGATACACAATAACAATCTGCAACTCCTTTGATGTTTCTGTTTGGACATCAGTTAACGTTTCTTG
Organism: Meghimatium bilineatum; assembly: GCA_034231615.1. Lineage (NCBI taxonomy): Eukaryota > Metazoa > Mollusca > Gastropoda > Stylommatophora > Philomycidae > Meghimatium > Meghimatium bilineatum. The sequence goes on from CM067320.1 coordinate 60,614,241, forward strand.
GAAGTAATACATTAATTGGACAGAAAATAGAACACGTTCTCACTAGCCTGGAGGAAAGTAAAATGATTCGTTACAAAACAAGAAAACTGAATTCAAATAGTTCATTTTTAAAGAAGCATACGCTGTAATTTATAATTGTGATCATTGACAACATAAGACACATGTGCTAAGTTTGCAACCATGCGTTTAAGGTTATGCCTTTGACTGCTCCCGTAAGTTTCATTGACTTGTCGAGACAAAGAATACACAATGACTAACGAAAATCATTAGTCACATTCGGAAAGGTGAAGCTCGATGAGCCAGAAGAAAATGTATATTTGAGGTATTTGTAAGATATAAATGAGATGTGGTTTAGTTGCATTGTTACATGTGTTGGTTGGTTGGTTGCTGGCACAGCCATTCATGGGCGCATGTACTTTGACCCAATTCCATTAAAATGACATATTGCCGGGAAGTATGTGCATTTTCGGCCCACCCCGGGCCAGAGTAAGAGAATAACTATCCCACCACCAGGAAGGTAGGTTTGAACATATGCACTGCTCCGAACCACTGAAACAAGATAGAGTTAACTGTGCCCATTCCTCGTCACCAATTGATTACTGATTATGCCGTACTATCATAATATTATACCTGTATAGATGCTCCATTCATGCAAACAAATGTTCAAGTCAAAAGGATTGTCACGTCCTGAGTGATTGTGCCCCTATGATGGGCCTCACCCATAGGACAAAAACCAGTGTTGTCAGTTACCTCCTCCCCTGTGCTGCCCAGTACATCTCTGGCTCCCTCCAAACCACATAGCCTATATATATATAAATATACATATTATATACATATATATAGAACCATAATTATATAAAAAATAACAAAAACACATTGCAAAAAAAAGCATAATTGTACAGATGACGTGATATAAAGCTTCTATAAGAAGATAATCTCAATATAACAGTATGTCATCCACTAAGGTTTTCTTTTGAATTGGTGGTTTGTCTAGTGGGCCATCGGTGAGACCCACAGACGCAACCGCATGCGTATTACATCTGTTCATTAGTCTATATAAAAACATGTCTCTGTGAAGTCGACTACTGTTCCTCTGAATAGTATATTTCACCTCATAGTGTATTCCATTTTCACAGGTGATTTTTCGGGGGCCCAGATGGGAGTACAAAACAGCAACATTGTTTACCTTCCATAAATGTCATAAAGGATGACTAAGGGTGTTGCAATTGTAGTAGACTGTCTCTTCTTGTATAGGGTCAAGAAGATTGAGTTCATTGTGAAGTCGGATGTATATGGCCAAAATTCGCAAATATCAAAGTTAAGATGTAAACAATCGCACATTAACTTTTCGGTTTCCAAATACATACTGCTAATTTGCAGGAATGTAAGAGCGACCGCAGTAGACGAAGAATAAGACGTTCATTATTCTTTCATATAGCGAGATATAACGCATTCATATAACGAGAGATCTCGCATTCATATAACGAGACATAACACATTCATATAACGAGATATAATGCATGCATTATAAATATATATTTGTTTATTTATACGCAAATGTGTATTTTCATTACATTGTAGAATTCCAAAAGCAATTGAAGAATTTCCGCCACCACCAATAGATATACAAATGCTGAATGAAAGTAAGTCGTATATGATTGTCTGTGGTATGTCATATCAAATTGTGTATTCATTATGTTGGTTGATTTTAATCTTCAGTCTTGCAACAGCCTGCATGGAGAGAATTGGTTTACTCATATAATTTGGGGAAATGCGAAAATGCGTTATTAGTCTTCGTCTCTATATATCTTGTAAAGTGTACCCTTAACTGTTTTGTATGCCTCCAGTTTCTTCTCCCCAATTCTACACCATATACATGCATATCCTCTTTAAGAATTTGACTATTTAGTGGCTCTTCTATCTAACTGACGTATAGTAAGATGATGTTCGATGGAACTTATGTTATTTCTGATTGCCAACAAGGAAAGTTACGAAAACAGAGCTACCGAGTACAACTGTGTCCACTAACCTGTTTCTATTGTAAGATCGATATAGTGATGCAATGGGAAACGCATTGATCTCGGCAGACACAGGGTTAGCAGATAACCAAGATCCCAAACCTACCTCTTCCGTCTCACCCTAGAAACCAAACTACAGATCAACGTGATGTTTCTGGCTACCACTTTTTTAATGGGGGGGGGGGGGGGCTGTTCGTAAATGTTGAGACAACAAACGGAACTAGAATAGACTGCAAAAAGACATTCAATATCTCTAACTCTTCTTCTTCAACACATTCAACAACCCGTCGACAACCATTGATTTTAAGTCAGTCCGCTGGAGTATGGCAAGGGCAGCCAATGCAAATTTTACGAATGGATAGATGCCATGACAAAAATTATGGGCAGTGAGTTAGTATACATACTGATACAATAAGTACAATTAGTGCAAAATTACAAGAAATTGGAATGAAAGTTTTGCTCGAGACAAGCTTCTAGTGTACTGTGCTGCTAAAAATGTGTGGAGACTCCACCTTGGCCCAGGGGTTCACGATGTCAGTAAATGACACCACGACTATGAGGGCGTACTAATCCGTGTCCAACACTACCAACGAAGATTTCTTATACGGAATGTATACTCATGGTGAGAAAAGTATTAGTACCCGATGGGTACTGGCACAATACGTCTAATTACGCCAGACGAGTTCACTGACAGCAGAACACCTCGTGCGAGATTCACATCAGATGTATGATGGCATAGCTCCATCAATACGTAGGAGGAACTAGATAGCTTGGCTCAATGATATAAGATGTATGATGTCAAGTACAAACTATGATAGCGACAATGAGCATGTGCAATTAATACATTGATTGCTTCATGTTTGTGATGACAGTTCGTATGCCCTCTAATATACAATAGACTTACATACTCAGCATTTGCACTTATATATCTAGTATCATAGACATGCAATATTGCCTATCATTTGCACGTATACATATGACACTGTAGACATCTCTATTGCCTGTATCCCCGAATGTTATAACAAATAATTAATTTCGACTGTGAATCATATGGTAATTGTTTTCTGGGCCTCCTGCTTAGTGTCACGCTGCGCATAGTGGACCAATATGTTTACCCATGACACTCCCGGGTTTTAGTTCTCATTGACATATAATGCTCTCTGATGCACATGTATTCCATTTTGCAACACATCAATGGTGTTATGCATCCATCACTGGTGATGATAAACATTTGTTACATCCAATCAAATAATTTCAGTTCAAATGTCAAAACACGTTATCAACAAACACAACAATATACTGTTTTTCGATAAAATGTCTTCATTGCGAAAAACAACAACAAAATTATACACATAGTACGATAGTAAGGGAGGAGCAAAAAATAGGTAGGTTGAGTAGAAAAGAAGGTGAAATACACGCATAAAAAATAAGAAGATTGAACGCAATGATCATCAGCATAAATGATTAATATACTGAAATGAATAGCGAAATGTGTTTCTGCTGGAGTTCAACTGTAAAGTAGAACTAAATAATGCTCAAAATAATGCTCAAAATAATGGTGAGTCAGAAACAGATCGTGGAAAAAATAATCGTGAGTCAGAAACAGACAGTGTACAAAATAATGAAAGTGCGTAAATATAGGGAGAGCAGAAGATATATAATTTTTTTTTTAAAAAGTAAAGAAAGTGTGAAGAATAAAAATGATAAATTCAATAAGACGCAATTGTTATGACCAAAGAGATTAAGATTCAAATACGGGCGAAGGGAGACCGTATATTTGGAAGAAAATTAAAAGGAAACATCTACAGTGAAATCCATCCATAGAATACCCATCCTCAAGCAATATCACCAACTAACAATAACACGCTACAAGATCACCAGCTATATCTAGTCCACATTTTATGTAACGCGCATGAAACATGTATGTCATTACACATATATGTAATTGGTGAAGACATCGTTTTTACAAGATCCATCTGTATATTAAACAGTAGACAACAATGCGACGGACATGACCAGATGGTTCTCTGCATCTTCTCTGTGTTATTGCACAGCGCCATGACGCTCTGATTCTTGCAGCATCTTCTCATATGTTGTCTGCAGTGTGTTTGAAGATATCACTGTTGGCATATTGGATTAATTGTAATGCAACCTAAAACTATTAGAAGATGAAATGCCAATATGGTGAGGATTTCCTCCTGTGGAAGGAATACGTAATATAATCGGTAAAAGTATATATTTTCGTTTGTTTCAAATTCAGAATACAAAATAATGAATATCAAGCTGAGTGTCAGAGTAACTCCATCTCTGAACATATTATTAGCTGCTAATGTGTACACTGTGTTCCGGTTATGAACTGGTGGCGTATTAGGATGTGACAACGATCTAGAACAGTCCAGGATCAGGCAAAAATATTAGCCCTGTATAAGTGGAGAGATTCTGTGGGAAGAGGAATGTATATCTGATGCTCCATCCATACATATGACTATGATCCAGGGATGGGATTCTATGTATACCTGACAGAAAGGGATGCTTGGCAGGGGGGAGAGGGGCTGAAGCTCATAATTTCAACTCTGCACGCTGAAAAAATGTAGAAAGCCACAACTATAAAGTCTAGAACATACCCCCCCCCCCCATGTCTAAGTAGGATATATTTTCTCAAAGTATTGCACACCAGTGAAAGTTGTAGTCTTCACCGTATGAAATCTAGCTCTGCGTAAGCCAACACACTGCACTTATATTATGAGAGCTAACCCCCAACGAGGCCAGCACCGTGAAGTGGTGATGGGGCTTAGTTCAGCCATCAGGGGCTGGAAACTATGACTGGTCTGGCAGTCCCACTCAAGTAGGACCATAGTCCTGCCCAAGTAAGCAGAGTGCTGAAGAAGGAGGCATCCAGCCAAAAGGCGCACAGATAATCAGGATGCCACGCACAAAACACAATGGAAACATGTCTGCATTTATAAATAGTTATGGTGTCTGCACTGTGGCGAACGCACAGGAACGGTGCCGGGCCCTGTACCTCGAAAGGGCCCAACCTCAGTTACTGGAAGTCCTTCTAAATTGCCCAGAGGAGCCAGGAGGCAAAGGAATAGAGCTACTGGGCAAAACAAACAAACGACCAATCAAAATAATGCACTGGAATGCTGAGGGTGTCAACAGTAAAAGAGATGGATACATCATATTGGAACTTGAAAATGTCCTCAGTGAAGAACAAGGTAATATATGCTGTATCCAAGAAACACACCTCAGCAGCGACATAGCCTTCAAAATCAGAGGCTACCAGTGCTACCGGTCTGACAGAAAGGACAGGCGAAAGGGTGGAATTAAGACACTTGTTAAAAACAATATCAGCGCATGTCAGCTGGAAGTATATATGGAAGGGGCAGAATACATGATGCTCCACCTAAAAACAGACAGTGCAGAATTCCATCTTCTGAACTACTACTGCCCAAATGATAAACCATTGGCACTAGACACAATTCCATACAAAGAGAGACTTATGGTGTGTGGTGACTTCAACAGCCACTCTCAGAGCTGGGGCTACGATCATATCGACAAGAGAGGTGAGGAACGTGAGAGCTGGCAGGATGAAAATAATATCATCCTTATTAACCAGCCAGCAGACTCACCAACCTTCTACTCGAGAGCTTGGCACACCACCTCTACACCAGACCTGGAATTCCACTCACCAGGCTTGGAATGAAACATCAGACGTGTCGCTGGAAAGCAGCTTGGGGGTAGTGACCACAGACCAGTATTTCTGGAAATCCACAATGAATTTGTCAAGGACAGCAGCACGCTCACTAGGTGGAACTATAAAAGGGAAGACTGGATAATGTACCATCATTTAACCAGTGTTCTAGATAAGGACATGAACTTGGTCAAAGACATCAATAGAGCAGTGAGTGAATTTAATAGATGTATACTACATGCTGCTAGTAAAACCATACCTAGGGGGCACGCAAAAACTACAAACCCTACTAGAATGACGAACTGGAAAAGCTGCAAAAAAGCAGGCTGAGAACAGACCTAGCCAAGAACATCACAACAAATATCAGCAAACAACGTCTAAATTTCAAAGAGCCAAGTTACAAGCCAGACGGAGCAGCTGGAAAGAAAAAAAAGAGTCGCTGAACCTAGAAAGAGATACTAGGAAATTATGGAAACTTGTAAAGCAACTAAATGATGAAGGTACATGGAGAAATAACAGGATCACACATTATAAAGTTAGAAACATTTTAACAGGTAAACATGCAGCTGATTACTTTGCAGATTCCTTTGCAGAAGACAATAACGTCAAAGTCAGCCCAGACAAACAACATGAGGTTCGAGAGAACCAGCAAAACATTGGACAAGGCGAACCTATACCTGAAGTCATGGAGACATCAATCACAATGAGAGAACTGGAGCAAGCAATATCTAAATTGAAAATGAAAAAGGCCCCTGGAGCTGATGGATTGTCCAATGAAATTATTAGAAACCAGATAATTGCAGCAAGAGCAAAGCTACTGCAGATCTTTTACACAAGCTGGTCCACAGGTAATGTAGCACAGGCGTGGAGAGAAGCAATAATGATACCACTCCTCAAATCACGAAAAGATGGCAACACAGTCTCCAACTACAGGCCCAACCACATCCTAACAAGCTGTCTATGCAAAATAATGTAACGCATTATCAATCTTAGGATGCAGTGGTACCTTGAAAGTGAAAACTTTCTGGTATCACAGCAAACAGGTTTCAAACAGTGCTAATCTACTGAAGATCAGGCAACCTACCTCTCCCAAGAGATTGAGGGTGCATTCCAAGATAAGAAACTGGTACTAGCAGCATGGCTAAACCTCAGGAAAGCATTTGATAAGGTCTGGAATGAAGGGCTCCTAAAGAAATTGCGAAATTGCAAGGTTAGCACAATAATTTACAAATGGGTAAAAGCATACCTGCATAATAGAAGATCCAGGGTACAATTTATGCTCGCAAGAGCAAGAAAGTTCAATTGCGTCATGGGGTACCCCAGGGAGGAGTCCTGTCACCCACATTTTTCTTGGTTTACATCAATGACCTAGTTGCTGAACTACCACACGGAATCAAAGTGGCAATGTATGCTGACGACATTGGTGATCTGGTGCACGGAAGAACATGCAACAGTGGCCACTAAACAAATACAAAGAGCTATCGATGCCCTAATCTTATGGGCAAATATATGGTGCGTCAGCATTAACACAGATAAGTGCAGCACTACATTCTTTACCCTCTCACCAAAACAAAAAGCTGGTCAGATCACGATAGATGGAGAGCTCTTGAAAGAAGACAAACAACCCACATACCTCGGAGTTACTTTTGATGATAATCTGACATGGAAGCAGCACATAAACAAAGCAACAACAAAAGCCAGGAGGAAGTTAGCTATCCTGAGAAAACTAAGTGGAACCACATGGGAAGCTAGTGGAAATATACTCAGTAAAGTTTACCAGCAAGGCATAAGACCACATCTGGAATATGGTTCAGCTGCGTGGTGTCCTGCATCGAACACCACATTACAAGATCTAGATAAAGTGCAAAACCAGGCACTTAGAATAATGTTGGTAGCAATGAAATCAACACCCATAGCAGAGATGCAGAAAATGGGAAGAATGCAAACACTTGGTGAACGCAGAGACACAAAAGTACTAATTCAAGCAGAAATGTTTCAGTGTATGCCAAGTCATCCAATGAAGGAAAGATTCCAAAATCTAGCAATTGGGTGACTGAAAAGAAGCAGCTTTATCCATCAAGCTAAACGACTCCGTAGACAACTTACAGACCTACCTGAAGTTGACAGCCCCTTAAGGTCTGTACCAGAACAAACCCCGTGGATTGAAAGGCATGGAATGTCAATATACATTCAGACCCACGTGAAAGGAATACTAAGCGAGGACGAACAGAACAGTGTGCAGCGAAGGACAGTCACCCTCAGTTTCCTGGATGAGGAATATCCACATGATTTAATGGTCAGAGTATACACAGATGGGTCAGTACAGAATGCTGTGAGGAATGGAGGTGAAGCTGTATATATAGAATATCCACACAAGCCTAGAGATACAATCAGAACACCGACAGGAAAATTCTGCAATAATTATGATGCAGAAATCCAGGCAATTAGTGTGGCAGCTAAAAAACTGCTGCACTCCAACTCTGGCGTACATTCTGTGGTATTCCTGACAGATGCAAGGTCAGTGCTTCAAGCTCTCCAGCCTGGAAAACTAACATACTTGAAAAAACTACTTACCTGATTGTCGTACCAGTATAGGGTAACCATGCATTGGATACCCTTTCACTGTGGAATACCAGGAAATGAAAAAGCAGACAAACTGTCTAAGGAAGGTACTGCCGAAGACCAACCAGATATACCAATCACCTACCATCAGAAAAAACAGATGATCAAGTCAATAAGAAAGCCACAAACACCAACACAAGATGACTATCACATTATGAACAGATCAGAACAAGTTATAATTCTACGTCTCAGAACAGGACACAACCGACTCCGCAGTCACATGTATACAAAGTTCAAGATTGGCAACACTGCCATGTGTACATGTGGACTGGCAGCACAGAGTGCCAAACATATACTTCAAGAGTGTTCAGAGCATGAAACGCTGAGGCAGACATATTGGCCAGAGGAAACATCACTGGAATCAAAGCTCTATGAGACACTGTATAAACTACAAAAGACAGTGAGTTTTATTAAGGAGACGGAATTACAGATATAGACATGTTTCAAGTGAACGAAAGAAGAAGAAGAAGAAGAAGAATGAGAGCTAACCGCTCATAATTCTTGTTTTTTAAAAGAACAATAACTACAATCATTGGTCATTGTTTATTTTTAAGGATTTCAGTGAGATCTTTAAGTAGTTCGTACACTACTTCTTTTGTCCTTTAGAGAGAACATGTTCTTCTGCTCATAGAAAAGTGGTGCATTTTGATAGATGTTGATCTAGCATACATATCACATGGCCTTCCCAACTAATCTGTGTCTGGATCAGAATATGATATATACTAGAGTCAATGGATTTTTCAAGGACAGTGTCATCCAGAATCGTATCCTGCTATGTGATGTTCATCATCATTCTAAGACAGATTTTGTGAAGGTGATTACGGTTCCACCAGTGATGCCTATATGGAATTCATGTTTCTGCAGCATAAAACAGTATTAGAAGTAACACTGATCTATAAAACCTCAGCTTAGTCTGTAGGATAATGACATTTCTATGTCATACGATTGCAATAGTTATGCCGAAAATGATGCTTGTCTTTAATATCTTAATATATATTCATCATCAACGGTGGCATTTTGTGGTAATGTTCTGTTAAGATATATTAATGTATATATATATACTTTCAATGGCACACCATTTACCATTATACCGAATTGATGACATATTTTGCCAGGCTCTAGATGAAGCATAACTTCTGTGTTCTCTGTAGTAATAGTGTACGTCCAAAGTTGTAATATATATATATATATATGCTGATTTGTGGATCTGCCGCATAGAGTTAGCATTTAGAGCACAATCATTGACATATACGAGATCCTTAACTGATAGGCGATGTGATCTTGTTTTTTGCATGAAGCCACTGAGGGTTGAACATATGTTCCGTCAATGTGATAAATAATGTATATTACCAAATAGTGATAGGTAGTATTAAACAAACACACAATGATATAAGTTGAAATAGGAAAAACAGATCCTGCAATCATGGCACAGCGGAATGGGACTGCTCCTTCGACGCCGATATATTCTGTGTTTACTGCACATTATCAGGGAGTTTGTTGGTTGATGTACTCTCGCACATATCCATTGCAGAGACCGTATAGGCATCTTCGATATTGGGGTTTTTACTAAAGAAACGATAATACCTATTTTTTGTTTTTGTTTTTCTTTCCTCATTTTTTTTTAGTTCAGAATGATTTTGTCACGGAATATGAACCAGATCAGCTCAACTGACGCCTACTCTTTTAGCAACTTAATTTCACATGTTTTATTTTTCGAAGTCAAGCAACGCTCTTCTCGTGTGTATATACACTACGAGAATAATAATGATAGAAACCATGGTCAGACACATATATATATATATATATCTTACAAATCTGTTTGACCATAACGAGTGGAGGGGGTTACATAAAGTTAAGATGATCATGTTTATGGATATGAACATACAATTTCCTTTTCAAGGCATATACGGAACTTTATCAAGAATGAAATCTAATGTCATTGTATGAATACTGGACTCTTTAAAGACAATAATCTTCGCCTGCCTAATACATGTTTATTGGTGATAATGTATTCTTAAACAGTCAGTAGAGTACCGAGTTACCTGTCAACTGTACAATAATGTAGACTCATTAGACATCATTCTTCACATGTGACGCTATTGTACTTATTTAGGATAGTGATATTGGTCACAGTGTTTACTTTGTGTAAACAACAAAAACAATAAACAGAGAGGTCAAATATCGTCACTGTTGAATGAAGAGACCAAATGAAACCAAAGGACCGTATAATTGACGGGAGACTAGAGCAGACAGTATCCAAAACGCAGCTTTCAATCCATTATGATTTTGGTGCAGTGATCGCCTAGGCACTATTTACAATAGTCCAGTTTCAGTAAATTTCTTGAAATGATTAACATACGTTCCTGCGACATAAATTGAACATCGTGCTTAGCATTATCAAGAGAGCAAAGCGAGTGTCATGAATATTTCCATTATAATGTATTTCCTACTACTTATGAAATTACAGAAACTGATGATGGAATTGATTTATGAGTTAACAATATCAAATAATTTATAATTTCATATAACAAAATTGTTGTCAAGCAAACACTTATGTAAATAAATATGATGGTTCTCTTTAAACGATTTGTTTCAACAATAATGGCAGGTGAGTTCCGTATAGTGTGTTACATCATGAGCTCATCCCAAACAAGACCAGGCAAGGGGATGTTTTCGTCAAACAATATCAATCCTTCTTTGTGTACTCACTTGACCTATGCATTTGGAAAACCTAGTGCATTGACAATCAAAGTTGAAGAATCCACGTAAGGTTCAACCTGATATCTCATGATATTACTTTATAGCTTAATATGATATACGAAACGGCAAATCCATGATCATTAGCAACATACGACAGGCAGCCTAATAGAAAACGATGCTTCTAAAATATATAATTTCATTTCTCCTGTAATTTTTATTGGCTGTCTACACACACATATATATATATATATATCAATAGTATATTGATATATATATATATATATATATCAATAGTATATTGATACACATACTATCAATAGTATTAATAGTAAACAATGAAAATCACGTGAATAGCCAAATGAGCCATTAAGAAGTCTTGTTTTTCCATTAGCCAGAATGTCTTATAACGCCGAGGGTCACTGATAAAACATAAAGTAATGCACTTTTGCATATCATTCATTACACGCATATACGAGAACACATATACTATCAGTTTTATAAAAACACGCTTTATCATGAACAATCACACAGTGAGTACATCGACATTGCAAGAAACATGTATTGATATTTTCAAGTCAAACAGGCAACCACCTAATGTTAATTCATTAATAGATAGCGGCATGTCCACAGAGAGGTCTTTATAACACCGGGGCTGAGGGGGGGGGGGGGTTATCTAAAATTGGAATATGTGAATTACTTTTTCATATAAAGTTAAGATGGCCATTTAAAAAAAAACAATATGAGCATCAAAATTTATTTTCCGTGGGTTTAATGAATATTTGCATGGGAATTATTCATAAACGAATCGGTGTGATGTTCACTAAATTAGTGTGTGTATTATTTCTAGTACAATTTCCTAATCTACTAGAGAGCGTGTTACATATAAAGGAATGTCCATGGCAGCAACTTATCGTCGGGGATGAAGATAACTCTTCATGTACTAAACCGCAGAAATGTTCAGATAGGGTGGCCAATTCCGTTCCTTGCTGCCTTTACCGTCACTAACTCATTTTTCAGGTACTTTACAGCTGATTCGACTGCAGGAGTGGTCGTATAAAGCGAGATATCACAACCCGGATTTTGTGTTGTCCGGACATTTCTTCGAGCCCGTCACGTTGTAACACGTTGATAGCAATAAAGCTCAGAGTTAACCAGGCTTCTGCGCTCCTCAGAGAGTGTATTGCGTCCCCACATAAACCCTCTCCCCTCAAAAGAAAATGTTTACAGCATAACTCCGAGCGTTATATTATGGAATTAGGCATACATGCCATCATACGTCGTCGCACGTATATGCCAAATTCCATCATATAACGCGCTGAGTGCGTATGCACCTATGCGTATGCGTACGCTGGGGCCTAATGCGTATGGAATAACTATTTGCGTTAGGTGAATTAAGAGTGTTATCATAGAAATGCGGCTGTATACATATGATATGGATATATTATGGTTCTCAAATGTATACCAATGGCGTCATTTCGTGTGCCAAAACTTTATTATCTTGAAAAGAAAGATGGTATGTGTAGCTAGGGCCGGTCTTAGGCCATTGCAACCTATGCAACCTGTGCAACCCACTTCATAGGCCCATAAATTCATATTAGATTTTATTTTATTATCCTCTTTCCTACCCAGATTGGGCCCCGCGCAATCCGTTTCGCATTGGGCCCCAATTGTTAGGGCCGGCCCTGCGTGCAGCTAATAGGTGCAGTAGCAGAATTTCCAGATCTGCGGTGCATATTATGAACATGTCACAGTCGGTATCCCACCACATTCGATATTGCGTGTAAGAAATCAGTGCATCAGAGATTGCTAATGACGAATTTCAACGTGGATTATTATTTCAGAGAAACAATATATGACTTTGTCACGCACACCTTCTGTTGTAGAGATTATATATATTTATTTGACACGTCCATTATAGAATTGTTTATGGAACACCGACATTCCACATAACGTTATCCTAACTGACAATCTACAGAACGTTATCTCACTGACACTCTACATAACGTTATCCTAACTGACAATCTACAGAACGTTATCTCACTGACACTCTACAGAACGTTATCTCACTGACACTCTACAGAACGTTATCCTCACTGACACTCTACAGAACGTTATCCTCACTGACACTCTACAAAACGTTATCCTCACTGACACTCTACAGAACGTTATCCTCACTGATACTTTACAGAATGGTATCCTCACTGACACTATAATGAGCTCTATCCTCACTGACACTCTACAAAACGTTATCCTCACTGACACTATAATGAGCTCTATCCTCACTGACACTATAATGAGCTCTATCCTCACTGACACTCTACAAAACGTTATCCTCACTGACACTCTACAGAACGTTATCCTCACTGATACTTTACAGAATGGTATCCTCACTGACACTATAATGAGCTCTATCCTCACTGATACTTTACAGAATGCTATCCTCACTGAACTTTACAGAATGTTATCCTCACTGATACTTTACAGAATGTTATCCTCACTGATACTTTACAGAATGTTATCCTCACTGAACTTTACAGAATGTTATCCTCACTGATACTTTACAGAATGTTATCCTCACTGATACTTTACAGAATGCTATCCTCACTGATACTTTACAGAATGTTATCCTCACTGACACTGTAATGAGCTCTATCCTCACTGATACTTTACAGAATGTTATCCTCACTAACACTATAATGAGCTCTATCCTCACTGATACTTTACAGAATGTTATCCTCACTTATACTAGAGGTCTATCCTCACTGATACTTTACAGAATGTTATCCTCACTTATACTAGAGGTCTATCCTCACTGATACTTTACAGAATGGTATCCTCACTGAAACTATAATGAACATTTTCTTCACTGCGACTATTTAAGCCTCTCAGTTTTGTGCTAGCTGCACAGCTTCTTTTCAGAAGGTCTTGGATATCCTGCGCCATCGCAATATTGGTCTGCATCTTGTTCTCGTCCCTGGAACTTTTCTGTCCATGTTTAATATTTCGAACCGTGATCTGTTTCTATAGCAGAGATATGTTTGCGTGCGTGAATTGTTAGTTTTAAGTATCTTGCCATCTGTGTTCAGGTGTTTGCTGACGTCTGCGTGTGTTCGTCTTTCTGTCCATGCTTTTCTTAGGACATTAAATATTGTTTCGAATGACCATAATTTCTTCTTCATTATGGATGTGATTGCCTATGTTTCCCAGCCATTTATATCCACTGGGAAAATCTAGCTTCTCAATAATTGTAACATAGTTGTTTTGTTTACCCCTTGCAATATATTTTTCATATGTGGTATTTTCATACGACCATTGTAATATATCTCTGACCTATGCAGCGCAATCTTCTACGATGTATTTGACCTGAGATATTCAAAGTTCCTGAAATGTTCTAGTTATTCTTTTCAAATGACTAATGTAGAAGAAAGTTCATATCTCTGTTATATGCATTGTGTGTATATGTTTTGCAATGAGGAATATAGTTTGTGCGTCACTATGATTTGTAACTGACATGAATATGTGTTCTAAACCTGTGGAACTCATTGATATTAAGTTGGTGTCCTCTGAATGTTAACTTTCTGCAGTTTAAACATTTCAGAATATCTATATATTCTATAAGTCCAGACTTATCTTCAATTGCCTGTGTACCTAGCTGAACTTTTGATGTCAGTAATTCTACTTCTTTCGACATTATTCTTGATTCCACATGATTTTGTGGTTACTCAATTTCGTTACAGTTGTTCCTTTATGTTTGTATAAGCGTTCAATTTATTTCCACTTGTTTCCCCATGTTTGTGAAGGTGTTAAATGTCGTTACACTTGTTTCCAATGTTTGTGTAGTTGTACAACTTTGATGCACTTCTTTCCCCATGTTTGTGTAGTAGCTGAATTTCGTTACACTTGTTTTCAATGCAGTTTTTTGTGATGTAGAATTTTTCGTCCGATTTCTTGTGTTTGTTTTTGATATTATTATCTCTTTGTAAAATGTTTAGTAATTTTAGCTTTCTATGTTACTGATCAGTTGTAATGTTTCGACTATACATCTCTTCTTTTGAACATAATTTAATTTTTAGTATACTATGATGTTAGCGAGTTCGCCTGGTGCCATTTCATCATGATCGGCCATCAATGTATTAAACTTATGCTGCATCACCACGCTGTATTCTGTGGTATTGTTATAGTGCCTTAATGATGGGTCTGGTGCTTTTAGTTACCCATTTGAGATTGATCTTTACATCTGCCACTAGAAACCGTGGTCAGAATCACACGATGCTCCAGGATATGTCACACAGGGTCGTAGATTAGATCTACACATAATGTATATAACGATAAAGTATATTTTATTTCTTGTCTTGCTATTTGGTGTAGACAAATGTTAACAGCCTGTCCCTCCTCCTTTACTTTGCTGTCCTAATTCAAATGGACGTTTGACTGCATTCTTCAAATCTTTTTTTCCCTATCAACTTTCTCATAGAAGGCATATATTATTAGCTTGACATCTTGTTTATCTGTCTTGTTTATTGTCTCATGAAGCTATCACAAAAAGATTTTAACTTGATTTTTTATTAGAAACTAGCATCACAGCACATGGGACACTCACATAAGTGTTCCGCCCTCATTTCGTGCAGCCATCCCAGTGTATGTACTGTAGAGTCCCGGTTAGGTGTTGATTGCTTCCTGACTTTAAAAAAAATAAGTTTTGTTCCCTTCCCTCTAGATAATGTCATTTATCATAATCTACGTAAGTGTACGTTTCAGCCTCATTGACACAATCTTCATCTTGAACTGAATTTATTACTGCATCCATCAAGTCTACTTTATCTCTTCTCAGCATTGTGCCGTCTATTTGCTGTATTGCCTGTCAATAAGTCGGCTCTCTCTTTTCCTCTGACCCCAGCATGACCAAGGCAGTATATCCTTGTAATACTCTGGACAATTGAGTTATTGAAAGTACTGCTATTACTTTCTCATAATGTACATTTCTATCTTGCGCAGCATTCTTTGAGAGTGTGAGTATTACCAAGTGTGTAAGATGACTCAGTTAACAGAAATACAAATAAAAGCAGTTGGGGTTTTGTTGCCTTCAGAAATTGGCGTGACATTGATAGAGAAATCTTCTGATACTCCAATGTCACATCGAGCATGATGATGGTGATAGAGGAAGTTAGAACAACATTTAATTTATTAATAACGGATACATAAACATACTCGATAAGCTTTTAACTCTTGCTCTTAAACCATGGATGATGTAAAAACTTGAATTATTATGATGTTACGTGTCTTTCTTTTCAACTGAATACTTATGATTAGTCCATTTATTGGCATATAGTTTAGCATAGACCTTGTTTTCTATTTGTTCAAAATGAAGTCTTCTTCGCGTCGTCCCCTCTTGCTTTTGTTTTCAGGAAAATAATGGCAGTTGCTTCTGTCAGTGTTGTTGTGTAAAGTGTACGTTCTTCCCGTTTATGTTTTGATATTCCCATAATCTCTACTCTAGTTCTTACCATCTCTGCCTGCACCATATGAAGTGCACCTTGATGCATGCTTTTACATTATATGTGTCTGTTCATAGTATTTTCCCTCTCTTTTCTTTGATAACACAGTCGGACATTTGGACGTCATCACTTTTACCAATCCTAGAAGTGATTTCGTACCCCATTTATTCTGGGTTTGTCCAACCTGAAGAATCCGCCGACATAGCCTTGAAGTTTATGTGTGTTCATCAAGAGTTTCTTGGCCTGGGTATGTCTCGATAAACATGTTACTAGGAAAACATAACTATGAATAAAAATAGATAAAAAGTATATCTTCTTCTTCTGCGTTCATTCTCAAACTCCAACTGGATCTAGCTGGATCATGGTCCTGCTATATTTCCAGCAGGATGTAGTCCAGAAAATGGAAATGCGTTGTGTCGCCGTTTTATTTGCGCCAATGGCCCGACACATCCGTCTTCGGCGGGAAAAAGTATATAAAAACATACATTACAACATAACAGGAAAATTGTCCACGTATCAGTCCAAAGGGAACCTTTTTAAAGAAACTAATAACGTTTAAACTAAACAAAACCACACACAATTGATAACTTAGTTGACCCGGCATGTTTCATTTACGCAGAAACATTACAATGTACCGGTTGTGGAAACGCATGCCCAGTAAACGAGAAAATATATGATTTCAATTTGCGGGCATATATCTACACAATATTAATGAAAAGGTGCGTGTGGGTGGGTTTAGGGGAAGGAAATAGTAAGAAATTGATCGGGGGGGGGTAAAAATAGAAGTGAAGACTATAGAAATATACTAAACGATCTGCATTTGATAGGGCATATATCGACAAAAACATATATATATATATATATATATATATATATATATATATATATATATATATATATATACGTCCCAAATTGACTGCATACTGATAAGACACAGGCAGAAGATAAACATCACTGACGCAAGGGTTATACCAAATATAAATATGGATACTGATCACGGTCCAGTAGTAATAACTGAAAAACAGAAGCGAAAAGAAAGACCAACAATGAATAACAAACACAAACAAGAACCACAACTGCACAAAAGCTAAACGACGAACACATTAGAGATATACTTTATGAAAAAATGGCCAAGGCCTTCACTACCCTACCAAGCAAAAGTGATGGAATACATGTAGAATGTAAGTTGTTTAAAACTCACATGATAGATAATCTACAAAATGTATGTGGAGTAAAAAAACATACAGAGGGAGAACAGCAAACAGCATGGTGGAATGGAGAGCTACAACAAGCTACAAAAAAAAAAAGAAACAATGTTTTGGTTGAGATAAAAAATTTAAAAAAATAAAATTATTATGCGCAGTACAGATTAACTAGAAGAAATACAAAAAGAAAAGTCAAGAAGCCAAAGTGAATTCTTGGCGAAAATATGGAGAACACCTAACATGCCTTTGTAAGAATAATCCTAGAGATTTCTTCAAAAGTATCAATGAAATGAGAATGAGAAACGAAAGCTATAACCCAACTGCAATAATAAACAGCAGAAATGGAATATCTCTGCTTAATGGAAACGATAGAAAGAATAGGTGGAAGGAATACTTCCAAGAACTGTACAATCCTAATATTCTGACTCATCATACATATAAAGGAATAGACAAAGACATCACAAAGCCAGAAATGTCAAGTCAAGAAATAGAAATGGCTATCAAGAACAGCCCAAATAAGAAATCACCAGGCACATATGACATTCCCAACGAAGCCATTAAAGCATGCACAGATATTGGGGTAAAATGTCTCCATAGAATATTAACAATAGCCTGGAAAGAAGGGGAAGTCCCAGAGGACTGGCATACGTCAGTAATCGTACCTGTGTGGAAAAACAAGGGCAACAAAAGAGAGTGCGAAACAGAGGCATCTCATTATTAAGCCACACCGGAAAAATGTATGCAAAGATAATAGAACAACGTGCAGGATACATCGTCGAACCACAATTGAGCCCCTCACAATTTGGCTTCAGAAGAGGGGTTAGCTGCACAGACGCCGTGTTCACGCTGAGACAAATGAATGAGAGAGCGATACAATCTAACAAAGAACTAAACGCAATATTCATAGATCAAGAGAATGCGTTTGATAGACTCACCAGGGACGTACTATGGGAAACTCTGGAAATGTATTGTATCAAAGGACAACAGCTAGAAAGTATAAGATCTTTGTATAAGAACTGCCAATGTGTAGTATGAATATCAGATGGCATCACAGAAGCATTTGATACAAAAACGGGAGTTCATCAAGGTTGCGTGCTCTCACCTTTACTATTCAATACATACATAAACAGAATAATAAAAGAGGCAAAAAGTACAGGGGGCAACATCACCGATTCAGAGAAAGACAACTCAGAGCAACTAAACAATGAAATAAATGAACAATTTTTCGCAGACGATCAGAGCCTCATATACGAAAACGAAGAACAACTACACAATCACGTTAGATCACTATCTGCAATATATAGAAAATACAAGATGAAGATCAATACACAAAAGACGGAAACTATGAAAATATTTAGAACACCGAGTCCACTAAACATACATATAGACAATATAGGAGTAAAACAAGTAACATAGTTCAAATATCTCGGTAGTATTTTTACAGAAAATGGAAACCTCGATAGAGAAATAGAGATGAGATGTCAAAAGGCACATGCAGTAACATACCAACTGTCACCACTTCTTCTTCACCCCAAGATCGAGATGGAAGTTAAGAGACAAACGATCTACAGTATATTCCTATCTACACTGTGTTACCAGTGCCAAACCTGTTCTCTCTCATCTTCACATTACAGAAAGATAGTGACTTGCGAGATGAAATGCTTGAGGAAAGCTGCCGGGTCACCAGGCTTGATAGATTGCGAAATAAATATACCAGGGAAATAATAGGTATACTATCTTGTACATATTACATAGAGAGAGAACAGATCACGTGGTTTGATCACATTATGAGAATGCATCACGAAAAGTTGCCCGTACAAGCATATAACTAAATGAGATCAGGGTACAAAGCCAGAGGAAGACCACGGAAAAGATGGATGGAAAACGTCAGGGACATCCTGTATAGACACGGTCATAGCACAGCCGAGGCCACACATTTGGCGATAGAACGCAAGCTCGAGCTCCAATCACCCCTACGCTTAACAGCAAGAGTGGATCACAAACCACATGGGGAAAGACAATAGACAATATATATATATTTCCAATAAACACTCTATGAATATAATTGTCAAACATCCTTTAACATTGTGTCATATACAATATTCTATTTTTAAATGCATCACATGTAGACTTCTATATTTGATGTTGTATCGTATAATGATTTCCTTGTGCTGATGTGCAGATTTCGCCTTCTTATCAAAATAAAAGAACAATACCCACATATCAAGATTCTCCTTGCAATAGGAGGAGATACCATTGGATCACAACCGTTCATACCACTAATACAATCTGAAAATAGCAGGTACAGTTTTGCGATCAATTCAGTAATATTTCTGCGGGACAGACATTTTGATGGCTTAGATGTAGTGTGGATGTATCCAGGATCACACAGAGCAGGTTATCAATTACTTATGAAGGTGAGATTGCTAATGGGTACAAAAAAGGTGCTAGTCTATATGTCACTCTTTATGTTTCATAAATGGTATGTGTGTTTTATTCTATCGATATGCCATGATATTATACTTTTGCGGATGGCTATAAAAAGTTAACCAAACAAACCTGACGGATTATAGGTTTCACTATTACTATTATATTACACATATTCAATTTGAATTGGGAATGCACCTATGAATTCCGATTTTGGTTGGCATCGAGCTTTTAAATATATACCATAGAGTATATGTGCAGGAAGTGAAATTTAAAATGGCGAGTCGTGGTCACTTATCACGATTTTTAACATCATATGTTGTTTTCCCCGAACTGAAACTCAATATATCTCTTTATTATATTGTATATTGCGCAAATGAGATATTTTGGCATCTATTGCACATTATTTACTGGAAGAACGGTACACCGACCCATTATGTTTAATCAACTTAAAAACATGTGTTATATCTTTATTAATTCATCGGAATTGCTTGAAAATAAGAACCGAAGGGAAACAATGACGTGCGTCCATAACACAGTTAATAACTCGTTGAATATAGTGCTTCTGCAGATTAGCAGCATAAATTATACATAAATTGACAAATGAACTGTTACATCGAGATCAGTTACGCTATTTTAGGAAGTGTTGACGACGGCGACTCTTTATTGGCATGGAACGCAACCGTAGACATCCAACAACGATATCAATGTTGAAAGTATGTTCTGTACAAAAATTAAATCCTAAATCCGTTCCCTTTATACCTACATAACACACTCAGAGATTATCAAGGTCCTGAAGTTCTTCCTTGGCAAACACCCACATCCATATGTGTCTACCTCTATGCTCGTCCGTCTTTCGGAACTTGTGCTCACTTACAAAGCATTTGTCTTTGTTGGGCACTTTTGTGACCAAAGTAGGGGTGTCATCTATTCACTCAATAAGCACGAGGATGGGACCCAACTATCTATGAGTGTTTATGCGCTATCTGAAGCATCAGGTATGGAAATAATATGTTGTGCCCTTCCCATTGGTGTTCCATAGGTACATGGATGATGGAATTGAAATTACGTAGATGTCTGAGGCGGATATATCATGCTTTACACACTTCATCGATACCTTTCACCGTGTCATCAAGTTTACTTCCAAGATCGCTGCATCATATGTGAACTTCCGACATATATCCGTCACCATCCAACCGTCCTACCTTAGCACATCGATACACTGCTAACCGACTGTTGCCCATAGCGCTCTCCTCTACACATCCAACAATGCATCTGCCAGTCATGATTCCCTACCAGTCTCTACTCCGCAGGCGATGTATATGTAGTGGGGAAGAGAACTCCCTCTAAACACACATACAATGATGTGTTTCTTCTGCTGTCGCCTATACCCTGACATATTCATCAAATCTGCTGTGTTTCAAGAGTTCAGCCTCTCTCGTCAGGATACCATTAAGAACAAGTGGGGGTCTTCCTCCACGGACAGTCTCAAACATGTTCTAATGATTCTACCCCATGGTGACTATAGTCATACTACTCCAACACATCCCTTCTTAAATTGAATCACAAGACACGTGATGTGTTCTGCGAAACCCCAGCCCCCCCCCGCCCCCAATTCTTGTTGCTTACAGACTCGACAATAACCCCTGGGATATATTGCTCTGGAGGCATCTATATTTCGATGTTCCTAATCATTGCGACATCCCCAGCTGCACACGAAATAAATTATACACCTATGTCTATGTCACCCAGTCCGTGTCTGCTAAATTTCACAATTTCTCCATTATCTTTGAAAAGATTCTTACATGTGTGTCTGACAACGTCATCTATGTCTTATGTCAAAATCTGCAATCGTTGCGTTATGACCTACTGGGTGAGATGGTAGAGGACTCGCAAACCAACTCTGTGAACATCTGTACGGTATCATAAACCAGACGATAACTTCTGCTACTGACTACCTCAGTGGCACGAGTCATCAGATTGCCTATAATATTCATGTGACGGCCATTAAGTAGTTGTGACACGATTCATCTCTTTGAGATTACTGCACGCCAGTTGTATGCATGATCTCCTGTTGCTCCGTCATGCGTCTGTTTTGTTTCATGCATATTTGGGTGCGTTTTCTCTATTGTGTATTGTTTGAATTTTTTCATCGTTGATTCGCAGGTTTGTACTCATCATGGTATACCTATATTTAGTTTTGGCATGTGAACGTGAACATCCATAGTGTCGTACTTACTAGTCGTGTTTTGTTGTGAATGTGTTTTTTAAAAAGTAGTTTTTGAAGAAGCGTCGATTTGTTTGTGTTATTATGTGTGTTTCCGGTGATTAGCAACACTTAATTAAAATGTTCGAATCAACTCTGACATTCTTCTTCTTCTTCTTCTTCAGCGTTCGCTCTCAAATAACAACAACGAATATTTCGTGTGATTTCCGCCGGAAAGCGTGAAGTACGCTGTGCTCCATGTTCCACAGTAGAACTGTCATTATTTGCACCCCTGTTGGCCACTTGTGGTAAGGACGTCCTAGGTCCAGCTCATCCATTTTCGTCATTTCTTGATTTTGGGTTTGGTCCATAGTCCGTGACAGCCTGTGTATCTGTCGCCGGGCATGCTGGTGTGTAGTGCCTCTTCGTCAAGACGCTTGTCGAGCGCGTCTATCTGGTACGAGGTGTTCCACCGTCTATGAACCCATCTCGTGAAATTGGACGTACTCTGCCTGTGTCCATCGGGTACTCAACCGTTTCTCATCCGCGAGCCTGGTTCCGTATAAGGAAGAACTCGTCTAATGAGTTGGACCCTGGCTCGTTCGCCCTCCTACCCGAGGCGTCATTCACAGACATTGTGAACCCTCGTCCAGGTCCGAGACACACCACACGCTTGAGAGCAAGGTGTTCCAGAGCTGAGCAACCCTGTCCCAATAGTGCCTGATCCCATCAGGTACTGAACCATTTCTCTCTGCAAGTTTATTTCCGGTATAGGAAATCTTGACAGTACAGTTGGATCAGGGCTGCCATCGTTGTCCCTTTTCTGCCTAAGCCCATCGGGTACGGATCCATATCTCTTCGCGAGCTTATTTCCGGTTTAGGAAGGCTCGACGTTAGAGTTGGGTTATGTCTTCTTGCTTTTCCGAGCGTCCATGATTGGGTATGGGTCTCTGCCCATAAGGAGCACAGGTAACTAGAAGCTCGTCTCGAGATAACATAGCTTGTAGTTCCCCTTTCCTAGGAACATTTTCCTTTCTAATTGCAGCTCGCGCCGTCCTCTGGCGCTGTTCTGCCTTTCATTGTGTCGTTGTACTCAATATGACATTTATTAGTCTTTCGATATGCAATCAATCTGCACGTACCCTTTACATTATTCCTCCAATATTCAGCTCCACTGTATGTCGACAGTGTCACTGTATGTGGTGATACAAATGATGTCGGAGATGTTGTCTGTCTCTTATGCAGTCAAATCTCTTTCATCTGCTACCTCCACATTCTCGGACACGATCCCAAATGATTTAGCCAAAGCCAGCTCGAGCAGCTGTATTTCTGTTTCCAGGGTGCACCGCGTGGAGGTACATTTGGGATTTCGGTCATCTGCTAACACTGGGTCCGTCTAGAACAATGCGTTCCCTTTGCACCCAACTCTGGCCTAATTTCTTTCCTTCCGGCCATCTCGCTAGACATGTAAACGTCAGTCGTGTCACCACTGCTTTTCGTTTTTGATGTATACGCATTACTCTGTTCCAAATTTTGCCTTTAGGATTAGTGCAGATTTTCCTAATCCCATTATTTCAGCCTACGTCAGACAACTGTGAATCCGGACCGCTCAGAAGCAATTCCAAACTACTGAACGTATGTACCCTGCCTAGAAAATCACTACGGAAAAATGTGTTGGGTTACGTCCAGGCTATGATATGCAACGAACAATTAATTTCTTTCAGAACGCGAAATGTATGAAGTCATAGGTTGTACAAGTTTATATTAGGTTTAACACCAGATTGTTATGAGTGCAGCATTATTATTACGGTATTATATACAAGTATTCAAATATACTGCTATCGAACATGAATATATATATATATATATATATATATATATATATATATATATATATATATATATATATATATATATATATATATATATATCCATCATACTATCCCATTATAGCTGTTATTTTGTAATAATACTAGCAGGTAAGCTGGAATTGATGAAAGAAAAGTAATATCGACATAACTTGGTCAAGAGTCATCAGAACAAGGTAGACCGCGTTGGGTGATCTAAAATCAATAAGCAAATGTCCTGAGCAGTTGTGTATATATACTTTTATAGATGGATCAGCTATAAATTCAGTCAGAAATGAAGGTGCTTGAATTTGTATAGCATACCTTGTTCATTACAATGGTCTATAATAAATTCAAGAAAAGTATGTTTCCATTACAATTCTGAGATTCGGCATTAGATCAAGCTGTCACCATGTTACTGACACTGTCTCGTAGTGTCAACACGATGTCATCTTCACAGATACACTGTCTATTCTGAGTTTCTCAAGGGTTGAAAACTATCTTACCAAACTAAACTTCACAGCAAGAAAAATGATCAAAATTATATTTTAATGAGTACCATAACACCGTTGTTCCTGAAATTAACGGGACTGACAATCTGGCCAAACTAGGCGAGTATGTGCAGACGGACAGTGCAGTCTTATATCAAAAGATTACCATGCGGTTTCTTCTCTGGGTCTCACCAATGTCTCGAAAGACTAATCAACCATGCAACAGAAAACCTTAGTATGTTTGTTATCTTTGGCGTATATAATTCATTTAAACGAAGCCCAGCTATCGTCAGATGTGGCATCACCAAGATCTAACTCTCCCTAGGATATGTCGAGATAATTGGAGAGATTATTTTATATATCGTGGTTACTCAACTGATCAATGTTTATTCGTTTTTCTATCTTTTTTCCTTGTGGACGTCTTATTCTTGCAATGGTGAAATTTAGTTTGGACACTATAAGGCAGTGATCAGTCCAGCATTCAGCTCCACACATTGCTTTTTGTGACACGAGCATCGTTGATGTTCCTTTTTCTAGATTCTTGATTTTTTTTAAAAATTCTTGATTAGAGACTGGCCTCACAGCACGTGGGGCACTCCCATAGTGCTCCGCCCTCTGTTCCAGCAGCCATTCGACTCGATGGTGTTTCGAATCTAATGCTGCCGAAACAGACGTCGACATCAGGTCACAACTCTAACCATTTCGACAGGTTTCTGTGTTGTTCCGCCCACCCACGCCGTGCCTGTAACTAGTTCAAGCACAACGTCGGCCTGTCCGAACACCATGGTACCTGTCATCGAAGGTTACGACTATGGGGTTGTAAAGACGATGTGCCATGAAGCTTCTATAAGAATATAACCTCAATAAAAAGGCATGTCATCTACCAAGGTTTCCTGTTGCATGGTGTGTTTGTCTAGTGTGCCATTGGTGAGACCCACAGACGCAACCACATGCGTAAACGTGTTAACCTTTTTCTAGATAGATATAGTCTATAAGATGCCACTGTTTGGAGCGTGAATACATCCAAGACGTCTTTTTGCGTGTAGGCAAGCACAAAAAAATAGTGTTGGTGATAGTGAGTTCGTGCACAAAACATTGGTTTAAGAGAAGGGAACCATTGCTGAAGATGGGCTGATTTACCGATCCCGTGGGGTCCAAGAACATCTTGCCACTTCTGAAAGTTGTTGCCAACTCAGACATTGAAATAACCCAGGTTAATGAGTTTATCAGTTCTATGTGTACCAGATATAGCAGCATCCAACTCTTCATAGCATGTATCATTTTCTTCATCAGGATTTGTCATTCTCGGTGCATATGCAGAAATTAATGTGGCAAAGTTATTTTTGCTGACTTTGAATTGTTATTGGTTTTCTAACTATATCCGTCTCTGTATATTTCGTATATACAAACCTTACATATAACTTTCAAACGTAGACATTTATTTTATTTTTTTAGGAAATTAGACGTGTTTTTGAAAAGGATGCTGCTGACCACAATTTACCGCGTCTGCTTTTGGTAGCAAGTATTGCAAGTAATAAAGACACGATTGATGAATCGTATGATGTTTCAGAACTGGATGAGTAAGATTGCCCCGTGGCGTATATGTTGTGCAATGTATTCTGATTGCATGTATTGTTGTTTCCATTTATTGCATATGTATTGCATAACAAGTTCACATGTAAATCTATCGATATGGCTAGCAAATATAGGCAATGTACCTATTATTGTCTCACGTTTCTAAGCCATTTATGTGTATTTCAAAATACGTTGTTATTTGGTCAGGCAATTTTCAGTGATCGACTATATACCAAGAGATTTATGCTAAAGTCACACTCGTAGTGATGTCTTTTTCTGAAGATATGGTACAATTCTCCTTCGCTGGTTAATCTGAACAATAATTTGTAGCATACAGATAATTGCTCCAAGAGGACTAGAGAGTAAGGAGAGGACATGATGACGTGATTGTGTTTGGTGCAATAATTAGGAGGAGGCCGCGGAGCGTAGTGGTTTGCGCAAAAGGCTTCGCATATCAGTGGTCCTGACTTCATTTCCCATTTAAGGAGGAAATGCTTTTCAAATCGCATAGCCATCGGGTCGACCCAGCCTTAATTGAATAAGGGAATAATCTTTCAAGGAGGAGGAGATGTTTACCGCCCTCATATAAAAGTCACTGAAATGTGAAATCGCTAATGCGTTAGTTAATCGCTAATGCCTACGGCATTAATATATGCAATGGATTACCATTATCTAATTTGTATATATAGCAGCATGAATTATTGATCTTAGGTGGTAAACATGAAATGGTACACACGGAGGTTTCAGATGTGACATGAGTATCACAAGTGGATGTAATGAGTAGATTAATGAGTGGATCCATGAGTTGATTAATCGATTGATTAGTAAATATATGAGATGACGTACTGTACAAAAATCTGAAGGTCATGATCAATAGTAGTTAGTAAAAAGAGTGTCACGTTTTTAGATTATTCCATGTTAATTGTTGATAACGATGTTCATTCTATCAAACCTTTGGTGATGTCGATTTTTAATTAGGAGAAAGACTACGACTACACTAAAAATTGAGATGGTAATGATGAGGATGGTGATTATAGTGACCTGAGGGAGTACGTGTATATGACTCATGTTCATTATGCTGATCGCTTTATTTTCACGTCCATCTCACAATTACTGTTTCTCTAACAATTTCTTTCGCTGTTGACATTTCAAAAAGATGAATAATTCACACGTATCTGGCGATCAACCAATATTCATGTAATGAACAATTAATCATGCATGGACAGTAATGTGCATATGTTCTGTGAAGGTAAGTCACAACCTGGTTACTACAGATATGCTTGTGTTGCATTAATTTTTTTCTACAAAAAGTGAAATATGGGACTGTCATATATTTTAAGCTCTGGCGTATATGTTCATATGCAGAAACGGCTGTACTAATACATTTTCGGTGTAAATGCGCTTCTCGACAGAACTGCAATAATATGTACTTAACTAACGATTTGACTAGACAGTGAGATTCGAAATATATATATATATATATGTGTGTGTGCGCGTGCATGCGTGTGTGTGAGAGTGTGTGTGTGTGTCAGTGTAGACTATTAAGACATGTGGTCTAAGTAAAATGCAGTCATATATACACAAACACAAGTTTTTTTTCTTTCGTAAATTGCCTTATATTTGTTATGTTTTCTTTTAACTGTGAATGTGTACCACAATACGTCACTGCGGGTGTTACTTTTATGTTATTATATATCTGATGTAACGTCCATTTCATTATTAATTGGAGCATGTAGCCGTCATGTGACCAAGAGTATTTCATGATTGAAACATCGCTTGACTATAACAAACGTCTATTACAGTCTGTGATATAAAATGTTAAGTGTTAATTACCGCATTATTTAGTGTATGTTATATAAACTGTTCATTAGAGCACGTGTATTTCCAGTTTCACTATATGGATACAAATCTTGGACAATCGCAAATACAGTGATATAGACAGTAGTTGAAAGAAAAATGTTACAGAAGCGTTATAAGAATACCATCGTACAGAAAAAATCATCAACATAAACATTCTGATAGAATGAATGGAAAGGATTACTAGCTAAACTTAGTTCCTTAACATAAAAAGACATTTTTCTCCATAACAAAGTGCATGAGGATCTAGAAGAGACGATAATTAAACGCTCACAGAATGATCAAATACACACATACCACAAAGGTGATGAACACAAAATATTATAGATAACCTGAACATGATAATCACATTAGTGGGAAAAATTGGCATGGTTTTCTAAATGTTGCGATGGCTGCTACATACTTTCCATTATATGATGCTTGATGATAATGCTAACAATGAAGATGGTGATATATAAATTCTTAACCGTGTTAATTTCTATATTACTATAACTGCATGCATATCACTGTACTTGCTAACATTTATTCTAACAATTAGTACATATTAATTTGTTAAGCAGTTGTTACGGTACCATACACTGGCAATATATTTCTCTACAGATGCACCGATTTTCTAAATGTCATGAGCTATGACTATCATGGACCTAAGGAACACAAAGTTCGATTCCCTTCTCCCATAGACCCTACATCCGAGGAAATCAGCAAAGAGAAGTATCTGAACGTAGTAAGTAAAAATTCAAAACTATCAAAAATGGCATGCTAAATCATGTGCATCATCAGGTGACATATTCTTCCCAGAACGTTGTCTTCTCTATGTATGTCTTGAATATTCCGTGGTCCTGAGCAAGTTGTTCTGCCTCTTTGGTGATATACGCAGAAATTCTTGAATGTCCTTTATCTAACGACGTTTTGGGCGGCTTTTGCCCTAGCTGCCTCCTATCATCACCTCCAGTAATACTCTCCCCTTGCCGTCGTGTCTCTTAATGTGAGTGAAAGAAATAGCGTTTTCTTTAGTATAGTGTTCAGAAGCCATTCTTCCTGGACGTTAATTGTTCGTAACACCTCCTGTTTTGTTTTCCTACTGTCCTTAGTATTCTCAGAACTCTACTATATCACTTTAATTAAAATGATGTTGTTATCTTAGCCACTGTTTTATTTAGTGTCCATGCTTCACACCCATGTGTTGCCACAGGAAACACACCTTGGTTCTTATGTTAGTATCCTGCCACAGTTTCTTTAGCTTTTATTTTGACAGCGTCATTGCTATTCTTTTCTTAATCTCTTATACTCAGTCACCCGTATTGTTTATTTTAGGTCCTAAATAATCAAAATGTTTCACTTCTTCTAAATTTCAGTACTCAATATTGATTTTTGGTCTTTCTTTAGTTTTCTTTGTTTCCAGTCTTTGTGTGTGTTTTTTTTCATATTTAGAAACACGTTTTTCTTTTCGCTTAACTTTTGGGTTGATTAATTATGTTGAGTAGGCCGTGTTCGTTTGTTGTTAATAGCACTGTGTCGTCTGCATATATAATTTCTTGTCACTGCAGCCTTCCTATATGTATGGGTCTGAAGTTAAAAGTTAAATCACACACAATCAGGGATCTTCTTCTTCTGCGTTCAGCATCTGTGGTCATGCTATACCGTCAGGCCTGTCGTCAGGACGAAGTCCACTGTCCTCTCCAGGTCAGAGCGGCTGCCCCATAGCTTTTGCCTCAAGTCTGTATCCTCTGGCCAGGTCTGCTGTCTCTGCTCTTTGTATGTTGGGCAGTCCTGAAGTGTCTTCCGGAGTCTGGGTTCCGGATCCACATGGACATTCATCTGTGTACGAGATCCTTAATCGATAAAGGTGGCCCAACAATCTGCAGTGGCCTGTTCTAAGGCGAAATATTGTGGTCTGTTGATGTCTTTGGAGGAGATGTATTGCATCATGTTCGTATTCCCCTTCCATTTGTTTCTTCCACTTTGCTGTGTATGTGTTGCGGATTAGTTTTTTACTTCTCCATAAGACAGTGGGTGGATGCGTTGCTCCATTTCGCTTCCTGCCTTTGACAGATCATCCGCTTTCCCATTTCCCATGATTCCACAGTGTGATGGTATTCACTGAAGGGCAATAGCTGTTGATTTGTGGATCTGTCTTAGCTCATGCCTGATGTTGTGCAGAAGTCTTTCGTTTCTGTTGCTCTGGATTGATTCCAGTGGGGATCTGCAATCTGTGAATATGGCTATCTTCTTTGGTCTTGGCACCCCTGGTTCGATGAAGGCTTTCAGTGTTTGATGGAGTGCAGCTGCTTCTGCTCTAAAATTAGAGGATTATTTTCCGGTTAGAAAAGCTTTTGATATTGTCTTCCCATCTTTGAGTCTTATAAAAATTCCACCTCCTCCATTCTTACTGCTCCTTCTGCCGATCCATCTGTGTAGACATGTGTCCAATCCTTGGGATTGTATGTTATTACTATCATCTCCAGTGTCAATGCTTTTAGTTGAGGTGGAGTTTGATATTCCTTATTAATTATTCCAGGAACCTGTGTTATTATGGAGACATTCTGGAGACTATTGCCTGGCTCTTCAAAGTCTGTTAGTGTTTCAATTTCATTTGGGAGGTTTGTGAGGATTTCTTTATGTTGTTCATGGATATCTTTGGAAATGTCACAGAAGCTGATTCTCTTCAACCTGCTTGTGGTTGATCTATAAATTTGCGCATACATCGGATGGTTTGGCATGCGCTTAATTTTTTCCCTTTTAAAAAGCACTCTTTCTTCTCTTCTGTCATCCAGTGGGCGGATGTTTACATGTTTTTCCAGTGTATGGATTGGAGTGGTTTTCATCCATCCAGAGATAAGTCGAAGTCCTGCACTTTGTGCTTTAGATAGGCGATTAGTGTTTGTTTTTGATGCTGATGCCCATGCTGTCATTCCATATTCTACTACAGGTCTGACTGTACCCATGTTGACTGTTCGGAGAATATTTCCATTTGCTCCCCAGCTTGTTCCTACAAGTTTCTTCATCAAGGATAGTCTCCTGGTTGCTTTTTGCTCAGTGGTTATTAGGTGTGGTTTCCAGGTGAGTCGCTTGTCTAGTGTGACCCCTAGATATGTAGGGTTCTCCACATGTCCTAGCTCACTTCATTTATTGTAAGATTTGCTTTGTCTTGATGCTTTGAAAGTGAGAAGATGGTTTTCACAGTTTTGGAGAGGTTGATCTGGACTCCTCAGTCAGATGCCCATTCACTTAGGGTGTCAAGTGGGCCTACATTCTGTTTTTTGCAGTGGATAGATTACCTTTCGCACTCCAGGCAGCAACGTCATCTGCATGAAGGGCCTTTGAAATATGATGTGACAGTTTCTCTCCCATATCATTGATGAGTACTAGGAAGAGGGTAGGAGAGATCACACCTCCTTGAGGTACTCCTTGTTAGAGAGTGACACGTTTGCTTAGTTTACCGTCTACGTTTACTCTTGCAGTGCGGTAGCAGAGGAAATCTTTTATCCAGCTAAACATTCTGCCTTCAATTTTGTTTTGGAGAAGCTTAAAGAGGACTCCCTCTTTCCACACCTTATCGAAGGCCTTACTCAAATCCATAAAAGTAGCCAGCACTTTTTCCTTCATTTGGAAAGCATTTTCGATCTCCTGTGCTATGTATGTAAGCTGGATTTCAGTGCTTCGATTTTTTCTATAGGCCGACTGTGTCTTGGTGAGTTTTTGGTTTTCTTCTAGGTATTTTATCAGTCTAGAGTTGACCATTCTCTCCATTGTTTTCCCTATGCAACTTAAGAGGCTTACTGGTCGGTAGCTTGACTTGCTTGTTTTTCCTTTTTGTTTTTTCCCTTTTGGGATGATGACAGCTTCACGCCACAAGTCTGGAATTTTACCAGTTTTCCATGATTGGTTGAAGATGGTAAGGAGCTTGTTTCTACTTATTGGCCCTAGGTTACTGATCATATCATTGGTTATGCCGTCTTTTCCTGGGGCCTTTTTAGTTTTTAGTTTTCCTATGGCACCATTTAGTTCTGCGATGGCGAAGTGTGTCTTCACGCAGGGCTCTGGATTTTGATTCTTCAGTTTTATTTTAATTTCTTTTTTGACTTCTTTGATACGTGTATGAGAGAGAGTTGTTGTGCTTTCTTCCTTGTAGAAGTCAGCTATAATGTTTGCTGCCATTTTTCATGTGTGGAATTTCCCCTCTTCTTCAATGAGAGTCTTGTAGTGTGAATTCTTTGTTTCTTAATTTAGAGTTCTTGTAAAGTTCCATAGTTTACTTGTGTCTTTTGTCATGTTTAGACAGCTGGTCTTTTCGTGCCAGCTCTTTTGTATCTCTGTTCTTTTCTGTTCATTGAACGTATGTTTGATTTCATTGTGTTTCTTTGTGTTTTCTGATGTAGAGTTTTGCTCCATTGTATGTCTTGCATCATTCAACTCGTTATGCAATTTTTCTAGAGTCTCACTCCAATAAGACGTGTATTCTCTTCGTCTGCCCCTTGGGATTGCCGTGTGTGCGGATTGTAGTATCACTTTGTTTATTTGTGAGATGTTATGGTTTTTGTTGTTATTGAGGGCGATATTCTGGCACAGCTGGTCTGTTTGTTCACTGAAGAGGGTCCAATTTGCTTATTTGAAGTTCCTGCTTGGGGACATGATATGATGTTCTGTGCTTCCTGACTTGGCGATTTGCAGGATGACTGGTACATGGTCACTCCTTCCCAGTTGACTTTCTACGGTTCTAATTTTCTACTGTTCTCCAACCTTTGCGTTACAATCGTCCATAATTATCAATAGGTCGTACTTGTTCGTTTTATCAACTGCTGCCTGTAACTGATCATAAAATGTATCAATTTCATGAATGTCTGCTGTTAAAATTGTTGCATAAACCTGTATAATTGTGATGTTTATCTTGTGTGATTGCATTTTGATGCGGATGATGCAATCATTGCTTGGATTATATCCTAACACTGCTACTTCTATCATCGTCAATCAGGAAACGTTACAGGTAGTTGACAATTGTACTTACCTTTAAAGCACTCTCTCTCGGGATGTCAACAACGATGTGGAAATTAACAATATACTGACAGAAGCTAGTGCTGCATTTGGTAGATTACGCAGCAATGTATGGGACAGAAGTGGTATAAGAACAACTATCAAAATTCAAGTATATCATGCGGCTCTTATATAAACCCTACTATACGCTTGTGAAACGCAGACAGTGTGTGTGAAGCATGCAAAAAAAACACACAAAAACTGAATCACTTACATCTTAGCTGCCTACGTAAACTGCTAAACATCCATTGGTGAGACAAAGTACCAGACTATGCGATATTGGAAAAATTAGCCTCAACAAACATCTACACATTATTTATGAAAGCGCAAGCACGCTGGGCAGGTAATCTTGTGCACATGGAGGACTCGTGTCTACCAAAACAAATATATTATGAGTACTCAAGACAGGACTTTGAAAAGTTTTTGTACATAAAAAAAGGATTTTAAAGACACACTCAAGTCTTCACTGACACATCTTAAAATTGTTATAAGCTCTTGTGAGAGCCTCGCTCAGGATAGAACAGCGTGGCGTTTCAATCTCAGAACTAGAGCGCTAGCGGCGAAAAAGACCAGGCAAGATACTGCAAGACAGAGGCGGGCAAGGAGAAAAGGCAAAACATCTCAACGTTCCACAGGTGTTAATTTCGTGAAAGAACTTTTTGTGCTCTAATTGGACTTGTTAGTCATTTAAAAACGCACTATTAACTTTATTACGTTTTATTACTTATTATTAGTATTTTGGATGAGTTTTGGGCATCATCGATTACGACGGACGAACATCATATCCTAACATGGACGACCTCAATGTCTTAGCAATATAAAGCCTACCCGATTATGTCCTGCTAACTCACTTACTAAGAATATGAATACTTCACCGGTTGTTAGGTCACGATGACCTTTGTCTGATCGTCGATGTTCCGATATGCCTAGTATTTATATTTGTAATTGTTTAATTTCGTTCACTATAATGTGTAATTTGTCATGACATGCTTCTCAAGTTCCATGTTCCTAACTTAACCCTGTTTGTATTCTTGTTTATGCCTACTATGTTACTTGTGTTACTACTTTTATTGTCATGTTTGCTGTTACAGGTTGCAACCCGCTATGTTAGATTGTGATTTGACATATAAAATATTGTGGGTATACAATTAGGCACACCGTTTTATAAAGATTAATTGTGGAGAAGAGCGTTCCGAGAGTATGGCTATGAGACAGACCAAGACTAAAATGAACACATGTAAGAGTTTCTAACATGACACTGAGAGAGACTGGATGCCTTTCACAGAACTGAGATCCTTCTAGAGTATCAGTGTAGACAGCGTTCTATAAAATCCACGTCACATAGATAAGTAAACCAATACATGGACTTTTAGAAAAAACGATTTTTAGACGGTCCGACAGACAGATAGGACAGGGAAGGCCAGGACAGACAGACAGATAGATGCGTTGATGGATTGATGGATGAATGGATGGGCGGACGAAGGAACGGTTGGACGAGTATGTAAATCTATAGAAAGTCAAACAATAGATATATTTATGTGGCTAGATCAGATACACAAGTATATAGACATACTGACAGGCAGTCAAGTAAGCTGGCAGACAGGTATATCGGTAGATAGAATGAATAGTAATACGACTGAAAAGCATACAGTAGTGTAAAGGCATCAAATTAGAAACGTCGATACAAAAGGGTACAATACATACTATCCGGATACTCCATTGGTAGAATTCCAATGGATATATTTGTATTTCTTGGCGTCCATGGGCTTATTCAAACGACCCTATCATCAAGAAGAAATAACATCATTTGCTATTGCTAGTAATTTTTCCTGAAATTATTTCAATCACACAATATTTCTGTCTCGTGTGCTTTGATTGATTGATATGAATGTCACTCATTATAGAACACCGTAAGAATACGCATGTATTATTCTCATGCCATATATCAGGTCGGGAATGATCTTTATCTGTAAACTCGTAACAAGTCAGGGTCGTAGGGGTACCATATTGCATGATTCAGCACACAGAGCCATCCATCAATTTCTATATTCAACGATGAAGATGAGTGAGGAAAAATCTTGTTTTGTCCGTTCCTTGATGTTGTCTGTCCATTTCCTTATTTGCCTTCTTCTGCTTCTCTCTCCTCCGCCCCCTTTCAACGGCGGTTTCCTGCAGTATTGTTTTTGAAAAGGACTCATGTCTGCTTTCATGTGCAAACCATGATAGTTTTCGTCTTTTCATTGGTTCTTGTACACCTACATACATCTATATTGTATTCCGTACGTTCAAATTTGTCTTATGTTTTCTATAGAACATTCGTAGAATGCGTCTGTATCATGTGTACTCGAAAATCTGTAATCGTCTCCCCATGTCCGAAGTGAGTGTCCAACTCTCATAATCATATAGCACAGCAGAAAGAACCAGTGACTTGGTTGTTTGGTTGGTTGTTTGCTGCTCCAGAGGTCCATGCTCTTTCACCAAATGCCATTGTGTGATATATGTATGTGTTTGTAAGCTGTTGATTAGTTCCGTATACTGTGTTCCATTTATATGGCTCTGGAGGGAGACGCATTTTCCTGATCAATATATAATTATACTTTCGAGATTATTGAATTATATTTTAATTATATCGTGAATTATATGTTCCGTTCCAGAATAGTTTTTATTGAAATATTGTTGTTGTTTGTAATAGTGGTTAAACGCGCACGTGATTAAATATATCATTGTAAGAAAATGTTGATATTTACATTCGTAAATATGCGTATTTTTAATGTGTTAAAAAGGATTGGACAATGCAGCGTTATGTGTATCTGGGAGTATCACCGAAGAAACTTAACGTTGGAATCCCGAGTTACGGCATCAGCTTCCATCTTACCAGCTATAACAATAATACACCATGGTCCCTAGCTAATGGTGCCGGTCCTGCTGCTCCATTTACATCAGCTAGTGGTTTTATGTCCTATTATGAGGTAATAAACTGGCATTTCATATCACAAAATCTATGATTCATTTCATTATCATCATGTTTTCAACTTGGTTTATGTATAATTTTGTACTGAGGAATCTGGTTTAATAATTTTTTTTTAAAATTACATTGTAGTCAGC
Organism: Meghimatium bilineatum; assembly: GCA_034231615.1. Classification (NCBI taxonomy): domain Eukaryota; kingdom Metazoa; phylum Mollusca; class Gastropoda; order Stylommatophora; family Philomycidae; genus Meghimatium; species Meghimatium bilineatum. The sequence goes on from CM067320.1 coordinate 60,650,514, forward strand.
TGTTCGCTGTCCCCACTGTGTGTATATTATAATAGTTTGAAATACAGTCCAATATTTTTCCGTTCTCTATATGCTCACGAGGTCGAAGGTTTGAATCCTTCTCGCGTTGTCTTGTGGATAAATGTATTTTTTTGGTTTTAGTTTCCTGGGGATTGTCTCGTGAAGCTACGTAGTTACATGCTATAAGTGGTACTCTCAGCATGTAACGTGCCGCTTCGTTGGTAGGAATGTAGTACGCATGTAGAATGTAGACTCAAGTACACTGAAGTTAATCCTCTACTCCTTTTCAACCTTTCAACTTAGAATAAATAATGCACTATGATTATTCAGTATAATTATTGCAATTCTTTTGTTTCTGAAGTGTTCGTTTAGTGTTTCTCTCTATTCCCACTAATTACAGACATTATAGCTTCCATTGTCTTCTTCTTCTGCGGTCATGCTACAACTCCTGCTAATATCAGGATCTAATCGGGAGAATGGAATGTGTTGTGTCATGGTTTACATCATTGCTGCGATATATGTGCATTTAGGCCTGACAGATTTGACTTCAGCATGGCTGTTGGTCACTTTGATCCTATATGAAATGGGGCAGCAAACTCCACCCCAAACAGCCTCCCCTCTCCTTGTAGCCTCTTACAACATACATGGACAGTAAACTATGTTGCTCTTCGTTGATCCCTTCTGGTCCACAGCAATACAAGGGCACCGTTTTTTCATGTAACCTTTCTTGAGAGCTACTGAGAACGGTCTCGGACTCCCACGTCAAACTCTGCAAGTGACCAACTGCTCATAGGTCGACACAGGCCTAGGATATCGGTAATAGATCGTCTAGCAAAGAAAATGAGGTGGTTTTTATTCTGACCACTTTATCTCCAGGCATGTAGTTGTTCAATGAAAAATACCACCCTAGCGCCGTATTATGAAAAGTCTCATTGACAGGGAAAAGTGAAACGTGTTCTTTTTCTTTTTTTTACATGCTTTTTTCTTACTTTTTAATTCTGAAACGGTTGGTGATTGTGTACATTTTCAATTAAAATAATCATATCAATGTGGTTGAAGGGCAATAGCTCTGGCTACACATCTGAACGCTCTATACCCTCAATTGCCACACAAATTAGAAAGCAGTGGCAAGGTAATGATAGCGACATTAAAGCAGCTCTTTTAAAACTATATGTTTGCCCATTGGCAACATATAGATGCGAGACTTGTACTTTAAACAAGATAATATTCAAAAGAAAAGATTCATTTGAAATTAAGTGCTGCAGAAAGATTCTACCAATATCAGAGACAGAGAAAAAGAAGAACATTGCAATTTTGATGTTAATGAAACTAAATGAAGGATGACTTCTAACTAAATCCATACAATTTAGAATAAGAAGGAAGCTACCATATTTTTGACATTTAAAGCGACATGATGGTATCGAAAAGCTGATTCTTGAGGGCAGAATGGCAGGGGAGGGGAGAAGAGGAAAACCAAGAAGACGATAGAGCGGCGAAATAGAAAACTTTATACAGGTGTCTCAGGCCAATGCAGGCATGCTTGGCCTATTGGCCAGGTATGCGTTCAGAGTGTTCAGGATGAAAACACAGTTCTATAACGAATATGTCACTTGATATATACACTTCAATACTGACATAACTGATATTCATTTAGTTTCTCAACATACCATTATTGACACATGAGCAAAAGATATAAGTAATAAACTAAAACTACAGCCAACTCCTGCTGTTGTTCTGCTGCATTTATCCATTTATAACACACTGCTGTGCCACTTTGTGTTATAAAGCGGCGTGTAGCTCTGTTTCGTGCATCATTTTCGCATGTGCGATGTTTTCAAGGATTTCATTCAGATCTTTGACGAGTCCATGCATGCTTCTGCTGTCCACCATCTAAGAGCATAATAATGCACTATGGCATACTTAGTTAGTTAGTTAGTTAGTTAGTCGTTGGATCATCGTCATTGCCCTCCGGACAAGTCCATAGGTGCTAAGAACTTTCCTTGAGTGTATCCGCTATTACAAGTTGACTGCCAGTCCCAGTACGTAGTTGATTAACCATCATTCTTTTTCTCCCACGAAAACTCTCCTTTCTAGCGACACCACATTTCAAACCAAGTTCCTTTACACTAATCATGGAACAAGAGTCATCGTCACTTTTACAGTCATTTGTTCGTGCGTTTTTCCGTAGGGCATTCAAAATGTCTGCCCGATCCATCGCTCCACCAACAGCCGTAGTTGCAGCGTGGGCGGCCAACCTATATGCTCTTTCATTACTCCGGACTCCCGCGTGTCCCAGCACACACATAAAAGTCACTGTAAACACACAGGAATTATTCACTACATCCAGCAACTGTTCTCGAACGTACCCCGCCTGAACTTTCACAATCATTATCATGGAGTCACTGAGTATACATGCATGCACACAGACAGTCTGTGAGCAGACCCATTGCAAAGCTTTGATCACTGCCAGAATCTCCATTGTCATGCTGCTTGACGTCTGAGCGAATGCACCACTTTCCTCCCCCCCCCCACATTTGAGCCGTGAAAGTCCAGGATCTCCTGACGTGTCTCTCAACCGACCCATCTGTATATATAATTATAATTATACCTTCCCTGGAATTATCACTGATCAGATCGAGCACCTCCAACTCGACCACTGTCGGACACCATTCCCTGCACTCTCTTTTGATTGTTATTAATCCTTCGAAGGCTGTTGGATAATCCGAGGGCGCCAGACTCCATTCGACACCAGGTAGAACATCCTCCAATCTGCATACACTCTGTATAACGTCCTCTGTGCGCCCCATACACGGCTTTCCTCTCTTTAGTCGACTGCCTTTCACTTTGATAATTTCTGGTTGTAGAGGGTGCTCTTTATCAGCGGTGATTTTTAGGTAGTCCCGCGCCCTGCACATTTGTATTCTTTGCTCCGCAGTTGGGCAATCAAGTAGGTATCGCATAGCCCGAGCTGACGTATCTCTCGTACACCCCAAAATGATTCGCATTGCCTCATTCTGGATTCTATTCAATCTTTCTGTTTGAGTCTGACTCAGTGTCAGAATTGTCAGTGCGTACTCTACCACCGCCACCACCAATCCCTGATACAGCAGAACTAGCAGTCTCTGTTCGCATTGAGCAGCAGCCATAAGGTTCATCGCCGCAAGACCTTTATAAGCCTATACAATTATGTGATCAACATGATCTTTGAAACTCAAACTTCAGCCCCAAGTACTTCATGGCACAATAAGAACAATAAACGTTCCACAGAGTTTAAGAAAACTAACAGAACTCACTATTTCCAAAATGTTGGCACGACATTAATAACTACTAAACATAATTCTAAAATCCTAAAACAGCTAAATTCTAAATTCTAAAATCTATTACACCTCTGGTTCGCTGGACAAAGTTCTTAGTTTGTTGGTTTAAAAAAAAAATCTCATCTCTAAAATATCATTTCGTGTATATGTTATTTTAGGTATACTATTCAAACATAACGACATTGTTCTCTATAAGTGTGTTTACTATACACCTAATATTTGGATCACAGCTATTCTTTGTATGAAACAGGTATGTGATTTCATCGAGTCAGGCGCCACAAAAGTGAAAGTTTTACCACACGATACCCCATACGCTTTCAAAAATACAACATGGGTTGCATATGAGGATGCGGAAACCGTATCAAACAAGGTACGTCAAGCATATGTTTATATAATAATAAAATCCAGATCCTGGCAAGATGGTAGGTATGTCTCATTAGAGACATCAGCACACAACCACTCCAAATATATGTCTTGAATTACGATGAAACAACGATATCCAGACATTCCTGATGGTGTCAAGCCAAACGTTTTTATCCGGCCACTTCACTGTCCATCCTCAACCGTTCTGTTTAGAATAAATTGCGCATTTGAGCTGAGTCTTGCTATATGTGCAAACCAAGCATGATTGTCCAGTTTAACTACCGCTAAAGTCTGTTCTCGATGTCCTGAATTGGTGTCTATTATATGCCGAATTAATACATCCGCGCTATGTTCCAAATAACTGATTTCTTTACACATTCGTATGTAGCACATGAATGAATCCCTCTTTCTGTGTATGTATTTATTAGCCAGCTCTCGCTCTCTTACACAAGAAGAAATGGGACCAACGTTATGTATAGATGTTTATATTATAGGCACGAATGTCACAGATCACATTAAGAGTGTTTCTATTGCACACTCAGATTTCATAGTTCTGACAAAACTCTTGGAAATATGGCATTACACTGAGCAAGTAATATAACAGTGGTCAACATGACATATCATATGGTGTACGCAGAGAGTACGGAAAAAGGTCGAAATATGATTTATCAAAAAACAAAAGCATCAAAGCCATAAACTGTGGCGCGACTATAGTGAATTTAGCATTGAATCACAATACATAAACATATTCTGCCATTGGGAAACTACTGAGGCTCATCACATTGAATGTGTGAAACATGTGGGACAATAATCTTTAAATGGTTCAGAACGAGATGGAGAAACTGCAGTATAAATTTACAATAATACGCGAATACAGATGAGTAGAACACTGCCAATTTACAATATCGACATAAACAATTACTTTATCAAGTAGATAAAAGAGAGATCAGTGCGATGTATGCTTCATAGTGACCATAGAGAGAGCAACATTTATGCTAGGATATAATTCAATAAATGACCGAACCATAAGCAAACGATTGAAGGCTAATCCCGTAGCATATCAATCCAAGTTTATGATCTACATTATTAGTCGCTGAAGGTGAGACGAGACCAAGTTAACCCACAAATAAACATTAGAGACAATACTATCATCTGCACAAGGTCTTTTTCCTTACAGATTGACAAAAGGAAGAGACAATATCATAGGCGAAACATTAACAATAATCAACAATATCCGACTATCAAATTACTAAAAGTACTAAACGATGACAAACAATGAGATGCACACAAGACACGCGGTAATCTTAAGAAAAACAAGACTGAAGAATATACATTAAATAGTATACTTTAATACCTGAATGAGCAATGGATAATGTTTAACGTATCACAGTGACAACTAATGTTGAACCAGGCATACCACATTTACTGTAGCGGAGATCTGAGCACATAAAGACGTGTCCGGTGTTCGAAGAAGATAAACATACCACTAATATCTACCACTTTGCCACAGAGCCAGACCGAGCTCCGACCTTGGGGAATGTATATTTTGTTGAGACCGAACCATCCTGTTGGTCTGGTAGTTTCTAAAAAAATGATGTTCATCCGTCGTAATCGACGATGGCCAAAAACTCAACCATAATAATAGTAACAATAAGTAATAAAAATAATAAAGGTAATAGTGCGTTTTTAAATGATTAACAAATCCAAATCGTGCACAAAATGTTCTTTTACAGAATTGACAACTGTAAAGGGTGTCTATGGGAGGTTGAGATGTTTTTTTCTTTCTTTTCTACGTGCCCGCTTCTGTCTTTCAGTATCTTGTCTGGTCTCTTCCGCAGCTAGTGCTCCCGTTCTATGGCTGTAAAGCCATGCTGTTCTATCCTGAGAGGGACTCTCCCAAGCGCCTACGTCAATGTTAAGATGTTTCAGTGAATACTTAGCGTGTCTTTGAAGCGCTTTTTCTGTCCACCAGCTTTTCGAAATCATGCATTGAGTGCTCCATAATATATTTTTTTGACAAACACGAGTTCTCCATGCGCACAATATGACCTGCCCAGCGTGCTTCATAAGTAGTGTGTGGATGCTTATTGAGGTTGATTTTTCCAAGACCTCGTAGTCTAGTATTTTGTCCTACCAATGGATGTTTAGTATGTACGTAGGCAGGTAAGATGGAAATGATTTAATTTTCTTGCATGTCTAGCATACACTGTCCACGTTTCGCAAGCGTATAGTAGGGTTGGTATAACAGCAGCATAATATACTTGAAGTTCGGTGGTTGTTCTTATACCTCTTCTGTCCCATACATTGCTGCGTAATCTGCCAAATACAGCACTAGCTTTTGCCAGTCTATTGTTAATTTCCACGTCGATGTTGACATCTCGAGAGAGAGTGCTTCCAATGTAAGTAAAATTGTCGACTACTTGCAGTTTTTCCTAATTGATGATGATGGAAGTGGCAGTATGTTTGCTATTTGATGTTGCTTGGTGCATGACTTCTGTTGTTTTTTGTTTTTTTTTGGTGTTAATAGTGAGACCACATTTTTTGCAGGCCTGTGAGAAGCGGTCTATGGTGCTCTGCATGTTTACGACAGAGTCAGGATACAATGCGCAGTCGTCAGCATAGAGTAATTCTCTAACAGTACTAGATTTAGTTTTCGTTTTTGCTTTTAGACGACGTAAATTGAAAAGACCACCATCTGTTCTGTAATTGATCATTATGCCAGCTTTTTCATTACTATGGAGTGCTTCCGTTAGCATGGACATAAATAACAGGCTGAAAAGAGTAGGGGCCAGCACACGTCTCTGCTTTACACCATTTGTGACAGGGAATGCAGGAGATACTCCTCAGTCGCAGATAACACTAGCCATCATACCGTCATGAAATTGTCGTATCACAGTGACAAGTTTTGTCGGGCACCCGAACCACCCAATTCTAGAAAATATAGGACCATTTTTAGCATTTCTGTTTTGCAAGCCAAAGGAGTGAAGACTCTTTCGCTATCCCTAATACATCATCGAGTGACACAGATATATAAGCTGCTGTTTGGAAACAGTTGCTCAAATACATCAGCAGTACAATGTGACGAAGTTGAGTGAGTGTTGTTACACAAGATTGACAGGGTCTGACACCGTCATCGGTTGTACCTGTCTTAGTGCATCCTTACTATAGTGGAGTGGTCACAACTGGAATGTCTGGCACTTTTCTGGTCACCATTTCACTGATAAACATACCCGAAACTTGTAATCGCTCTTGTAACATCAGTTGTGTCATGAAAAGTAGCGGAACATACATTATTTCAATAAAAACCAAATAATGACTTTTATTCGCCTAAACCGTTTAATTGTGAGCGCTTAATTTCAACCATTTTCAACGTTTAATAAATGCATACTTTATGTGTTACTGTTTTGAAATTCAAGCGTGAGAAATGCGAAAGAAACATCACATCAACAAAACAGTGGGACTGCATGAAGTTTATCACTTGGGCGGGTTCTGTGTTACAAATTGTGTACGATCTTATACAATTTAAGCGTGGAATCAAATCACGCGGTTGATGAATTTTTAATGGCTGCTACTAATAATGTCGTACTGACAAAACCATTCCGTAATATGCCATTGATATACAAGATGTGAATATGACACTAGACTGCTCAATATGACCAGTGACAATTTAACAAAGACGACCTGAAATGGTTTCTCACTCTTGTTTTCTATAAAATGTGTTCAGAATGAATAGCTTGGAGTATATGCATGTTTATATCTGACAATATACACATCAGAAAGTTTGAATGCAAATAATGATAGCCTGTAAAATATTACAAATGATCATATTTGTTCATCATCACAGGCTTGTTACGCTAAGGTGAACGGATTTGGAGGTGTCATGCTATTTTCGCTGGACAGTGATGACTTCCTAGGTACCTCATGCAGAGAGGGAAAATATCCACTAACGAGTGCAATCTATAAAGTTGCGACTTCGCGGATATCATGTGAAAGGCATGTTATGTTACTATTATTTATAATTACAATGAAAGACAACATTGTGATTATTTACATTTTTCACATGGCCAACCTTTCAAACTACTGTAATTTGTCATTAGATTAATTATACCATTTTGACTTATCTATGTATGTACGGTACAGTTGAAGTTGACATATAGAAAAAAATTGTTGCAGGTTCACTAGCATGCAAGTGTTAGAAATATGACAATGTAATGTATGTTTGCTGTTTAAACCACTACCATTTATATGTCCGACTTTGCAAGTGATAGCTACTGAGAATCATCGATGGCTAGGGACCTTGTTTTACCTACAGGCAGCTTTGTGTCCACGTTTTTCTGAAATACGCACAATGTAATAAACGTAATACTGCATAGTAAGTCGTTGTACATAACAAGAGGCGTCTGTACTTGTACCTCAATGTAATGGAATGGAAATAGACTCACTACACGCATTTTCCCAGTTAGCTATTGCAGCATGAATAATCTAAACTCATTTAGAAAGATAATTACTGAAATTAGACAATTCCACCCGACATATATGTAAATTATGGTCTTTACTAAGTAGGATAGTTGCTCGTGGTTAAAACAAAAAATATCTTTATTATGAGATAAGTCCATTTGAAAGAAATTTGATTCAGAAAGTTCACAACAGGTGATGTACGTAGAGATGGGTGGGGTCATTAGAGAGAGATAAAATATGGACATCACTATGGACACTAACCCTTATCTTTCTCCCTAGACACGCGGGCGTGGAGGGAAACAAACGGGGCGTCCAATTAGCTAGCTTTTCCACCATAACAGATGATCAGCATATGAACTCCGTGGCCATACACATTGATCTTCGTGAGTCCGAACGATCAGAGGATCAGATGAATGAGCATTTCTCAAGATCGAGAATACGTGAATCGGGAATGCAGATGGGCGTGGCCCGTAGGGAACAACTGACAAAGAACACAAAAAGAGCCGCGACCTAACATAGAACCGGAACCATCAGCCGTTACACCCTGAGAGATTTACAGAAGCAGAGATCTGAGCACCTATGGACATGTCCTGGGTGCAAAGAGGATAATCGACAAATACATAATACCAATATGATATGTGCTTCTCTAAAATAACTTCAGTCTTGTTGTCGTCCATTAGCACTGCCATCATTGCATATTTCTTTTTTTTATCCTGGTTGTTAGTATTATCATTTTCTCTAGCGCAGTACATCCGTCCTCTAGAATATTTCTCAATTCATTGGCTGTGCTTCAAGCGTAACCACTCCTAACCGTACATAGGCAGTCAATCACTCATATGCAAGCAAATATTCTGATGGCTTGGTTTTATAAATATATATATATATATATATATATATATATGATATGATATGATATGATATGTCTATACCAAAGTTGATAGTCAGTTTGCCCAGCATTCTACCAATTATTTTTTTTGTTCGAAAAACAATTAGATGTATGGGTGGCGCCTAAAAGTCAACCGTGGCTATGCAGCAACGCCACGTATACAGGATCAGCAACGATATTTTCTACAATATATGTATGTATTTATTTCAAACTTGGATCTGATAGGGAAAGATCGGATTAATTTTTCTGAAAACAGCACGTCAAATCGTCCCATTTATCAACAATTGTCAAACATCTTCAGGCATCAAATACTCAAATGCAGACGTAATTTTTGGACATATAGATGGTCCTTTGACACTTGTATTTTGACGTTAATTTAAAAAAAATAATTAATACGAAATTGTATTCAAAGATTGAAGATTGAACAGAATATTCTGTGTTTCCATGCTTGGACGAGACCGTGTATACATCAATGCGCACTCATTTATATTATGAGGTATTCTAATTAGAGCTGGAAGATATGAATGTAACAGATGTATTGAAAGCTATTATGTATGGATGTGTGGCTTCCAATCAACTGTATTTTCAAAATATTATCACACATATTTTAACGATTATAATTTCGACTGCTTTTGATTTAAAGAAGAGGCATCATTACGAAATTGGTCAATTCATTTAAATATCACTGTATATGATTATCATGTTGATGATGAAATAATCAATTTAGTTGTGATCAGCATGCCATATTATGTATATTAGACAAAAGCATATGCTTTTCAAGTTGTCTAAACTTAGCTAACACCCGGACTCGCGTAAAGTGGATGTTATTTTAAGCTGTGTAGCATAGCTGATACCCAGACTCATATGTACAGTTGTCTCACACACATGGCTGTGTACGGGAGGATTGCGAATGCATGGTTATCCCCGAAAGAGGACTACTGTTTATAGTGAGCCAGTATCCAGGCGTCCTTAGTAGTGAATGTTTGGTTCACTTCCCTAACAATAGCATATAACCAGAAAACCCCTAACTCTAATTATAAATATAACTATTGATATACTGTCCTGTTTAATATTAATCAAGTGTTCTTATTTGATTCTTCACGGCTCCTTAGAAGAAAGTATAACTGTCACTCATAAGTTAGTATAGTTCGATATGTTCACTGATCCCTGGATGCAATCACAACTGTCAATTTTTAATATATTAGTGTTCTAAATCTAAGTTCTTTTAGATGAAATCATGACTGTCAAGTTAAGTTCAAATTTGTAGAACGACTTTAGTACGTATAACGCTATAGCTCCGGTCACTGTATGCACGTTTCCAGTCAATGTCTTTGTGCTACACTAAAGGTCGAAGAACAGATGTAAGTTCAGCTCTTGTCTCAGTATCTAAGGCTTCTAGTCGACATCTCATTTAATATGTGATTGCGTAGCAAACTGGTAAGTCAACATTACTTCAAGGTTTTCAAAACAGAAATATGTCTTTTAGGACATATACAATATAGGGTGCCTCTAGCGTTTCGATAATGTGCGCTCATCTATGTTGGAAAGTTGTAAACTCCCTCACCTAACTTATATCTAAGTATGATTTTTCTCTCGTTGGAGAGTGGGCACACTCTCTTTCTCAAAGACAGTTGACCTAACGCTAGGACTCTACAATCTACAATCAAATGTAGAACAGCTCGTCCGTTTCTCAGACAAAGACCGCTGTTGAATCTCAGGAGAACAACATACTACCAACTGTTCTAAGTACGTGAGTTGACATACGAGTATAAATTATACGTCAAGTATCTACAACTTGAGGCATAGATGGAAAAGACATCAGGCTGATTAGAAATATATATTGGGAACAAACTGCATCAATAAGGTGTGAAAACAGCTACTCACCGTACATAGAAATAAGAAGAGGGATAAGACAAGGATGCATTTTATCACCAAGCCTATTTAATATCTACACAGAGAATATCTGTAAAAATATAGAAGAAATACCAGGACTCAAGATCAATGGGAAAATAATAAACAACATTAGATATGCAGATGACACTGTTCTTTTAGCAGAAAGTGAACATGAACTACAAAGACTAATAGATCAAGTCAATAAATCAAGTAATGAATATGGACTGGATATAAACATTCAAAAAACAAAAACCATGATAATCAGCAAAAACACAGAAGAACAGGAGGTAAACATAAACATACAGGGAGAGAAACTACAACAAGTAAAACGGTATCAATATCTTGGACACATAGTCACAAATGATGGCAGATGTGAAACATAAGTTAAAAGGAGAATAGGAATGGCTAAAAGTACCTTCAATGACATGAGGAAATTATTATCTAAACAAATTACAAACAAGTTAAAAATGAGAATTATAAAATGCTACATCTATTCCATATTAATGTATGGCTCAGAAACATGGACACTAAATAAACAATTAGAAAACAAAAGTGATGCCTTTGAGATGTGGGTATATAGAAGAATAGGGAGAACATCATGGAAAGAGAAGAAAACAAATAAAGAGGTGCTAAAAACACTTAATATGAAGAAAGAACTACTAAGAGAAATAAAGATCAGGCAAATAAAATACTTTGGACACATTAAAAGACATGACACCCTATTGAAGACCTTACTTGAGGGTAAAGTCAAAGGGAAGCGAGCAAGAGGTAGGCAGAGATACAAGTGGGAGAGTAACATTACACGATGGACAGGTTACAGTCTAGCAGAGTGCACCACAAGACAAGAGACAGGAGATGTTGGAGATACGTTGCAGCCAACCTTCGTTGCGGAGACGGCACTTGATGATGATGATGATCTACAACTTATTTTGCAGACTATTCTACTTCTATGTCCGAAAAATCCACCTAACTTATGATTTATTGCACAACTTCTCCTAATTTCACACGCTTTACTATTTACTATAATTTTCCTAAACATATCAGCTATCAATGATCCTCTTTACTAATGAACTTGTTTGGCGATATCTAGGGAGACACTTTTTGACTTTACTTTCCTGTACCATTTATCTGCCAAATTCTTTGACACAGCTGTACTGCAATCTTTATTTGAAGATTTTATAAAAGTGATTGACATAGTTGTTCTATTTTTAGCAACGCCCTCACATTGAAATCTCTCTATCCGAATATTTACAAAATATTTAACATAGTTACACTGTCTTTGGTAACACACATGAGTTGTACTATTTTTATCTGAAGATTCATAAAATGATTGGCATAGTTGTTCAAGATTTAGTAACGCCCTTACATTGAAATCTCTCTATCTGAACAATTATAGAATGATTGGCATAGTTATTCCATGTTTGGTAATGTCTCTGCATTGAAACCTCCTTATCAAAATATTCACAAAATGATTGTCATAGTTACACTGTCTCTGATAACAAACTTGAACTATAATCACTTTATTAGATTATTCATAAAATTGGTCTGTTATAATCTTTGGTGGCGCCCTTGGATTGAAGAATATTCTACCCAATGATTTACAGTTATACCACATTATTACGTTACACACGACACTAGCTGTAATTTGGCTCCTCAACATTAGTTTATGATACTATGTTTCCTACACTGTTCACTCTTTAAGTCTGCTAAGTCCTACCTGCTAATTTCCTATAGTTTCTATGCTTCTACTACTCACAATTATGGATGAACGTAGATATTTCTGACTAGATGTTGTCGTCAAAAATCTTCACTAAGTTTTCTTTCTATCTTGATCCTCTGAATGTTCTGGTTGGACTTTTCTCCTTGCTAGCACTTCATGGACTGACTCATAGAAGGCCGTGGCGTAGTCTCACTACATGACTGATCTTAATGTTAGCTCACCTAACTTTTCGAGTAAGACTGAAAACTTTTCTACACAACAATTCGTTGTTCCAAATTTGATTACACTCCTCAGTTGTCCGAGAATCATCAAACTACACACCGTTTTTCCGTGACTTTGGGTGAGCCCCAATTACTCCCAAGTCTTCTAGAAAGTTTTAGTATCCCCTCAACAACAATGTATTGCTTCTAAAATACTCTAAGCTTAACTCAATACGAGAAATATGTTTCTTAATTCTATCTCACCAAGACCCTGTTCTGATCTTCACCCAACGTATGTAAATAATCCACGACCTGTTACTTTGGAGTACCACATGTCGTCAGCCCGGTAAGAGGATTAATTATTGGACTAATAGTCAAAAGTTTAAAGTGGGTTGTATAACTTTGTCCGTCTCTTATCCTATTGTCTGGTCTTTTATTCATGTGCAAGAATGGACACGATTACACTATGTCAATTCCTCCCTCCCCACCCCCCCCCCCTTTTTCTGTCAACGACTGCTAAGAATTCCGACTTGCTTAATTGTGTTTTACAATGGCCTACAACCCCCCCCCCCCCCCATCCCAAACCAAGTAGTTGACGCAATTTATGGATATAACCTTTATAGTGATTTCATTCAACATGTGCATATCTTGTAGGTTTACATATACATAGAGAGAGATAGGTGTTTATAGTATTTCTTATTCTTCCTTTATTTTAAGGCAACGTAGGACTGCATTTTCTGGTGCGCACCGCAATGCACAAATGCGTTACACTGGTAAGTATTACTGTAATTAGAAAAGAACAAGCAGATAACACAGCGTATATTCATATTACACAACTTTCTACTACAGCCTGCAATCGATGATAATGTAATATCAGTACATGGAGTCTAATGCATTTATTAACTTGTACACTAAGCTTGTGGAGGACTGTAGCCTAGTTGATTGTGAGCTTTCTTACAGCGAAACAACTTATTGTTCATAAATGTGTATCTGTTAATCGAAATTAACATATAATCGCAGATAACAGCATTAAAAGCGTAGATTTTAGAGTTGTGGAGATAAATAACTACCCGAAAGAGTAGAAAACACAACTACGCAAATGTTGAACTGTGCATATAAGTGATTCAACAAGGTCATCGGTGCAAATACAAAAACATTACCGGACATGTAATTAGATCCACACAAAGAATACAAAAGGAACATGCTGAATTTATCGGCAGAAAGTTTGCCAGTTAAGCCACTCAGAAATAAATGATCTCCTGTCATAACATGTTGTTACTAAGAAAGTAATTATTTCAAAAGAAAACATTTCGCTACTTGATACATGCATAACATAATATTTCACTAACTGTATATGAAAAGAAAGAATGCTATTTTATCTGAGTACTTGAACCATCAACCGTATAGTGTTACAGAGACTTGCGATGTCTATTGATGTGATTACAATATTATATGTTATCGCGAACTTGACGTCTTACTATCGTGCACCTTTGTCTAAAGAGCGTAAATAGCTATCGGTCACTTTATTCCTACATAAAAAATAATAATATATAGCATTAAACGAACTAATTCATTACAGGTATTTAACGCCATTAAGTCGGCAGTGTCCTAAATAAAAACTGTACACAATTTGATCGCATTAGTGACATGTTCCTAGAGCCAATAATTATAAGTGCAAAGTCAATATAGAATATAAGATGGCAAAACAAGAACCAGTATAACGCTGACCTTGACAAATCTGGTTTCCCTTGCATTGACTCTATTCGGATGCAGACACAGAATATGTGTGCAGATCCACATGGTGATAAATCAAGAGTATCGACTGCAAAGACACTTCCTTATGATGAGTTCCAAAAGGACATACATTCTCAAGGTGACAAAAATAAGAGCCACAAGGACGAATTAAATATCTCCCTGCATTTCTTTGAAATAGTCCATGGTTCATGAGATATGCTTGCACACAATAGAGCTACGTGGATTTATACAATCCAAAAAAAGGTGCAGCATCTTATGAGAAAAGGAGCAACGTAGTAGCAAACAGCGGAGAGTAGCTATAAAATAACGGGCAGATCAGACACCATCTACAGTGTTCACCCTATTCCAGAACTGTCCAAGGACATTTGCGACCAGAACATGGAGCCATCTATGAACTCATCAGTCATGAAACTATGTGAATTTCAAAAGTGAATGTGATTTCTTCTTTCGTTCGCCTGGAACGGGATTATATCTGACATATTGCCTCTTCTATAAACTTGACTGTTTTGTAACTCGTATAGAGGTTCGCAGATGCTTTTGTTTTCTTCCACTGTTATTTCTCTGATACAGTGTATTTGCTTCATCATTTCATATTCCAAGCATTCCCAAAGAATATACCTTGCTGTCTGAGGTGTCTGTCTACATCAGCTCATTTCTATGTTCCCAAATATGTATGTAACGTCTGTCATCACTGTTTATAGAAGAATAAAAGTATATTTGTACGGAAAGCGGAGAGACAAGCGTCGTTATATATATATATATGTGTATATATATATATATATATATATATATATATATATATATATATATATATATATATATATATATATATATATATATATATATATATATACATATAGTTTAGAGGATATAAACTGCGATTCATGCTTATTTATTTGTTGTCTGGCAAGGTAACATGTACGGATTGGTTATCGCTATTGATGATTTAATTATGTTATTGATAGACACGTTTCCTGGTGTTGTTGACTCGTGCTTCAGGAATTATGATCCAGTACCTATTACGTTTCCATGTGCAATAGATTTGTTTTCTCAATAGCTATTTTTCAATACCTGAACACAACTGGCGGCGGTGTGCTATATCATGAAAAGGAGCTTCGTTCTAAGAGGTACCTTACCCGTGTCTTAATAACCTTCTACTAGCCTAAAATAATAATGTTTTCAGTAACATTTATTTCCACAAATTACATTTTTATGTGTTTCAATTATTTTGAATTTATTTTAAAAGAACAATATAGTCCGTTTCTTGTATTTCTCTTAACGTTAATTGATGATTTGTTTCCACTTTGAAGTGCTGTTCGTGTACCTGGAATATATATTCATATATTCACTTCTGACTGCTACGATGTAAAGAAAGCAGCAAAGCTAAAGTGAGTGAGTGACCACAAATTGTGAAACAGTTTCAGTACGTCTCATTAGTATATGTACACGTAATTTATAATTATTGAAATATTGAAATAAAAAAACTGAACGTAGTCACTACAAATAAATGCGTGGATGAACATAAAACGGAGTTTGTAATTTATAAATAACTCGTAAATAGTGTGTGAAATTATTTAATGCATTGTATTAATTTAGTAGACTAATATAATATATGGACACTAGCTCAATACTGACTCCAACTCAGAGACGGACACAATAGAATCCCAGAGGGTCAACTAGAACGACTCAAATAATGAACAGATAACACATAGTGTCTTTCACAATAAGCAGAATCCCACAACACACTATTTCGAAAAATCACACGCCCTTGATACAGGGTGAAACGTAGTCGAAATGTTCAAAATTTTTTAAGTAGGAGATGGTGACTCTATTATATAAAGAATAGAACATGTACATTTAAACTCCCATCATAGCTGAACATTCACATTACAAGAGAGAGTCCCCATAACAGCATACTGGCGTCCACCTTATTCTTAATCTATATCAATAACCCTATTACGTGCAATAAATACGAAAGTCACAAACAATGGCAGCAGTGGAATATACATACTGTTTTCAGACTACACCATATACGTATAGTCCATTTGCCGTGGGAAAGTAGTTAATTTGTTGTGTTACATAGGCAACTTCTATACTTACAGTTATTCTATACTGAACGATGGGTATTTCATACCCCATGAATACCAAAATATCAAATTTAACAAGCGTTTTTACAATTTCAGACAAAATATCTGCGAATCATCTAGAAAAACGGCATTGTTACAACAATGGATACCGTACCTGAGATTAGTTTCAAAGCTAGGTCAAAACTTTAGAGAAGTAAAGTATCTACTAAAGCGGTCTATGCACATTCATTGGAGAAAACAAACGGAAAAGAAAGCTCCGAACTAGACGATATCAACCGATTCAATAAGTCAGGAAATTACGATTAACAATGCAACACAGCCGTATAAAATCCACCTCACATCGAATTTATCAGCGAATGTATGGCTTGCATTTGCAGAGCTTCAACAGGTATACCAAAACAACCAGTTTCGCTGATTATGGACCGATAATCAGCCGCACATGAACGACTCTGCAAAACATGCTGTGCTGAACCTGAAATTACCTAAGAGACACCGTTCCATAAATTACCAACCCTCAGATGTTTAACAATGTTGATCGAAGAAGAAGAATATTATTGAATGCTTTTGTACTATCATTAGAATATTATTGAATATACAATCAATGGTAGACTACTGATTATATAAGAATAATGCCATAAGTAATGCATACGCCTTGTGCTGAAGAGGTCATGGGTTTGAATCTGGCTAGTGTCATCTTTATTAGGTTGATTTAGAAATAGTGTCAAAAACATCAAAACATACCCAGGTGCAGATATCAACTCTGACCATAATCCAGTGCTGTGTAAAATAAATGTCAAACTTAAAAAGATAGTAAATAGAGGAGTCCAAGAACCACAGATAGACGCATCAGCACTAAAACAACAAGACATACAACAAAAATACCTTGTAGATGTAAATAATAGATATGAACATCTAATGATAGAGTGCATGGAACAATACAGAAGGGAAAATCCAGAAGAGAAAATAGACAATAAATGGGAAAGCCTAAAGAAAAGTATTCAAACATCAAGTAAAAATTTACTAACAAGAAATACCAAGAACAAACAAACATGGATGACAGATAAATATTAGAGAAAATGACAGAAAGAAAGAAAGATAAAAATATGCCAAAATACTCAAGTATAGACAAGGAGATATGTAACATGTGCAGAACAGCGAAAAAGCAATGGCTAGAAACAAAATGCAGTGAAATAGAGATGTCCATACAACAGAAGACAAAATTAATGCATAAGGAGATAAGGCTGATCACAAATAAGAAAAATCATATAAATGGGGGTGGCTGCATTAAAGATAAAAATGGTAAAATAATATTTGATAAAACAGAAGCACTCACAAGATTGGCAGATTATGTAACAGAACTGTTTGACGACCAACGGAACAAAAAACCAACAATACACAACAATGATGGACCAGCAATACTGAAATCAGAAGTAGAACATGCAATAAATTCAATAAAATGTGGAAAAGCTGCAGGCTCTGACAAGATAACAGCAGACGTAATAAAAACTCTAAATGAATTTGGTGTATATACTATCACAGAAATTTGCAATGACATATACGAAACAGGCCATATACCTAAAGACCTAACATCATCAATATTCATACAACTACCTAAGAAGCCCAGGGCTGTGGACTGTACAGAATATATAACAATACGTCTAATGAGCCATCTAACTAAAATACTTCTCAAGATAATACATGAAAGAATTAAGATCAAGATAGACATGGAGGTCGGTGAAGAACAACTCGGTTTTAGGAAAAACAAAGGAACCAGAGAAGCTATACTGAGTATCCGGCTAGTGATAGATAAATATATAGAAGTCCAAAAAAGTATCTATATTTGCTTCATAGACTACAGCAAGGCCTTTGACAGAGTCCAACATGAAAAATTAATCAAATGTCTTCAAGAAATAGGCATAGATGGAAAAGACATATGGCTGATTATAAATATATATTGGGAACAAACTGCATCAAAAAGGTGTGAAAACAGCTACTCTCCATACATAGAAATAAGAAGAGGGGTAAGACACGGATGCATTTTATCACCAAGCCCATTTAATATCTACACAGAGAATATCTTTAAAAATATAGAAGTACACCAGGACTCAAGATCAATGGGAAAATAATAAACAACATTAGATATGCAGATGGCACTGTTCTTTTAGCAGAAAGTGAACATGAACTACAAAGACTACTATATCAAGTCAATAAATCAAGTAATGAATATGGACTGGATATAAACATTCAAAAAACAAAAACCATGATAATCAGCAAAGACACAGAAGAACAGGAGATAAACATAAACATACAGGGAGATAAACTACAACAAGTAAATCAGTATCAATATCTTGGCCACATAGTCACAAATGATGGCAGATGTGAAACAGAAGTTAAATGGAGAATAGGAATGGCTAAAAGTAACTTCAATGGCATGAGGAAATTATTAATATCTAAACAAATTACAAACAAGTTAAAAATGAGAATTATAAAATGCTACATCTATTCCATATTAATGTATGGCTCAGAAACATGGACACTAAATAAACAATTAGAAGACAAAATTAATGCCTTTGAGATCTGGGTATATAGAAGAATAGGGAGAACATCATGGAAAGAGAAGACAACAAATAAAGAGGTGCTAAAGACACTTAATATGAAGAAAGAACTACTAAGAGAAATAAATATCAGGCAAATAAAATACTTTGGACACATTAAAAGACATGACACCTTATTGAAGACCTTACTTGAGGGTAAAGTCAAAGGGAAGCGAGCAAGAGGTAGGCAGAGATACAAGTGGGAGAGTAACATTACACGATGGACAGGTTACAGTCTAGCAGAGTGCACCACCAAGACAAGAGACAGGAGATGTTGGAGATACGTTGCAGCCAACCTTCGTTGCGGTGAGTGTCAACTTTATTAAATGGTGGATCTTTTCTAAAATCCCGTGGGATTATTGCTTGTAGCCACGGAGTTACTTGTTATGAGTGGTACTCTCGGCCACGGCATGCCGTTTCGTTGAGATTGATGGAGGTTCATATGGAAAACTCGAGTACAGTGAAGTAATCTTTCACTTTTGAATCCATTCAATGTCATAATTGTGTTGATATATTGTATTATTCACAAATCCTTTCATTTATGATTATAATATATACAAGGTGATTTGCCCACATACAACAAGTTACACCATCATGTAAACAAGGCTTGTTTCGCTTAGCAACAAGGACACATTCTTAATATATATGATTAATTAGTTATAGAAAATTATTCATTTACAACTGTACAACTCAGAGTGATGAGGAAACATAAAACATGGCTGCATTCAGATTATTATTTTATTATATAATTATCTACATATATGTATACACGTGATACATATCAATAAATCAAGTGGCATATTCTTCCCAGTACGTTGTCTTCATCGTGGATACTCTGAACGCATCTCTGTTCCGGGCAAGTAGGCCTTCATTGGCCAAAGACATGTGCTTACATTCTTCGATGTCGCTGGTCCATCGTCTTCTTAGTCTTTCTCTTCTTCTCCTACCTGACACTCTGACTTCTAGAATAAGCCGTTCGATACCATCATATCGATATAAGTGTCCAAAATACTGTAGCTTCCTTCTTATAATGATATTTAGAAGCCACCTTCGTTTATTTTCAGTAATTTCAAATTCTTCTTTTTCTCTGGCAATGATATCCGTAGGATCTTTCTGCAACACTTCAAATGATTTATTCTTTTCGATATTGTCTTGTTTAAAGTCCAAGTCACTCATCCATATGTTGCCACTAGGAAAAACACATGATATTAAAAGAGTTAATCTAATGTCGTTATTACTACGTTGCCATAGCATTCTCATTTGTGTTAATTTGAGTGCTGCAATTGCGATTCTTCTTCTAATCTCGACTAAGCAATCTCCAGAACTGTTTATATTTGCTCCCAGATATTCGAATTTGTTTACACATTCTAGCTCTATATTGTCTATGTTGATTATATGTGTGATCTTTGTTTTATCTTGTGTCAGTATACAAGGGATATTGACTATAATTAATGTGTTGATATCAAAAAAAATTAAGCAGCATTGTTTAAAAAAAAATGTGTCTTCCCTCTCCTGTCTCTCCTTATATGTATATTCAATATTATATATATATATATATATATTAGAGAAGACATATTCTTTTTAAACAATGCTGCTTTATTTTTTTGATATCAACACATTAATTATAGTGAGTATCCCTTGTATACTGGCACCAGATAAAACAAAGATTACACATATAATCAACATAGCCCATACAATTTGTGTAAGAGAGTTTTTAATTAGAGTTAGAAATAACTAGCACAAAAAGATGACGTAAAAATAGAAACGACATGATGTAAATTTAAAGATCTGACAGCACTAAGACAGAAATGGAAAGCTATGGTTTCTGCCCTATGCGCCGCCTATGGCCCTGGTGGAACATAACATAACATAACATAACATGACGTAAGTTGGAGAAGGGACATACACTGGCTAATGTATTTTGATCTGACAGGAAAACACAGTTATTATTAAGACCTATCTAAAAATGCATAGGATTATAGAACATTCGAGAAGTTAGATTATTGTTCACAATATAGAACGTTAAAAAGAATATCAGAGAATCTTAGAACACACAATTTTAATGAACTGATCGTGAGAAGAAACGTGATGTTCGTGCAGGTCATATACAACAGATTAAGTAATCTGAAGAGAGATATATGCAAAGGTAAGAATAATTTTAGGACCGTTTAAGACTGGACATTAGAAAGTGAACATTGATTGAGTCCAGAGTCGACAATCTTCGAGCACCCAAGCGAGGAACAACATCACCTGTGCATAAGAACAGACATATTGTGACTTTAGAATTGCTAAGTGTCCCGACATTTCGTTCTGTAACTGGAGAGTCAACAAGATATATGTTCTCTAGAATCCAGAAACAGCATTCACAATCCAGAAAATAATTCAAGCAAACACACACCATGAATTAATCGACCAACCTTCCATTGAGATCTGATGTTCTTAACAGTTGAACACAATGAGTACTTTTGAAATAGAGAACTCGGTAGGTCGGGGACTGATCC
Source organism: Meghimatium bilineatum (assembly GCA_034231615.1). Lineage (NCBI taxonomy): Eukaryota > Metazoa > Mollusca > Gastropoda > Stylommatophora > Philomycidae > Meghimatium > Meghimatium bilineatum. The sequence continues at coordinate 60,672,288 of CM067320.1, forward strand.
TAAGCTAGAACTAAACAGTGTTACTGTTATAGAGTTGTGCATATAGTAAAATGTATTGCCTAACTTTATATTTGACAATTTCATTTGAGATAGAGAGAAAAGTTAGGGAATAGATGAACAAATAAAGTGATAGAATAAGAAATTGAGATTAATTTGTGTAACAAAGATTTACGGTTAGCAGCATAATGGTCAAGGATTCGTGTAGAGCTGTCTTAGCAAGAGTTATTATCCTATCGATATGTTACTTCTTTTCTACCGAGATACAGTACAGCCATAGTTTACCTGAAATAGTTCTAAGCGTGTCCTGGGGCAATCGAACTGAAGAATATACTAACTGATTTTTATTCTCTTTTTTCAACAACATAAAAGATTTAACCGAATGTAATATTTTGGGACAATGACTAAATTCTACCACTGGATTACAATCTATAAAAAGAACTATCAAAGTGTTTTCAAGAAGGATGACCACCTAAGGAGTTAGTATTAAATTAGTATAACAAAAAGGAAGTTCACATGAGCAACTAAGACTTTAGATTAGTTAATAAGACAATATTTATACATTTTTCCTATAATTAATTTAAGGAAGACACCATCTTATAAGATAGTAGTAATAAAACAAAAAGACAAATTGATATTTTACTGTTAAATAGACAAATGAACACCTGATGTGTGAACATCAAACACCAATGTGTGTAAGTATAATGATCCCTTGTTATGTATTTAGGAATATGCTATGTTCATTTTAACAAAGCTCTGAACCAGCTATCCAACGTATTCTACTGATGAATAAAAACACTGAGACATTTGATAAAAGGGTTGTTGAGTTGTTAAGACTATTAATAACCGAGCGGTGGTTTGTAGTTAACGAATTAAAGAATATGCTCTGGATTTGTGGGATAATACACATGTAAATAAAATAAAGTCGCGGAACACAAGATCACAAAGTAAGACGAAGTACACTGAGATGGAAAAATATACAAATTGAAATATAAGGCCATTTGTTAATTAAAATAACGAAGAATCCCTTTTTCAAAGTAACAGGAAATTGTCACTTCCAAGTTGGGTACGGATTATAAACTACATTAATTATTTTTTTAATACAAAAGTTAAAGAAAAATTCTCATATTCCCCCTAATACAGATATGTTACCGTGGTTCCATTTTAGTCCATGATTGGTCAAGGTTATCTTGATGTTTTCTCTCCACCGTTTTTTTGTGGGGGTCTAGCTTTGGTATTACGCCCGGATATCATTTTGTTATATGCTCTTATTGATATTTGGTTCGGCTTCATTCTCATCAGATGACTGAACCATTTCTCTTTTTGTCTATCAATATGTTCAATACATTATATTATACTCTTTATCGAATTTCCTCATTTCGTATTTTATCTAGTTTAGTAACCATTGCAGTTTTTTTAAGACACTTCATTTCACATGTAACGATTTCTATCTGCTGTGAGGCTGTTAAAGACCACTTTTGACATTTGTAGCAGAGAATTGATATAAAAATTGTAGAGATTTTCTTTTTTTTATAATTTTCATCTTGATATTTGGGTGTAGGAGTAATGGGAAAAGTGAGTAGGTCACTGTGTTTTGCTTATTGGAATCTTGTTTCCATTTCACTGTCTAGTATCCCATCTTCGTAAAAACATGTGCCTATATATTTAAATTTGTGGTGTGGTATTGGTGTTGCTGACTTGCTAATTTTCATAACTGCTGTTTTTTGTACATTAATTTTCATGTTGTACATTTGACATGCTAGCAGGAATTCATTGATGTGCGTTTGCACAGTTTCCTAATCTTTGTATATTATACATTGCTCAAAGACAAATAATAATTCATTGATTTCATCATTAAGTTCCTCATCAGGTTTATTTGCAATGTTTTTCTCTTTGTTGATGTGAGCTTCTTTTATTATGCTGTCCATGTTTATGTTGAAAAGTAGGGGTCAAAATACGCAACCTTGTCTTACTCTAGATCTTATTAAGGATCCGTAGCACGACCTCTTCACGGCCATAAATATATAATGTCATTTTAGATGAGACGCTGACTTAGGTTGGGAAAATTTCGTGATAAACTCTACAGTCGTTTGTAACATCTGTATATATTCCTTTTCTGACTTGGAATGTGTACGTTTAGCACAATCTTCACAGGTGCTGTCAGACTTTTTTAAAATTATGACACATAACGTGGGTATGATGTCTATTATAGACGACATTTAGGGCATATATGTTGTACGCATGCTTTCCTTGTTCTTGCCGGCTAGAGTCATTTTCTGCGCGGGAATTTGAAATTTTAACAAAAGCTTTACAGGCGATGGCACGTGATTTATTATGACACAGCGCGTGGTTGTGCTGTTTTTGTGTTGTACCGGATTCGTTAACCGTATTCATCCGGTCTATGATCTTACTATCTGCCCTCTTGACTGTGGTACCACGTAGTGCCGCAGTCACAGTCAATAATTTAGTTGCAGTCATAATACCAGTATTTAGTTAATATGAGCTATATTAAAGAACTCAATGGCCCTGTAGAAAGACTTCTGAACGACTAAATTTTATTATATGAGCTATATTAACGAACCAATGGTCCCATAGAATGATACCTGCACGCCAGTATTTTTATATGAGCTATATTGACGGACCGAACGTACCCGTAGCACGACCTCTTCAGGATCAAAATTTTCTTGAATGAGCTATATTAACAGACCCGGGGGTAATCCAACCATAGGATTTCTATGTGTCCACTATATTTACATATGAATATCTGTTGAAGATGATTTTGTAAATGATTGAGTAGCTCATTGCAAAAAAACGTATAGTGATGATGATGATGATAAATCGCTTAATGGGTCTGTATATTGTCATTATTTTACCACATGCCAGATACTAGAGATTTGTTGTCAGCTTCACACCCATGTGTCCTCCTGACATTGTTTAAAAAAATAATTAAAATATATTAATTGAATCATACCATATATTAACTAACTGGCACAATATTATATTCAGAAATTAGCCCACACAGAACTTCTTCTTCTTCTTCTGCGGTCGTTCTCAAACTCCTGCATATTAGCAGGATAGTGTCCGAGAACGAACTGCGTTGTGTCATGATTTACAGCATTACTGCGATAGCTGCGCCTTTCGGTCTGACACATCCTACGTCAGCATGGCTTTGTGTCACTGACCCTATATATGATGGGACAGCCAACTCCATCCCATAACTTCCTTAGTCGCCTTTTACAACATTCGTGAAAGGTAAACAGTGTTGCTATTCTTTGCTCCCCTTTCGGGCCTTGTTCACACACGGGGAAACACAGAACTGATTTGTTGTAGTGATTTATCTGGCATTATTTACGTTAAGTAGTGTGTATTGTTTTATGAATGGTTTCGATGGAGAATTTCTACTCAGTATTTTAACACGGTAGTCTGACGTTATAGATGCGCTCTATATATACCTCTCTTGCCAGACTAAGACTGTATATAGCACTTTCTAATAGACTTATTTATTAATTTTTAGGCAACTCAAATATAATGTATCGTGGACATCCACACACATTGGGTAAACGGCTTTCGATCCACAAGCAAATTCAATACATCCTTGTTTGTGAGGTACTCAATTACACCCACTGAACGGCGAGACTCGTATGGGGATATTTTTCAGAAGCTTTCGAATTATACTGCAGCAACTCTGCGGTCTATTTAACACAACTAAATGATAGTATTCGTTAAATACAAGGTTTATAAAGATAAAAAACAAGCTAGAACAAAACTAAATTTCAACCAACATGTATTTATGCATTTACGGTCAAACATAGACATGAAGGTACTATAAGCCCATGACAGTATTGAATTTGTGTTAGACTACATAATCAAATGTAATCCCCAGAATATAGTGTCTTTAAGAATGTGTGTTGTGCCCCAATTGTATAACAACATATTGGCCAAAACGTAGATTTGTGTTCCGTTGTTTTTGCTTCTTGTAGAACTGCTATTTAAACTATTTGTAATGTGTATTATGTATATTTACTTTATGGCACACAATTTTGCTGCAGTATTTTTCATTAATCACGAAAATCTCCACAAATAAAAGTGATATCAGCCCGTGGTAAGAGTGCTAAGTGTTTGTTGTTTTGTTGTTTTTTTGCAATCTGTGTATGACTGGACGTCGGCCTCATTGGGGCTTTATCTTTTAATCGACAAGAAAAATTATTATCTAGCGAAACTTGAAACAGCGCAATTAAGGTTTGCTTAGCACGGAAGAGATATCAACCAGAATTGCATTGGGATCAACTGCTTTCCACCACCTGACAGACATTTGGAAATCAAAAACAATAAGCAATCATACCAAACTATGACTGTTCAACTACAATGTGATATTCAGGTTGAAATGGTTGCGAAAGTTGGAAAATGACAAAGGCATCGGAGAAGAAATTGAACTCATTTGAAACTAAATGTCTTAGAAGTCTCTTATATATTGAATGAGCAGAATTCAGGTCAACCATGCAACTAAGATAAGACACCAAACAGCAATATGTTTCTACAACAATAAGAAGAAAAAGATGGAATTATTTCGGACATGTGCTTCGAATAAATGAAAACATAATACCACTACACGTATTAAAATGCGTACTATATTGCAAAAAAAAAGATAGAGAAAGACCAAGAGAGACTCTTCGTAGAACAACCATCAAAGACTGTATGACTACGGGTCTCAACAGCATACACAAACGATACACAGTGTAATCACATCGCTCGAACTGAAGAGCACTGGATTCTGCCCTATGCACCGTGGTCGGCATTGGAGGGCCATAGATAGAACCACTGGACTCGCACATAATAACACACACACACACACAAATTTGCGTTTCGCACAAAAAGGCCTTTACTGAAATTCATGTTCACTTGGCAGAGCTAAATATAGGTATAACCGGAATACCAGATGGTAAGATGTGAAACAAACAGAAAATATACAAAAGACAACCAAATAATGATGAAATAAGATACACATTGCAATGATGGGTCAACAGCAGGATATTATACATACGGCAGATGGGCATTGAACCTAAAGGATTCAATATTGCCATATATATATATATATATATATATATATATGGTACTTCAGTGGGTGGCGGGTCCGGTCATCTCAGAAGCACGACTTATGGAACGTCACATATATATTATGGGCGCCCCCATGACTCGTGTCATTGAAGTGGTTACCAACAGAATTACAACTCTCGTATTTATGCTATACCAGTGCTTGCAGTATCGGTCTGCGAAATTCCTTCCAATCTCACAAGTACGTAGATTATTAAATAATATCATAGGTGATGTTGCGGGACATCCATTCGAAACTTTCTTTATTGGTTAAGGTAGCTTTCGAGAATGTGACAGACCAGGTCTGAGTGATATAGGTACAGGTGTAACATTTACTACGTTTCCAGCTGATGACGCCACAATCAATAGAGACGTCATACTTGAGATAACTCCGGACCAATTTATGCCAGATGTTAATGTCACGACTGTAATAAACCAGGGTGTATGGGGGGGGGGGGGGTAGAACACATCACGTTTCTAGATATCCGACTGAATAATGGATTGTTGTCGGAATATGACATGGCAGACCACAGCGCTAGGAGGTGGAAGGGTAGAACAAGATTAACCCAATACGTTGAGGAAGACCTCTGAGTGTTGTTGGTCGTTTCCTGGCGAAAGAGGTAGCACACTCGAAAAATGGCAGTTCTCAGGACCATGTCAGGGTATAGACGATTGCGGAAAAATGCCAACATGTCATGTGCTTTCTTGAGAAATTCCTCATCCCCACTACATAGTCGCCGTAGGCTGATACGTTGAAAGAGTGACAGAGAATCGCATACTAGGTGTAGAGGAGAATGCTAAGGGTATCAGTCAGTTTGTAGATTACCAATGTGCTAAGAGAACGTAGATCAGTACAATACAGACTAATTGTTCAATCATATCACTGTCATATTTCATCAATATTTCACTGTGTTTTGTCTACTTTCTGGGTGAGCAACTTCACCTCTGTCCTTGGGGTTTTAACTCTTCTAGTTGATATCTATATTTAGCTTGACATGTGAACGTCAATACTACCGTTCTTATTCGTCTTTTTATGTGTACGATAAAGAAATTTTGTTCAAATCTTCTATTGGTATTTGTCATTTTGTGTATGTTTAGTGTTTAGCTAAACTTCATTACATTTTCCAGGTTTCGCCAGTTGGATCTCACATTGCTGCAGTTAGTACATATTATTTAGAGTTACCGTCTATTCTTCTGCAGTTTCAAGGTATGCTATATATAAAAGGGTTACTTAACTTATCAACAGTTCAGACATATGTCCTTAGCTGGGGATTTCCCTGAGGTACTGGATAACACGTTTGCTTCGTGATTCAATGTTGTGGTTTTGAATACTGCTGGTCTTAATTATAAAGTATGTTTTTATTTGGAGTGTTCTTCAGATTATTGTTTTAATATTAATCAGAGTACAGGCTACGAGTGTTACTCTCGGCAATCGACGTGCCACTTGGCTCAGATGGACCAATTTATGGTATAATATGAATACAAAACAGTCAATCATTTACATTATTTTAGATTTTGACGACGTTATCTCATAGAAATTCTTGGTGTGAAGTAAATAATAACGCACTAAACTTTCATTTTCGTCGTTGCAATATCAGTAGATGCTGTGTATCCATCACATGATGGTTGCAGCGGATCTATACTATCTTTCTCTTAACTTGGCGATGTCCTTTAACAAACAAACCTATTTAGTTCGTGACGTTTCACTACAATGTATATCTCTGCATTGGAGTAATGGAAAACATCAAAAGAAAACAGATCAAGTGGTTTTCACATTCTTCCAGAATACCAACTGACAGAATGCCACAGATTACAATAACACATCTACATCACGGCTATAAAGCAAGAGACATAATATGTAACAGATGGATTACAGTAATCAGAGAACCAATATAAGCAAGTTTAAAAACAGCACGAAGAAGGACATCTCCAGAGAATTATTTTACCCCTGACGCGGTAACGCAAATAAGGGCCACATCGTAAGTAGTTATATACGCATGAATGGGGCCGTTTTGCTCACCATTGCTCACCATTGCTCACCATTGCTCACCATTTAGATGGCTCAAAGAAGAAAGTATTGGTGTGCTTCTCACCATTGCTAACCATTGCTCACCATTTAGATGGCTCAAAGAAGAAAGTATTGGTGTGCTGCTCAGCAACACACCAACACACCAGAATCAGCCAGTAGGATGGGGCGGCGCGAGATACCCCACCCCGGCCCGATTGGTACCCACACCGTTGGTGGGGGTTCGGCCGGCCCAATCGGTACCCTACCGTTGGTGGGGGTTCGGGGCGCGCGGATCCCGGTTTTTCCGCTGAAAATTTTCCACTGCGTTATTTAGCTATGGTTTAAACCGGTCAAAGAACTAGCATTGGTACTGCTGTTATGTGTGAAGTATGTGTTAGAGAATTAAAATGTGTGTGTATGGTGGGTGTATGGTGGGTGTCAGCTGTTCATATTTGTCTTGTGGTATTATAGACCGGGGTGTTGTGTTTGTGATATATATATATATATATATATACAACAAAAAGAGCTCATTAATAGAAATGGATACAAGCTGGAAACATCCTTTTACAGCTATGATTGCTGGTCCGACCGGGTGTGGAAAAACTGTTTTTGTGCAAAATTTCTTAAAATATGTGCACGAGCTGGTGGATCCGATCCAAGAGGAAATTTTCTGGTGTTTGGTGCGTGGCAGGTTGCGTATGAGACCATGCCTGGTGTTAAATTTATTGAAGGACTACCAGACGTGGAGCAATGGAATGGTGATAAACCAAGACTGTTGGTTATTGATGATTTGATGAGTGAAACAGATGTTCGAGTTACTAAATTATTCACTAAAGGGAGTCATCATCGGAGTCTGAGCGTGTTGTATATTGTGCATAATTTGTTTGGTAAAAACAAAGAACACAGAACCATAAGTCTGAACTCACACTACATTGTACTATTCAAGAACCCTCGTGATGGGTCACAAATTGTACATTTGGCCAAGCAAATGTACCCCGGTCAGAATAGTTATGTGCAAGATAGTTTTAAAGACGCGACAGCGTCCCCACATGGTTATTTGTTGATAGATCTCAGACAGGCAACACCTGATCATTTGAGATTGCGGAGTCATATATTTCCTGGAGAAAACCAAGTCATATACGTGCCAAAATAAATATGACTGACGCTTTGAGACGTCACGGCCCAATGTTAAAAACCCTGTGCCGTGCAAAACCAGCTGTCGTGAAGAGTATAATAAAAACAGCATCACCGGCTCTCATACGTACCCTGTGTGAATGTTCCCACAATATCTTAAAAGGGCATGTTCGACTTACCAAGCATCAGAAGACCCGACTGCAACGGCACAAGACTAATCTCAGACTGCTCACTCGCAAAAAGACTACCGTGAAAAGAAGGAAACATATTCTTCAACAAGGGGCTTTCATAGGCGCGTTACTGAAACCTGTCCTGAGTGTGTTGGGTAGTCTCTTGGGTGTATAATGGCCAAGAAAATGTTGCTGATCGATCCACGGGTACTAGAAACTTTACAGCAAAAATCTACGTACACACCACCTGATAGTTTAACGGATAACATGCGTGATCTGGATCAACAGATGCGTGATGTTTTAGATCGTTCTGATTTATCTAACGCTGATAAAGCTAGACTTTACCAGCAAACATTACAACAGTATTTGATTCGCCTTGACCAGTACAAAAACAGACCGTTGGGTTTATTAGACTTTAAACCACCTTCGTTGGTACCTGTAGAACTAACACATGGGCAACATATAGCATATACAATATAAAAGACGATAGCATAAAGATCAAAATGTGCTCAAACTAATACATACTAAAACATATAACTAACCATTTTCTTGGAATATAAACACTGTTTATCTGAGGTTCAAAAGTCTGACACACTTCTCTGTTATCAGTCGGAATGTGGTTTTAAGAGTGCGGATAATTTCAGAATCACTCGTATTTATAGTGCGCCGAATGCTGAATCAGCAAAAAAAAAATGTTTACAGTCTTGTCTATTTCGGAAATAACTAGATAAAACCAGTTTTAACTAGGTACAACTAGCTGTTGTGCTAGGTTAGCTTGTGCGCACCATAACCAGGTCGGGGTAACAATTTATGGTGATTATGGGTGCACGTGCGTTACTGACGCGTCTGCTGCGTTCATGACACGGTCAAGCTAGTGCTGATTAAGCGCGCGCGTGGATTGATGATTCACCGGCGCGGATCATGACACGGGCAAGATAACAAATACTGCTGATTTAGCTGTTTTTTCAAGTGCCATGAACCGGCGTTTAAGCACTTCGGATGCTTTAGCGCATTTACAGGTCAATTGGTACACTCTTCTTAGCCATGTCTCATATTATGAGTATTATCAATTGTCGTTGTTAAACAAATAACTCAACATAATAGATATAAAACATTAAAAGCCCCCTTCATGTTTTACACTGTGAGACCCCCTTGCATATAAGCATAGGATAATGACAACCATTGATCAAAGGTACAGAAGATTTTTGTGTGAATATTAGCTTTTGTGATGTCTATATGACACAGGTTTTACATCGTCATGGTCCGGATTTACAATGTGAGAACCATTTGAATATAAGTACACAAAAAAGAAGTGTATGTAAGACCCCTTGATAGAGAGGTTAGCGCCTCCTAATGAATTATACACGAATCGTTGGTCATAGGACAGCAGGCTGTTAGGTTATAGCATCACAGCACAGGAACACGCCTCTATTTTTACATTGTAAGAACCACTTGAATATAACCACACAAGGGTAGAACCTTTGATTACACCAGCAGAAGAAGAATATTTTGTTTCCTAAGTTCAAATATCTCAAAATACACGTGATTATACGAATAATTATTTGTATATAATAATAAATTATAATATTACTAATAATATGCTTTTTAAAAAAATATGTTTCTAAATACAAAAAAAAAAGCTGTATAAGTACCAGAAAACTTTCTCTGCTTATAAAGTGCCACATATGTAAAGAGAGAAAGAGAGAAAGAGAGAGAGAGAGAGAGAGAGAGAGAGAGAAAATAATCTTAACGTTCGTTTCAAAGAAACGCGCGCACACTAGTTTCAGTGTGAGCGTGGTTATCTGGTTAATTGGCACCCGCTGTGCTTCCGTGTACTGACCACGGACTAAATTGAGATACAGAGGGCTTTAATGGTTTGCAGATGTGCGTATTACCTGTACTAGACCGTCGTTATGTTACCGGGTTTAGTTAAATAGATTTGCTAGTTTTATTTTCAATTGGTATTTATATAAAGATTGCTACATACGCTAATATTTAAAACAGGTTTTTCATATATTTCGTTGCCCGCGTTAACTTTCTTGTTTCTTGGTTTAATTTATATGGAAACACCATTTCACGCCCATTCATTAGACACCACACACGCCTGTTTTATAAATAAACCAATACAACGCATGGTTTAAATGTGGGTGCGATAGTCCACTAATCTGAACGAGACAAAATTTCTGGTGTGGAAAAGTTTCATAATTAGAATGGTGAGGTCGACACAAACTCAGTTGTTGTATGTGTCATTTTCTTTATCTTGAATTATCAGTCTAAAGGTGAATCACAGGTAAAAAAAAAAATTGTTACAAAGTTCACTGATATTGACCTTGATGTATCACCTTGTACCTAAAAACACTGGAAAAGTTTCAGTGGAAAACCTTATGACCACTAAACAGATAAAGTCATTTCATGTTAAGAACAGACACACGAGGGGAAGGGGTGGGAGATAAGCAAGCGGAAAATTATTTTTTTATTCAACACACCAACACAGAGAAAAATGGGGAATTTCAGACACCCACCATACACCCACCATACACACACACATTTTAATTCTCTAACACATACTTCACACATAATAGCAGTACCAATGCTAGTTCTTTGACCGGTTTAAACCATAGCTAAATAACGCAGTGTAATATTTTCAGCGGAAAAACCGGGATCCGCGCGCCCCGAACCCCCACCAACGGTGGGGGTACCGATTGGGCCGGCCGAACCCCCACCAACGGTGGGGGGTACCAATCGGGCCGGGGTGGGGTATCTCGCGCCGCCCCATCCTACTGGCTGATTCTGGTGTGTTGGTGTGTTGCTGAGCAGCACATCAATACTTTCTTCTTTGAGCCATCTAAATGGTGAGCAATGGTGAGCAATGGGGAGCAGCACACCAATACTTTCTTCTTTGAGCCATCTAAATGGTGAGCAATGGTGAGCAATGGTGAGCAATGGTGAGCAAAACGGCCCCATTCATGCGTATATAACTACTATCGTATATATATATATGTATATGTATATATATATATATATATATATATATATATACATATAATGTATCTCTACCTACCTATTGCTCGCCTCTCCTCAATTCTACCTTTAAGTAAGTTCAAAAATATGTCATGTCTTTTATTATGTCCACATTTTTTGTGAAATTTATTTATTTTAAGATTCCTCGTTGTGTTCGCAGTGTTGTTAGAACTTTGCATTTTTCTTCTCTCTCCACGTTGACAAAGCTAACGATAGAAGATGTTTCTTATGACCTACTTTCCATGCATATGTTTATTTATTCATTTCTCTGATATCCGGCCCCAGTTACTGAAATATGAATGTAATATCGTGATCTTATAAACACAGAACCATTACATAATTTTCAATTATCAATCAAACAATAATATGTATGTTAATCCGATTATTATAACGCAGGAGTAATCCATGTAGATGTGAGCAGGTAGGTTTTGACAGCTCATGGTATTTATGATCATATCACAAGTCATCTTCAGTTGAATAATTAAGATGATATCAACATGTGTATATGGTCTCATGTTTTAAAGGCATTTTTGTTTTGTGGAGGTGATTATGACTACATGTATAGTCCCCGTAGGGAGGAATTCGAGTGCAGCAGTGTCCCAGGATAATCACGTCCAGTCAGGAGTGTAGAATATACTTTTGGCTAAGTAGTTCATAATTCATCTATCAGATATGTTGACCCTTCTGTAGTGATTGTTAGTCTTGGTTGTCACGCAACCCAGGAGTCTGTCACATAGTAACTAAAGTGCAATGTCGAATGACATCAATTTTTTGGTCATCAATTATGAGAAAACAACGGTAATAAATTGATACAAGACATACATTGTCACTCATGAATTTTTTTCACAGGTGACATGTTGTCAGCCCCATTATTCATTAGCTGCCTTCTACAAGCCTGGAAAGAGGTAACTTTAATTTTTCATGATGAACAAACAAAACATCTACGCTCTACTGAACAGATCTTTACTTCATTGGACCAATCACATCATTCGTTTACAAGACTAACTTCTTACAAAAAGACTGTTCTACGGTAAACTGTGTTCAGGTAAGCGTTCAAGTGGAGACCTGAAGAAAGGCTACTACTTAAAAACATCATCAGCACTACTGGACTGACCAATGCTCTTATGAAACTACAGCTTTCTACCATCCAGTCTAGAACAACTAGATCAGAGTCTTAAAAGTTCTGAACAGGGTATAACATTGTGGGAGATTCAAAAGAGACAAAACCGAAAGAAGAAATCAGACTATATTCCCTAATATCAAATCATACAACATTTCTGACTACACAGATATTCTTTCACATTCCGGATTCAACATGCGACTCACAAACAATCAAACCAAACTTGACCTCGTCTTAATGCCATGTCCATCTTCCCTTACGAAAGAGGAACAGCATCAGCATGTACTAGATGTAAGAATTGCCATACAGGAAAGGGGTTAGTTAGTTAGTCATTTGATCATCGCCATTGCACTCTGGACAAGTCCATAGGTGCTCAGATATTTCCTTGAGTGTATCCGCCAGTACACGTTGATTGACGGTCCCAGTACGTCGTTGATTGACCATCATTTATCTCGCCCATTAAAACTCTCCTTTCTAGCGATACCACATTTCGAAAAACGCTCCATTATTCTAATCATGGAACAAGAGTCATCGTCACTTGTACAGTCATTTGTTCGTGCGGTTTCTTGTAGGGCATTCAAAATGTCTGCCCGATTCATCGCTCCATCAACAGCCGTAGTAGCAGCGTGTGCGGCCAAGCTATCTGCTCTCTCATTACCCAGACTCCGCGTGTCCCGGCACAAAAATAAAAGTCACTTTACGCACACAGGAATTATTCACTGCATCCAGACACTGTTCTCGAACGTACCCCGCTTGAACTTTCACAATCATTTTCATGGAGTCACTGAGTATACAGGCATGCTGGTAGAAAATTTGTGAGCAGACACATGGGAAAGTGAGCCTTGGTTACTGCCACAATCTCCATCGTTATGCTGTTGTCGTCTGAGCGAAAGCACCACCCTCCTCTCCGACAGTCTCCCCCAACATTTGAGTCGTGAAAGCCCAGGAACTCCTGATGTGTCTCTCAACCGACCCATCTGTATATATAATTATATCACCTTCCCTGGAATTCTCACTGATCAGAGCGAGCACCTCCGATTCGACTTCTGTCGGACACCATCACCTGCACTCTCTATTGAGTGTTATTAATCCTTCGAAGGCTGTTGGATAATCCGAGGGCACCAGACTCAATTCGGCACCAGGCAGCACATTTTCCAATCTGCACAAGCTCTGTATAACGTCCTCGTATAATGTATAATGTATAGGAAAGGGGTGGGGGTATTTAATCTAATATTGACTTGCGTATATATTTACGTATATATTGAAAAAGGACCATCTATCTATCTATCTATCTATCTATCTATCTATCTATCTATCTATCTATCTATCTATCTATCTATCTATCTATCTATCTATCTATCTATCTATCTATCTATCTATCTATCTATCTATCTATCTATCTATCTATCTATCTATCTATCTATCTATCTATCTATCTATCTATCTATCTATCTATCTATCTATCTATCTATCTATCTATCTATCTATCTATCTATCTATCTATCTATCTATCTATCTATCTATCTATCTATCTATCTATCTATCTATCTATCTATCTATCTATCTATCTATCTATCTATCTATCTATCTATCTATCTATCTATCTATCTATCTATCTATCTATCTATCTATCTATCTATCTATCTATCTATCTATCTATCTATCTATCTATCTATCTATCTATCTATCTATCTATCTATCTATCTATCTATCTATCTATCTATCTATCTATCTATCTATCTATCTATCTATCTATCTATCTATCTATCTATCTATCTATCTATCTATCTATCTATCTATCTATCTATCTATCTATCTATCTATCTATCTATCTATCTATCTATCTATCTATCTATCTATCTATCTATCTATCTATCTATCTATCTATCTATCTATCTATCTATCTATCTATCTATCTATCTATCTATCTATCTATCTATCTATCTATCTATCTATCTATCTATCTATCTATCTATCTATCTATCTATCTATCTATCTATCTATCTATCTATCTATCTATCTATCTATCTATCTATCTATCTATCTATCTATCTATCTATCTATCTATCTATCTATCTATCTATCTATCTATCTATCTATCTATCTATCTATCTATCTATCTATCTATCTATCTATCTATCTATCTATCTATCTATCTATCTATCTATCTATCTATCTATCTATCTATCTATCTATCTATCTATCTATCTATCTATCTATCTATCTATCTATCTATCTATCTATCTATCTATCTATCTATCTATCTATCTATCTATCTATCTATCTATCTATCTATCTATCTATCTATCTATCTATCTATCTATCTATCTATCTATCTATCTATCTATCTATCTATCTATCTATCTATCTATCTATCTATCTATCTATCTATCTATCTATCTATCTATCTATCTATCTATCTATCTATCTATCTATCTATCTATCTATCTATCTATCTATCTATCTATCTATCTATCTATCTATCTATCTATCTATCTATCTATCTATCTATCTATCTATCTATCTATCTATCTATCTATCTATCTATCTATCTATCTATCTATCTATCTATCTATCTATCTATCTATCTATCTATCTATCTATCTATCTATCTATCTATCTATCTATCTATCTATCTATCTATCTATCTATCTATCTATCTATCTATCTATCTATCTATCTATCTATCTATCTATCTATCTATCTATCTATCTATCTATCTATCTATCTATCTATCTATCTATCTATCTATCTATCTATCTATCTATCTATCTATCTATCTATCTATCTATCTATCTATCTATCTATCTATCTATCTATCTATCTATCTATCTATCTATCTATCTATCTATCTATCTATCTATCTATCTATCTATCTATCTATCTATCTATCTATCTATCTATCTATCTATCTATCTATCTATCTATCTATCTATCTATCTATCTATCTATCTATCTATCTATCTATCTATCTATCTATCTATCTATCTATCTATCTATCTATCTATCTATCTATCTATCTATCTATCTATCTATCTATCTATCTATCTATCTATCTATCTATCTATCTATCTATCTATCTATCTATCTATCTATCTATCTATCTATCTATCTATCTATCTATCTATCTATCTATCTATCTATCTATCTATCTATCTATCTATCTATCTATCTATCTATCTATCTATCTATCTATCTATCTATCTATCTATCTATCTATCTATCTATCTATCTATCTATCTATCTATCTATCTATCTATCTATCTATCTATCTATCTATCTATCTATCTATCTATCTATCTATCTATCTATCTATCTATCTATCTATCTATCTATCTATCTATCTATCTATCTATCTATCTATCTATCTATCTATCTATCTATCTATCTATCTATCTATCTATCTATCTATCTATCTATCTATCTATCTATCTATCTATCTATCTATCTATCTATCTATCTATCTATCTATCTATCTATCTATCTATCTATCTATCTATCTATCTATCTATCTATCTATCTATCTATCTATCTATCTATCTATCTATCTATCTATCTATCTATCTATCTATCTATCTATCTATCTATCTATCTATCTATCTATCTATCTATCTATCTATCTATCTATCTATCTATCTATCTATCTATCTATCTATCTATCTATCTATCTATCTATCTATCTATCTATCTATCTATCTATCTATCTATCTATCTATCTATCTATCTATCTATCTATCTATCTATCTATCTATCTATCTATCTATCTATCTATCTATCTATCTATCTATCTATCTATCTATCTATCTATCTATCTATCTATCTATCTATCTATCTATCTATCTATCTATCTATCTATCTATCTATCTATCTATCTATCTATCTATCTATCTATCTATCTATCTATCTATCTATCTATCTATCTATCTATCTATCTATCTATCTATCTATCTATCTATCTATCTATCTATCTATCTATCTATCTATCTAGCTACCTGTCGATCTATATATCTATCTAGCTATATATCTGCCCTTCTGTCTGTCTGCCTGTTCTTCAATATTTTTTGTCTATCTAGCTATCTTTATCTATCTATACGCTGTGAACCTTCTTTGCCTTGCGTATTCAAGGGTAGAAGAGTTCTCTGGAGATAGCCTTGTGTGCTGTTTGTAAACGCCTTCCTGTGGCCTCTGTGATTTCTGTTGAGCACCTTTTACATGATCTGCCTCTAGCTTTATAGCCATGATATGTATGTGTCACGGTCATCTGTGGTATTCTGTCTGGAAGTGTGCGAAATCTATTTTAGCGGTTGTCTTTTGATGTGTTCCATTACTGGGATTGTTTTGATTACCTGTCTTACTTTTCTAATTCTATCTCATAATGACACTCCAAGTATTCTTCGTAGACATGTCATTTCTGCTGTCACTATTTTTCGTTTGTCGTGTGCTATCATTGTCCAGATTTTGCACTGGTCGCACAATGATGGGATAATAATAGTCTTGTATTATGCAATTTTAGTGTCTATGTTTACATTTTGTTCTTGAAAATACGTGTCATCTGTCATAGGATCTGGTATTTTTTGTTGAATCTATTTTGTATCTCTTAAACGTCTTTTCCTTCACTCGATATAATGTATCCTAAGTAAGTGAACTCATTTACCTGTTTCCGGTGTTTATTATCGATGGAGATAGTGATATTTCTTTATGTCTTTGCTATTGTCATTATTTCAGTCTTTTCAATATTAAACTGGATGTTGATTTTTTGACATGTTGTGAGGAGTCTGTTCAACAAAATAAGTTATAAAAAGCTAATTTATGTCGGCACTAATGGCGTCAACACTCATCTACAGATCCGAGGAACGTAGATGTCATTTATGATCTCTGTTTTCTAAGACAGCTCTTTGAATTGGTTTCTGTTTTTTAAAGTAATATTCTCCTCTACATAGATACATTGTTAATAAAGCTATGATTTACTTGGCTCTTGCATATAATGTGATTGTGGCATATGAGATGCCATGCACTATTTTTGGTCCGCATTTTTTCACCATACGCGCTTGTATCTGTTATAAAATGTCTTGTTCCCTTGATAGACTTACATTTTTGTTGTTCCCTTACAATTATGATGTCAGGTCTTGTCAGATATCACTGAGCTAACGTATGTCAGTAGTCGGTATAACCTAGATCTCTTAATGTCGTAAGATGGTTTTTCGTTTTACAACTCACATTCCTGACAACCACATATTTCTGATATGTTAGCCAAATAATTTACTGCTTCATGCGAGATTGCCTTCGCTTATATTTTCACAAAAATGAACGTGTTTTGTCTTTAACAACTGATTGTGTTTACTCTAATATTTTTCTTTTTATTGTTGAGAAATAATGTCAATTCCAACTGCTTCTAGACACTGTGTAAAACCATCAGTTGTTCTTATGTGCAGTATAATTTTTCCATACTGTATCATTGGCTTACACATTTTCCTGTATAACAACACTTTTCAAAATCCCGTTATGTCTATCCTGTATTGTTTATAATGTATATTATCGAATTTCTGATACTGCATACATTTTTTGTCGTTCCGGATCAAGTTGTTATAATGTGATTGCACTGTAACTCGTTTATAGACAAAAGATTGCAGTAGTAATTATAATTATGGTTGTAACCAGCTCAATTACACACAAAAAAACATCACACAAAAAAAAACACACACACACAAAATCAAAACAACTTGGATTAGCTTTAGTTACTTTTGATGCTGGTCGCTTATACGGGAGCTGTCAACACCTCTGAAACACCAAAGAGCGGAGATTGTATAACCAATCCAGTAGGTGGAATATCAAGCACATTTCAAAATAGTGGAAATGATACATCTCTTATTAGTGATACCATATTCAACCAAAGAGCCACCGTGCCCCTATAGGCTGAAACTTCACCACCCCCAATTTTTTTCTGGAACTACTTTCGTCAGACTGAGGTGGTTTCAGTACCCACTGGGGGCGACGGCACGGCACAAATTGGGGACATATGCAATAGATGAAAGAAGAGTACATGCAGACGTTGCTGAATACTTGCATCTAGCACATCTTTGTGCGATACAAGGCATGCATACAATTATTGTATTGTTCGTATGGGTGTTTACGAGATACAGCTTTACAAGCATGCCTTCTCCGAATTATATGACATGGGTACATTTGTCACTCATTTTGACTGGTGAAACGTATCATTGTTTACTTTAATGTTTTTCTTAAACCAATGAAAATCACGGAAAATGTAGTTTCAGTCAATATATAAGACATTATATTTGTATAATCAGTAATAATCACACCGATAATAAATTACTGTTTAATCTTACCTTACTAGTCTTCGAACATCGTATGAAAAATCAACGTTGCTCTTTCCATCTGCGACAGTTGTTATGAGTAGAAGACGAGGTATACCTCTCACTCTAGCATCATTTTCAAACTTTTCCCTAATTTTTTACAAAGAAAATCATGATAAATAAGATGCATGTATGATAATGATTAAGATGTACGTATGATGGTGATTGAGATATATATATATTATGGTGATGGAGATGAACATACGATAGTGGTTGAGATATACGCATGATGATGGTAGAGATGTACGTATGGTGGTAGTGATGTATGGTTGTGAGAGTTCGACAGTCTCTGAGGACATGGAGAGACGATTACAGGCCTTCCAGTACAAATGCCTACAGACGAATTCTACGAATCTCCTAGAAGGAACATAAGACCAATGTGTACGTAAGAGATAAAGTAGAGATGTATGCAGGTGTATAAGAACCATAGTTTTAAATACTGAATATTCGAAAACTAGCATGGTTTGGACATGTTTGCAGACATGATTCCCTGTGAAAAACAATACTGCAGGAAACTATCGGGGGGGGGGGAGAGAAGCAGAGGAGGGCAAATAAAGGCATGGACGGACAGAATCAAGAAATAGACAGGACAAGATATTTCCACACTCATCCACATCGCAGAGGATAGAATTCGTTGCAGGACTGCGTGCTGAAACATCCAATGTGGTACACCTACGATCCTGCCGGGTTACGGGTCTGTTCTTCTTCTTCTGCGTTCGCTCTCATATAACCACAACGAATATATCGTGTGATTTCCGTCGGGAGAGTGAATTACGTTGTGCTGCAAGTTCCACAGTAGAACTGTGTTATTTGCACCTCGGTTGGCCACTTGTGGTCTGGACGTCCGAGGTCCAGCACATCCATTTTCGTCATGCCTTTAATTCGGGTAGGCTTCCCTAGTCCGTGAAAGCCTGTCTATCTGTCGCTGGGCACACTGGTGTGTAGTGCATCTTCGTCAAGACTCTTGTCGAGCACGTGTGTCTCGCATGAGGTGTTCCTCCGTCTATAAGCCTATCTCATGCAATTGGGCGTACTCTGCCTGTGTCCATCGGGTACTGAACCGTTTCTCATCCGCGAGCCTGGTTCCGTATGAGGAAGAACTCGCCAGAAGAGTTGGACCCTGGCTATTTGGCCTTCTTACCCGAGGTGTCGTTCACAGACATCGTGAAATCTCCCCCCAAGTTCGAGTCTCACACAACGCGTTTGAGAGCAAAGCGTTCTCAAGCTGAGCGACCGCGTCCCATTAGCACATGAGCACATCAGGTACTGAACCCTTTCTCTCTGCAAGTGTATTTCCGGTAAAGGAAACCTGACAGTAGAGTTGGGCCATGGCTAAATCGTTGTCCCTTTTGAGCCTGAGCCCATCGGGTACAGAATCCTTTCTCTTCGCGAGCATGTGTCCGGTATAGGAAGGCTCGACATTAGAGTTGGGTCAGGTTTTCTTGTTTTTTCGAACGCCCATGATTGGGTCTAGTTCTCTGCCTATAAGGAGCAAATGTAACTAGAAGCTCGTCTCGAGCTAACAGAGCTTGTAGTTCCCCTTTCCTAGGAACTTTTCACTTTCTATTTGCAGTTCGCGCTGCCCTCTGGCGCTGTTCTGCTATGTCATTCTATCATTGTACTCAGTATGAAATATATTTGTCTCTCGCCATGCATCTACCTTTACGTGCCTTTTACATCGGCCACCCCTCCAATGTTCGTACTGGACTGACTAGATTCACTGTATGTCGATAGTGTCGCTGTATGTGGTGATGCTGGTGGTGTCGGAGATATTGTCTGTCTCTTATGGAGTCACATCGCTTTCCATCTGCTACCTCTACTTTCTCGGACACGATCCCCAAATGATTTCACCAGAATCAACTCAATCTGCTGCATTTCTGTATCCAGGGTGCACCGCGAGGAGGTACATAAGGGATCTTGGTTTTCTGCTAACCCTGGGTCAGCCGAGAGCAATGTGTTCCCTTTGCAACCACGGGTTTATTGATTGATTGATGGTGGTAGTTATGACATATGTACGTCGATGGTTGACTTACATGTATGATAATGGTTGCGATGCACGTATAATGATGGTTGAGATGCACTAAGATGTGGATTAGGATATACGTATGATGGTGGTTGAGATGCACGTATGTTTAAGGTTAATATGCACGTATGATGGTAGTTGCTATGAATGTATTATGCTGGTTACTATGTACGTATGGGAGTGGTTAATATATATATATACATATGATGGTGTTTGTTATTCACATATAATGTTGTTTTATTATGTATGCGTCATGGTGGTTAATATGCAAGTATGATGGTGGTTAGCATGTACGTATGATAATGGTTAATATATACGCATGATGGTGTGTGTTATTTACATATTTTCGTGATAAATTGTTTATGTTTCATAATAGCATGCATTATTAAAGGGGTTAAAATGAAGGTGGTTAACATGCAAGCATCATGGTGGTTAATATGCATGTATTATTGTGGTTAATATGCACGTATGATGGCGGTTAATATACAAGTATGGTGTTAGTATTACGTATGTTTGGTTGCGATGCATATGTTACGGTGGATAATATTCATGTATGTTATGCTGTTATGTTTGTCCAGGGTCATAGGTGACAGATAGAGCAGAAACCATAGCTTTCCATTTCTGTTTTTGTGTTGCCAGGTCTTTCTGTTTTTGGTTGTTGTTGTTTACGTTCATTGACATACCTTCTCTATTAATGAATCTTCGTATAGTTCTCTAGGTTTCCCGGTGGCATCCACTTTAGTGACTGACGGGGGATTCTTGAGCTGTTCATTCTGAGAGGAAGACCGATTAAGTCTGATAAACCATCAAGCACGTATGATGGTTGATAAGATACACGTTTAATGGTACATGTATGATGGGGAATACTATGCACATATGATGGTGGTTAGGAATGCAGGTATACTGGTTATTAAAATACATGAATGACGAAGGTTATAATGCACGAATGATGGTGGTTAAGATGCACGTATGTGGTTGGTTACCATGCCCGTATATGTGTGGTTACGATGCACACATATTGGTAGCTAATATACACGCTACTATGTGTGGTTACGGTGCACATATTATGGTGGTTAATGTGCACGTATGATAGAGGTTAGTATGTACGTATGCTGGTAATTGGTATGCACATATAATGGAGGTTAATTATGTATGTTTCATGGCGGTAAATATGTACGGATGGTGGTGGTTAATATGCATATATGATGGTGGTTGAATATGCACGTATGATGGTGGTTACGATGTACTATGTGCTATGGTGGGTAATATTCACGCATCATGTTTGTTAATATGCACGTATGATGGTTGGTTAACATGCATGTATGTTAGTGGTTAAGATTTACGTGCGATACTGGTTATTATACTCGTATGATGGTGTGATATGTACGTATAGTTGTGGTTAATATGTATGTATGCTGGGTAAATGCATGTACGATGGCGGTTAATATGCATCTAAGTTGGTGATTGAGATGCACTTATGTTGATGGCTATTATGCACGTACGATGTTGTGCTATCTACGTATGCTGGTGATTAATTTGCACGTATAAAGGTGGTTAAGATGCACATATTTTGGTTGTTAATATGTACGTCATATGTTAAAATGCACGTATGATCGTTTGATATATATATATATATGATTGTGGATAATATATAGGGACTACGGTGGGTAATATGTAATTATCAAGGTTGATAATCTGCACGTATGATTGTATTTAATATGCACGTACGATAGTATGCTATGTACGTAAGATGGTGTCTTATGTACGTATGCTGGTGATTAATATGCACGTATGATAATCAAAAAGTCCGTATTATGATGATTACGATGCACGTATGGTGATTTTACGATGCATGAATGATGATGGCTACGATGTGAACATAGAAAGAAAGAACGTATTTAGATGACGTAAAAAGTAAGGGGCAGGAGTTGAATGGGCGAAGGAAAAAGAAATGGATAGTTCCAAATCTTCAGGTAATTAAACAGACCATTATAGGTCATGTTCGTCTTGTGTACCAGATACCACACAAATAATTAGTAACCACATGATAATTGATGTTATTATTGTATTATATTAGAAGTCAAATTGTATGTTACGTATATTCTTTTCAAAGAAATAGAAATTCGTATTCTACAGTTATGAATAACTTAAGATTTTCTGAATATTTGTTTAAGGTGGGTTTGTAGTTGAGATATGCGTATGATGATATATGCTTATGATGATGGTTGAGATGTACGTAAGATTGTGGTTGAGGTATATGAAGCTCAACAAAGTTTAAAATTTACGATTGCAAGTTCATATAGAATTCAGAAATCAATTTTCGTTATGTATTGTCCTTTTACAGAAAGAGAAATACTTATTCTACAAGTATGAAGAGCTTTACGTATTCAGAATAGTTGGTAGAGGTTAAGAAAATGTTACCTTAACGTGATAAGCCCAATTTTTTAAATATTACTCGTAGTTTAATTCAGATTGTGTGACCTAGCTATAGTATGTATTATAAGACTTAGCATTTAATAATACCATCATTGTAACACGGATCATGTACGATAACACCATTTATTGCAATACAACTGTACATCTGTAACCTTGTGTGTATGTAGTATATAGATACGTAAATATTGTTATGCTGCATGCAACTGAAGACAGGCTGAGACAGAAAACATCTATATTTTATCTCCATTATACTTAACGTGTGCGGATATGATAATACCGTTTCATTAATACACACAACAGATTGCTGTTTTGACAGATAAAACACCATGGGCAGATAAAAGCTTAATTAGAATATCTTGAAAAAAGTTCATTCCAAAAGTGAGCTTCTTATCCGTATCAGAAAGAAATAGTCCACATTGTTGGACACATCATGAGAAGAGGAAAGATGGAACACATTCTAACAACAAAGTAAGTTAAAGAGCAAGAGAGTTATGGGAAGATTAGGAGAGAAGATGCTTGACAATTTAGCATTGTGGCTCGATTCGGAAATGATGAATAGCATACGAAATAGAAGGTTGTGGAAAGGCATGGCAACCAAAGCTACAATGCATAGACCACAAGAAAAAAGTTTCTTAACAGCAAAACTAAGCAAGTACCAAAAACAAATGTCTTATCATAGTCCTACGTAAATAACAGCAGTGTGAAAATGTATTTGAAACTGCAATTCGATAACAATGAGTGGTGACAATTTGAAATAAAAGGAAAATTGACAGAAAATAAAAGAACTATATTTACATTAAGGAATGACAGACGTTGAGACCGAAATGACAGAGCATACAATTGGTTGATAACCTGGTTCTTAGACGCATACCTAGTATAGTCATCAGACGAGCACGATATGCCGTTCAGTGCGGTTGAAGTATTCGGCAACTGGTGCTCCTGACTAATGTATATGATGAAGAAGTATTAGCCTTAACTATGAGCAGGTAGTTCTTGACAACACATACTATTTCTGACAAAAATACAGATCCTAAGTGACTAACCGAGATGACAGCCAATTGTGTTTCATGCCGCATAGGTAAAGTTTATCGTGTGTTAGAGGGGTTTATCGATGCATGCTTAGTCCTCAAAGGAATGCATTCCAGTTGCTCACTGTATCTAACGATGATCACGTCCTTCTATGTGAAGATATACAAAAATAGGTAGGTGTGTTACCAAAATTAAACATAAAACAAATTAACAACGAGATACAGGGACATACGACGTTTCGACTATAAAGCCTTCATCAGGATAACCAAATTACCACACTGAAACAAATATTACATGGAGACAAATAGGGTTATAATGAGGAGGACAATAGCAGATAGGTAATGGGGGAAGCAAAGATGTGGAAGCATGACAGGTGAGAAAAACATATGGGGAGAAGTTAATAGTAAGTAGGGAGGAGAAAGTAGACTGAATAAAGTGAGATGGCCAAAGGCAAAGATATGGTAGCAAGTAAATTACATTAAAAATACTCACCTCAAAAGTGACAACAGAGAATGAATGCTACAGACAAGCAATCATGATGTAAGGGTAGCTGAAAATGAGATGGTACGAGGGATCTGGAAGAAGAGAGAGAAAGGGGAGATAGAAAGAGGCCAAAAAACGGCAGGAACAGAAGAGAAAGAGCGAACAGCAGGAAGAGAATATGAGCAGATAATGGTGATATATGAGAATAAAATAGTAAAATAACTTAACTTATGCAGCGTCTAGTCTACGTTCATTCCAAATGAATGAGCACACGCATAATGGCAACAAAGTAAAAAATGGACAGTGAAAGCCAGATTTCTATCAAGAATCATGATAACACGTATTTGTACAGGTTAGAAAAATACAGAAATGCCACAGTAAAAGACGGTACCTGAGGCGCCGAAGTGAAAATAAAACGCACACGCGAAAGGGAGAACAATGGAAAAGATAATAGACTGGAGAAAAAAATGCCACACATGGAACACCAACTGATGAGAGTACAGGGAAGTCGAATGACTAAGAGGGAGGGGGTGGTTGTGAAACAGGACTACACCCAAATAGCCATAGAGAAAGATGACAGAGTATGAGAAAAATGCAGAGGTAGAAAATAAAAGATGGAAAAGAAAATGAAGAAGAAGAAAAGGAGAAAGAAAGAGACAAAGAAAAAAGAAAGAAAAAAAGAGAAACAAATTAAGACTGGTAAGTGTATTCACAATGCTAAATTTTTACACAGGTTAGAAGTTGTCAGAATATCCACCAACTTTCCCTAGCCACCTCCTACGACCTGCACGACAAAAAGACATTGGCCAACATCTTTGTGTCATGAACGAGAACTCCAGACACAGGTTGTCACACGGGCGAGCTGGTGGTTACTACTGTGTAGATTGTGACATATTCAGTTACTAGGAGGTTTGATAATCTTCCCTATGTAAGTTATGTTGCAACGTTTTCAGATGATGACATATATCAATTGTTTTCACTATGAGTCCTTTTGGGTCAACTTTTCTTCCCTGCTCTAAGTGCCTAAAACTTCCATGATATTTCTTTCAGAGTTATCAAGGATGTTGCACTTTGCTGATATCGACATTGTTCTTAAATGTATAAATAGTTAACATCCGGCCCCACCCTCGTGACAGGTATGAGATACTCGGGATATATATATATATTCCACCCTAAATTGTCATATATTTTCTATGTAAGTTTCTATAGTCTCAGGGGGATGTATTACCAACGATGAAAATCGGCATATAGAGAGTTGAGCAATCCACTTGTGACAATGGTGAAAGTGTCTTTTGGGAATATTACAGTACGAGTCTGTGTGACATCGCTACAAATGGTGTATATATGACGTTAGAAGCTGTGCGAAGCTGTGACGATAGCAAAATGCCCTAAATAGCCTTTAGACAACTGTGGACCACGATATCACTACGATACTTCTCTAAAATATATGTAACAGGAGCGATAAAATCGAACAACACATGTGTCTATGGATGAGACTGGAGATGTGGTCCCATAACAGGACACAGCAGATAGAAGAACTATAGAACTATCTTTACACGAGCTTCATCCTGTGCAGTGGGAAATTTATATTAGTGCCAATAAGGGAGTTCGACGAAAGAGGCTGCAAGCAGGACCGAATGTCCTGGTAGAGACAAACAGAAGAAGTCCAGCATAACGAGAGCTATAAACAGTAAGTCCTCAATACTGGTGGTGCAGGCGTAGACTTTGGAGAATGACGGCAAGCCATTGATGGAAAACGTGTAAATTAAAACTTTAAGAGCATCAGTAGGTTATAGTAAACTGTTATACTGACTGAGTGATTGGATAATATTAGAAAAGCTCACATAAAAATGAGAGAGTATTCGTTATGAATTTAAAAACAATCTAAAATTAATCTATGAAAATAATGAACTGGAAAAATCTTATATTAGACGTGAAATGATGCCAAAACACCAACAATATAGCTATGGTATACTAATATGAAAGACCACTCGTACTATTCCGATAGCTAGTGTTCCATCTACCCATAAATAAGCAATAAAAGGCAGACTCCATCTTTTTTATATGGCAGCACCACTGATTTGGTTGAAAATGTAATAGCTAAACTCGAAGATTTCGAGAGTATTGACCAGCCCCGAAAGACCAAATGCCTTTCAGTTCTAACATCCGGCACTGAAGTGTGTAATATCATGATACGTTTTATATGTTTTTTCTGTTTTATTTCGTCACTATCCGTCCAATTGTTATATTAAAATATTATCATGCATTCCCTTCCGGACTTTAGATATTCATTTTCACATTTACTGTTGTAATCGCGTCATTGGTTGTGCGGTTCTTTACTCGTATTTGATGTACTGTGTTTTTGATAAAGACCTATTAGTGGAAACGGTAAATCACATTTATGTTGTGTTTCCAGTAATTAAGAAATCATCATTAAAGTGTTGTCAATTTTTTACTGATGAATCATTCATTTTTTAATATTATTGAAACGTAAAAATTGAATTAAGACAAAATTTACAAAAAAAATAAATTATTATTACTATTATTTTGTCTTACCTCCATAAGAAGTGCAAAATTTGCTTTATGTGTCGATATTCCCAATCCACATACAATCCATC
Source organism: Meghimatium bilineatum (assembly GCA_034231615.1). Lineage (NCBI taxonomy): Eukaryota > Metazoa > Mollusca > Gastropoda > Stylommatophora > Philomycidae > Meghimatium > Meghimatium bilineatum. Next base: position 60,699,789 of record CM067320.1, read on the forward strand.
AAATTTCCTGTGTCGCAGAAATGTGACTGCCTTATTCGCGAATTACTTCTGGTGTAATCAGAGATTATTAATGGATTGAACGGTTCTGATCCCATGTTATAGCCTCCTATTGCCAAGAGAATCTTGACTTTTGGATTGTATTTCTTGAGCTTCATCATACGAGCATAACCTGATGTAATGAAATTGATTCCATATATAGTGACAGATGCCAGTTTGTAATAAATTAGACTAGATAATACAAAGAGGGAACAGTGAATGTAATTAATTATATCATATGCTGAACCATAACAAAATATACTTGATATTAGGTCATTTAATGAATATTGCCTATATGTAATAAATTGTAATAGCTCATGTAGTGAGCAATGTACCAATGTAATAAATTATATTAGGTCATATAGTCAACGTTGTCCAGATGTAGTGAATCATATTAGGTCACATAGTGACTGGTTTCTAGATGTATTAAATTATATTTGATTGTATAGTGAATATTGCCTAAATTAAATAAATTATTTAAAAATCAAGTAGTGAACTATGGTTCAGCGGGTGGCCGTACGGCTAGAACGCTGGTGCCATAACCCTAAGGTCCTGGGTTCAGCCCACCGTTCGAAGGAAGATTGGAATCTCGCCACCAAAGCTTTCAGAAAAGGTTCAATTTGTTCGAATAAGTTTATACATGAGCAGAATACTAGGCTGTGACAATCTACTAAAGAAATAAAGATTGCATATACCTTACAATAAACGTAAAGAACTGATGTTTTAGTTGTTAACTAAGATGCTACTTACATCTACTGAATTATACATATACAGTATGGTTGGTTGGTTCGTTGCTGATCCAGCAGTCCATGGGCTCATGCCCTTTGACCTAATGCCATTAAATGGCATTATATTGCTGAGAAGTCTGTGGATTTTCGGCCCACCCCGGATAAGAGCCAGTGAATAACTATCACACCTCCAGGAAGGTAGGTTTCAACATATGCACTGCTCCGAGTCACTGTAGCCAAGATATGGTTCACTGTGCTCATTCCCCGCCAACAATTACTGGTTATGCCAAACTTCGTTATTGCTCCAGGCATGCAACCAAATGTTCAAGTCAAAAGGATTGTCACGTCATGAGTCACTGTGCCTCCATGATGGGTCTAAGCCATAGGAAAAAAACAGTGCTGTCCGTTTCCTCCTCCCCACTGCTGCTCAGTACATCTCTGGCTTCCTCCCAACCACAGAGGGTGTATACATATATATTCTGGTAAACATATAACACATTTAAACAACAAAATAAACGCACAATTTATAGATGACGTGCCATGAAGCTTCTCTAAGAAGATAACCTCAATATAACGGCATGTCCTGTCATCCAATAAGGTTTTCTGTTGCATGGGTGGTTTGTCTAGTGGGCCATTGGTGAGACCCACAGACGCAACCACATGCGTACATATACAGTATAAACCAAATCAGACTTTCTCAACTTGGTACTCCTGAATATTATGATGTTCACGTAATCTCGTGTGGTGCTCGCGAGCATTACAGCTCATGAGTTTCCTTTACAATTTAACATGGTTTTTATTCTAGAAACAAAAGTGGTATATGGTATTTACAAATGTGGATAGTCTATAGATTATGCATGAATCGCAAACTACTACATCCCCCCCCCCCCAATTTGGCCGTAATATTTTGCACCTATGTAGTTTTGAATAACAATGGTTATTTACTTTTTTCGTATGAAGTATTTTGAGAAATCAATACTTTTATAGTTCTAGTGTCATATAAAACGGGTTGGGGTGTGGTTTGATGTGGTGAGGGGAAAAGATGAACCCTTTCGTGTTTTCTTACTGCCTGAAGCAGGAGCAAAGAATAGTAACTCTCTAACCTGTCATAAGAGACTACTAATATGTTTCATGTGAATGTTGATTAACTCATCGCATATGTCACAGTAACTAAAAAAGAACACACAGAAGTACGATGTGTAAATACAAAATGCGCAGATATAGCAGCTAAGCTGTACATCCTGACACAACGCATTAAGTACGTTGGACTACATCTGCAAACCTGTGTGAATTTGAGAGCGAAGACAAAAAATAGCCACCCAAATCAATGATCACTGATATCAATGTGCAGCATACAGTAATGAACGAGAATGACAATAATCAATAGAACAATTAAGAGACTAGTACTAGGCAGAAAAGGGCGGCGCCTTATAGTTATACATGCAGGAGTTAGCCATCATTGACGTCTAAATAATATTGAACTCATATTTGTTTCAAAATCAACAGATAATATGGATTACCATAAAGAGATGAATGATATGGATACTGAATGTGATACTTTTCTCGACAATCCGCAGAGTATTACACTGATTTATTGTCCTGGTCGTGCTGTGGTTAGGGGAAACGAAAGAGCCGATGTGTTGGCTGGTAAACCTTTGGTAAACGGCACCAAGATAAGAAGATATATTATTGAATTGATTAGAGCAGTCATGGATACCCTACGAGAAGACGAGGAGGAAGTAGAACGTGACAATGTACATATTCAGAGAATGGTAGAAATGAGAGTGACTAGATGTGATGGGAGAAACTGCTCCCTCTCCGGAAAGATCAGAAGAACGCGTAATCAGCAACTGACTGGGAAACTGAGCTTATACACTTTTAGATGGCTGATGGAACGGCAAGCAGAGCATACATGGGGATGCCCCCAGTACTGTGACGCGTGTTCCTAATCAAGAATCAAGATGAATTATAAGAAATGTCTAGATTGGATTGTAAATTATATGCTTCCATCATAGGATATACCGTTGTGTTTGATAATGGACAATGCTTCATATCACAATGCTGTCGAACATCATATTTCGTGTACAAATATTATGAGGTAAATAGTATCCGGCCCGTGTGTATAGGAATCCTTACTTTATAGAACGGACGATGGTGTTGTGAAGCCACTGAAGAGTAGATACCCATTACGATTTTTCTTTGTCTATGATTTACCTTAGGTCTATGATTCTCAGGGCTATTGGCTCTACCAAAGAACCTCTCACTATGACGATACCAATAACAAATATATTTGAAACCTGAAACCAAAGAAAATATTTATTAAACAATAATATTATAATTATTATATAGTATATAAAGTATATATAGCAATATATAATAAATGCTCATAAAAGTACTTTAGTACATTATCCAATTGATTTTGTAACCATAACAGAAACTGTTGTGCAGACATTTTCCTATGCACACACTTGTAATACACCCCTTTTTCCTTTCACAACAATTAAACCGTGAAAAACGTTTCATGTGTTCTAAAGGATGTCAATATTACTTTGTTATGTTCATTGTCCCTTCTATAACATTACAATGCACTGTCAATATACTTGTAAAATAATTACTTATCTTATTGACCATCCTTCTAGTGATCGCAGTAAAGCAATATACCCACACATAATCAAAGTCTTCGAATGGTATAAAAATGAGGGCTGGACTCGATTCTCAAAGGATAGTTCTTTGTATCAACTGTTCGTCTTTCTTTCTCGGTCGTCGTACAAAATGGCTTTCTTCTCTGCTGGTCTTCCAAACAACTACTTATCGTCTGCTATCTACGTCATCTCAACCACCGTTACGCGACGTTCACTCAAAAGCACAAATGGTGCGCTATTTTTAGAATCAAAATAACCAAATGGTCAGAGGGTGTCGGACAAAATGGATGGTGCCGCAGTAACCTTATGAACAAATAGTCAAGCAAAATGAATTAAAAAGGTTACTAAAACACTTACCTTGCCTATTAATAAAAATGTATATAAAAGTATATATATATAAACAAAACCTACAATAAAACTAAACAGGACAATACTCCACGTATCGACTCAAATTGAACCTTTTTCAATAGACAAAAACACAGAAAACACCGCAATAAAAAACAAAATAGATGACTTTAGATTTCATCAAGCCCCGTCTCAATGACGCAGGGAAACGCATCTAGTAAATTAGAAAATGCGTGAATTCATTATAAACAAACTGGAAAATGGAAATTAGAGGCACTATAGATATGATTTTGATGTTTATAATGAGTGCAAGAATAATAAAAGAAAAAGATAACAAAATACCCCTTTTGTCACTTTATTAGATAGGCAGGTTTTAAGAACATAGTCACAAAAGGCAAGACTGAAGGGAACAGAGACAGATGGGGACGTGAGAAAATATTCGTTTGACAACCTAGCAAGGCATGGAAACAACGATCCTGATAACAATACTGTGAACAGAGAACCATGGTCGCCTACGCCAACCAGAATGGCATATGATAAAAATTGATGAGTAATGATGAGGTTGTCTGGTGGTGGGGTGAGTGGGTTTGGGGAAGGAAGGATACAAGAAGAATCATCATTTGAAAACGCATGGAATGAATGTGATACCAAATATAGACAAAAACATATATATATATATATATAAAACCACACCTAAACATACATAGAAATGTATACACACACACCAAGAGTTAAGAAATAAATATATAAAAAAATGGACACACATGTGTGAAGGATACCCACACAAAATGCACAGGCATGTAAATGTATCTACACATAGGAGAGGGCTCACACCAGAATATGCATACATATTGACACAGAATGGAGATACGTGCATTAGCATAAACAAGCGCTCACATAAATAAAAACAATAACATGAACAATCGCACACATAGAAACATATACATATATTAATGTAAATATAAACGTTCGTTCACATAAAGATAATGCTATAACAACTGCATATGTATACATACAAATGTGTGGCCCAAAGTAATTGTGTGGATACATAGAACCATGTAAAACAAAATGCATATACAAATAAATATACATGTGTGGGCACCCATCGAAGAGACAACTGCAATAACACCGAGGAAATCAAAATCTAAATATGTAAATATTTAAGAATAACAAAATGGCATTCAAATGTACAATTGATGGATCAGAGCACAAACCAATCACATGTTGACATACACAAACGAAAGAAAACATAAAGGAAATATACAGAAGTACGGCAAACACAAAAATAATTACTCACGAATGTGTAGACAGACAAATAATTACAAGAATCAGTGCAATAAGGGAGTAGAGGGTATAAAGAAAAGGTGGGTACTCAAACAAAACGGTGATTAATGTTCATTCCGTGTGGTTGCAAGACTCCCATATGTCAAGTGAAATCCTTGCCACAAAAGTTCCTAATTTATCAAGCACTAGAGATTGTAAGAAACATAATACGACAGGCAAAAACAACATTCAGAAAAAAGAAAAAATATAATGTATAATATGACCCTGTCATTAGAGGTGAGAAAGAGAGTTCTGCAGTGCTATATAACCCCTATACAAACATATGGGTGCAAGTCGTGGTCAATGAACAATCTGGAAAGTGCCGAATTAGAGGCAACATATATGTGGTTCTATGGAAGAATGCTGAGAATATCATGTACTGCCAGAAAAACTAATGTGGAGTTGTTGAAAGAGTCAACTGCGAAACGGACAGTAATCAATAATATAAGACAAAGACAATCTTAATTTTTTGGATACGTTATGAGACAAGGAGGTTTGGAGAACATAGCCACTACAGGCAAGATTGAAAGTAACAGAGACAGTGGGCGAAACGTGAGAAAATATTAGACAGTTTGAAAACCTGACACGGCAGGGAAACAACAAAGATCTTGATACATAATACTGAAGACAGGAAGCTGTGGACAGCCATGATCGCTTACGCCATAGCACCTGATGATGGTGACTAGAGATAAGCTGAAAAAATAGCAACAGTGAATAAAACGTTCAAATTCAAATGTGGTTGACTGTTTATAAATGCCGCCATCTCTAATATAGCAAAGGATTATTGAAAGAAACGTGAGAGCCATGTGTTTCAAGAATGATTGTTTGTCATTCATTCAACCGAGATTGGTTGTTTCTTAGAGACATCTGATTATGATTGTGATGCAGATTATTTTCCTTCAAGATGACCTAACCATTATTTACAAAACTATTTAATGAAAAATGTTCCATTATGGTATTTGTGATCCCTAGAGAAATAATTATATAAACAAGGGCCCAGTATGGCAGCGCACTAAATGTCAATAAGAAATAATGCCAAGAGTATCTCGCATACAGGTCATTTAGGAAATCATCTTCAACGGGCAGTCATATGCAAGCAGGGTGGATTATAGATGCCAAGTGTGATTTTTCTGAAGAAAACAATTAGCAAAGGCTCTACACACAGAAATCACAGATGAAAAATCTATGTCTTAGGCTGTGACATCGGCAATGAAAAAAAAACGTATTTTTATTCGAAATTATATACTATAGTAATGTCTTAGTAATGAAACAACGCTGTGACAGAACTAGCAAATTGACAGCGACAAAACACACTGCTCATGGAAAATGAAGAGTGCCCAGGCGACGACAAAACGAAAAACTATCAAATTTAAAACCATTAACATCTACGGATTAAAGAATAAAGCTGTAGAAGAGATCTAATTGAAGAGATGGACAAATTAAAAATAAAACTACTAGGACTAGCAGACACAAGAATTACGGGTCAAGCCAACAAACAATTACACAAAGACTACACATTAATCTATTGTGGTGTGCACCCAAATACGAAAGCAAACCATGGTGTAGCTTTCATCCCTGACCCCGTGGTGTCCAAAAATGTCATAACACGACCTTTGTGAGCGAAAGGTTGATCGCGATAGCAGTTACACTATATTGGAATAGAAGAATACATGAAACCTTTCGAAGATAAAATAAACAAGATAAAGGACAACAACTACAGATTAATTAACATATACATAAAGAACAACCTATTTATAGCTAACACATAGCTATATCGTCTTTCATCGCCTTTGTAAACTTCTTTCATTGGCCACAGCTTATTAATATATTAGACAGACACATAGGAAGGTAGGTAGTTAAGTCGGTAGGTGGTAGGTGGGTATGTATATATCTATATTATATATAAAATTAAAATATATTATACAAGATCAGACAGCTGAAATATTGAATATTCATTGCGTCTTGAACGTAACACAGTGATGACATATTAACATATTTATGTTTTTAATGGCGTTAACTTTTGGAGGTACTATGATATGGGGAATAACTATCATATTGTTATGTATACTGTTGTGAATTCTGAAATATGAGACACAATATGGACAAGAATATAGGTATGGATTAGCTAGAAGGAATTCATCCTATATTAATGGTTGTAGGTCTGTAGTTAGTACGTAATTAATTCACACACTTTGATATGAATATTGAAATTATTTACCCATAAGATATGCGTGAATGTCTTAATTATTTCCATATCAACTTATCGGACAGTAATTATGTAACAGTTAACTTTAGATGACATTTCAGTTTACCTACAGCCATGCTCATTTTCCAAGGAGTATGTCCTGATGCCCCAATATAAACTGGTAGATCATGTGCTCTGCTGAAAATCAATCCAGTGGTGGATGGGACAAATTAATTAGAGAATCCAGAATATATTAAACATCACAATTAAGTATTCATAACTGGAAGATGTTCTTGGATGGTGATAATTGTGAACATGGCTTCCCCAACAATTGCTGATAATACATCCAAACATTTTTCATGTTGTGGACATCTATGACATGAAATGATGCTTAGCAGAAATGTAGAAGCTTGTGATTCACACTTTGCATATTGTGGAAATATGGAATGCACAGAATACTGTATGATGTATTACATCTCAGTGGAAAGCTTCTAACAGCATTGTATACTTTTGACAATCTTCTGTGTATAAATTTGTGGAGTAACTATTCCACATCATAAATATGAAATGTCATTACTAATAATTGATAGTTTGTTTGTTTGTTTTTCGTTCGCTCCATTGTAACCATCACGGATATCCGTGCGATTTCCGCCGGGAGCGTGATTACGTTGTGCCACCGTTATGCGCCTTGTAGGCCTAGCACATCCGATTTCGGCATGCCTTGACAATTCGGGTGGGCTACCCTTAGCCTGTGACAGCCTCTATATCTGTCTCCAGGCACGCGTAGTGAAGACTCTTCGCCCAGACGATTTTCTTGCTCTCGTCTCACTCGAACGAGGTGTTCCACTGTCTATGAACTTGCCTCGTGTAATTGGACGTGCTGTGCCTGTGCCCATTAGGTACTGAACCGTTTCTCATCCATGAGCCTGGTTCCTTAAGGGGAAGAACTCAACAGAGGAGTTGGACCTTGGCTCTTTCGCCCTCTTAGCCGAGGTGTCATTCACCGACATCGTGTACCCCTTGTCCAAGTTCGAGTCTCACACCACGCGTTTGAGAGCAAGGCGTTCTCGAGCTGAGCGTCCTTGTCCCAATAGCGCCTGAGCCCATCAGGTACTGAACCCTTTCTCTCTTCAAGTGTATTTCCGGTGTAGGAAAACCTGACAGTAGAGTTGGGCCAGGGCTAAATCGTTGTCCCTTTTGTGCCTGAGCGAATCGAGTACGGAACCCTTTCTCTCTGCAAGTTACTTCCGGTATAGGAAACCTTGACAGTAGAGTTGGTCCAGGACTGCCATCGTTGTCCCTTTCTTGCCTACACCCATCGGGTACAGAACCCTTTCTCTTTGCAAGCGTATTTCCGGTTTAGGAAGGCTCGACATTAGAGTTGGGTTAGGTCTTTTGCTTTACCAAACGCCGATGGATGGGTCTGGGTCTCTGCCTGTTAGGAACTCTGGTAACTAGAAGCCCGTCTCGAGCTGACGGAGCTTGTAGTTCCCTTTCCTAGGGACTTTTCACTTTCTATTTGCAGTTCGCGCTGCCCTCTAGCGCTGTTCTGCCCTTTCATTGTTTCATTGTACTCTGTATGAAACATATTTGTCTCTCGCCATGCATTTACCTTTACGTGCATTTTACATTGGCCGCCCCTCCAATGCTCGGACTGGACTGACTAGCTTCACTGTATGCCGACAGTGTCGCTATATGTGGTGATGCTGGTGGTATCGGAGATATGTCTGTCCGTGTGCAGGCAAATCTCTTTCCATCTGCTACCTCCACATTTTCGGACACGATCCCCAAATGATTTGGCCAGAATCAGCTCGAGCTGCTGTATTTCTGTTTCCAGGGTGCACCGCGTGGAGGTACATTTGGGATCTTGGTTATCTGCTAACCCTGGGTCCGCCTAGAGCAATGCGTTCCCTTTGCACCCCTTAATTGATAGTGAATGGGGATTGAAACAACCACCACTGACATCATAAAAAGTAAAGTATATGTGTAGTTTAGTACTAGCAAATGATTCATTTATTTTTATTGCATGTACTTCTTCAATATATGACTCATTTCCTGCTGTAAGTGTTATTGTACGTTTTTGTTCGAGCCCATATTTACTACCTTCACCACATAACAAAATACACAATGATGACGCACACTTTGGAGAGATTCATTTCAAGGATTCAAGACTTATGATGGACATGTGGAGAAAAATTACTAACGAAAAAGCAGAAATATAACTACCAGAAACCTGTCCTTTGTACGCAACATGTTAATGATATTTTATTTATTTTTGGTTTGAATGTGAATGGTGATAAGCTCAATAAATATTCAACAAATGTGTACATTAAATATTTGTGTAAATTTAAACACATCAATCTCACACATTATGAGAAATCCCTAAAGATAACACAGCAAATAACACACGGCCAGAAAGACGAATCAATGCAATTTCCATGAAGACTTGAATATAAAATGCTTAATTATTGCGGAAATTGTACCTAAACATAGAGCACAATGAATACTATGATGGAATGCTAGTAGATGCATGACAATGGTAGACAATTGACTGTTACAGAGAACCGATCTACTTACAAAAGTCATAGTGAAACAATGATCTACAAATGCATGTCACGTACAGATATGGAATACATCTTCAGAAAATTCTGACTGTTTTCTTGTACACATTCAATAATAGGAATACAATATACCCGGTACTGCTAGACATTATCATGTTACTCCAATTACCACACATACCCGTAGATAAGGGAGGGGTTTGTGGTGTTCAAGGCACTCTCTTATCACCTTTGAATACGGCTTTCAGTACTTGGAAGTTAGCCAAAATGTTATCTAAAACTACTTCCTCAATGATTTTTCACAAAAAGGAATTAAGATTGTCCATCAAATAGTGTAATTTAATGCACGAAAAGATTTTTTTTAAGTTAAAAGCCTCTCCTTAAAGTAATCATACCTACGGTCCTGTTAACACAACATTGTGATGTATGCATGCTCCTTTCTGTCATTTTTCTGTTATTCCTTCTTGGGACTTCTCATTTTATTAATTCATTGCTATTTTATATCTAGTATATATATATATATATATATATATATATATATATATATATATATATATATATATATATATATATATATATATATATATATATACACACACAAATTCAAGAAATTATGTGGTGGATTTTCGATTGTGCACACAGCGGGTGCTTTCAATACACTACGCAACATCTTAGGACCACACCAGGATACAAGGATACAGAATAAATACGATTTGCAAGCTTTTGGAAAAAATTGTGGCCTGGAAGATATCGTGTTATCTTGGAAGAAATAAGTGTTTACCAACATTGTTAGGAGGATATCGTCCAGGAAAGAAGACATGGCAGAATGCAGCCATATTTGCGCAGGATGATTTTGAGGGGTTCGATTCGTGCATGGAGACATGTGCGGTCGCAGTAGACCTTGAGGATGAGTACAATAGGGTGTCCTTGGATATCTTGATACACCAGCTGTTAAATCTTGCAGTTAATCCTTTTGTCGTGCGTTGGGTTTGCGCCGCCCTGATGCACATTGGTGTAGTTCTTAAGTGTGGTAACTGGATATCTGCACCAACGGTTATTAGCCCTAGTCTGCCACAGGGATCGCCTCTATCTCCTGTACTTTGCAATGTATACACAGTACATATCGCTGGCAATCAAATCACAGGTGTTGTCAGAACGATGTCATATGCCGATGATATCATGGTGTATAGACAGGGCAGAAATCGAGATGAGTGCGTCGTGGAACTACAGAAGGAGCTGGACAGACTGACAAATTGGTGTCGAGATACGGGAGCAGTGGTTAATCCGTCTAAGGCATTCGTAACATGGTTTTCCTTGAACAATCACATGGTAAAGGCACCTATGCCACACATTTTGTTGTCCGGGAATAGTTAGAGAAAGAACTAGCACAATGAGATATCTAGGTGTGTTTTTTGACAAAAGCCTGAGTTTCAGGGAACATGTTGACCACATTATCATAAGGGCAGGCAAAGGCTTAGCAGCAATGAAGGTTATGACTGCTGCGCAGTGTGAGGAGAGATTGTTATTTCTTTTGCACCAGGGTTTGGTTGTGGCTGTGATGGAATATGCACTGGCAATTCTGACTCTTAGCCAAACTCAGATCGAAAGACTGGATAGAGTCCAGAATGCAGCAATGTGTATCATTCTGGGATGCACAAGAGACACATCGACAAGTGCTATGCGATACCTACTTGACTGCACAACAGCTGAGAATAGATTACAGTATTGTCGTGCACGGGCGTACTTTCAAATACATGCAGATAAGGAACACCAGTTGCATTCCGAAATACAGACAGTTAAAGACAGAAGACTCAAGAGAGGAAGGTCGTGGATGGGACGTGCTGAGGATGTCATACAAAGCGTGTGAAGATTACAGGATGTGGCAGCAGGTGCGGAATGGATAGGTCTACCCACAGATTTCGAAACTTGTTTGAGAGTAGTGATATCACTTAGCAGGGAATGCAGCGAATGGTGTCCAACAGATGTGGAGAAAGAAGTGCAGGCTTTAATCAGTAGTGAGAATACCACAGAGGGGGATGTGATTATATACACTAATGGATATGTAATTAGGCATGTTCGCAGTGCTTGGGCCTTTACAGCTCAGTGCGCAGATAAACTAATCAAGGAGGAAAATGGTGCCTTTGCGGTCACTACGAGTAGTATGACCATGGAGACTATGGCAGTGACCAAGGCATTTGAGTGGCTACGCACACAGAAGGTAACGCAGGTCTGCATCTTGAGTGACTCTATGAGTATGATTAAGAATGTACAAGTGGGTCTCGTTCGCGAACAGTGGATTGAGGCCTTGAGAAAGGCGAGCTTGAAAGTGGTTACATTTATTTTCTTGCCGGGACATGTGGGCGTTCGAGGCAATGAAAGAGCGGATCAACTGGCATCGTGCGCGATTGTGGCACAGGGCGATGGGGCAATGGATCGCGCTGACGTTTTGAACTCCTTAAGATATATAACACGCGAGAGTGAGACTAATGTGGATGATGATTCCTTTTCAATAGCTAGGATTAAAGATCAGGGATTGAAATGCGGTGTTGCTAGAGGTGAACATTTTGGAGGTCGCAGAAGAATGATGGTCAACAAGCATAGGACCGGTACAGTCAGCAGAAGTGTGATGGCGGATACACTAAAGGAGAGATCGGAGCAACTATGGATATGTCCAGTTTGCAGTGATGATGATCCGACGACTAACTAACTAACTAACTACGTAACATCATGACGTAAAACACACTGAGATACACCACAAATCTCATGTTTTTTAACTCCAACATCATCCCTATTCTATCATATGGATGAAAAAGTTGGAAAGCCACACAAACCACAGATAAGAGACTAGACACATTTGAAAACAAATGTCTACGTACCATTCTGAACGTTAAGTGGAGTGACTTTAAATCTAACACTACTTTAAGAGAGGAAAGCAAACACACCTATATATCTTCCTTCATTAGACAAAGGCGTTGGACTTACATCGGCCATGTTCTCAGAATGAACAGCCTAAGAATTCACTATTAGTCACTATATTGGGTGTCACCCCCGAGTAAGAAGAAGATGGAGACCTAGAGAAACTCTAAGAAGAATCATTAATAGAGAAGGCAAGTCAATGAACTTAAACAGTACGCTCCAATTGAAAGACATGGCAACACAGCAATGGTAAGCTATGGTTTCTGCCATATGCACCGCCTATGACCCTGGAGGAACATAACATAACTCAAGATTAGAAGCAGACCATACATCGAATCCTACCGTTTAACAAGTAGTATTTTCAAGCAGAACTTTCATTAAAATATGTTAAAAAATACAACGCTTGCCGAAGTTATGTACACAATTACAGATCTACTTATGTTATATGATATTTTACAGTGTTTTAGTTCATATTGTCTTTGCATGTTAGCAGCTCCGTGTTTATAGGCCTATATTGAAATGTCTCAGATGCTGCCTTCTAGATGTTTGTAGAATATCCATTGTTTGTTCAATATACATTCTGGTAAGGGAAACAGCTCCAAGTGCTAGTTCTCATTTTTTAATGGTTTTGTGCTTTTGCTTGTTATTTGTTTCTTGAAAAAGTTCTCCTTTGGACCGCAACGTAGAGAATTGTCATTTTTCTATGTTTTTTTATTGTTATTTATTTATTATTATTTTTTTATTACTGATAGTTATCCATTTTTAGGAACCTTTCTATCGTATTTAGTATTTCCTATCCATTATTCTGAACAATGCATTAATGTGGAATAGATTATTCCTTTCACAACTCTAGTTCATTTTATGAGCACCAGTGTTTAATTCCACAGACCTACTCAGAAGGATAGAGTTGCTCGCTCTTTCGAACATTAGCACCTCACAAGATAACTAACTACCACTGCCCAGTATCCCTACCCTGGTACATGTTATAAAGACAATATTAGTCGATGTTACTTGGTTGGGGAGGGGGTGATTCGCTTTCTTTAAATAGCAGCTGAAACATTATGTTAATACTTATTTTAGACTACGAGATTAGTTCATTTGTAGCCGAGAACGAAATTCGAAATGCATAATACATGTATATGTTACGCAATATCAACATCATTAGCTAACGTTTATGAATTCGAAATTGACGCTCTGAAAAGATTTTAGCTCTAAAGGTCAAGTATAGTAGGTCGTAAACATCCTTATAATTTAGGCAAAATCGGTTAATTGATCTGAGTTGTCAGCTGAGATTGATTCTATTCAGATTCAGGTAAAATAAGGCTAGAAATATCCAAATTGTTATCTTTAAAATTGCTAAGAAGTGCAAAACCAAACTATCAATTTCCATGGCCAGTGACATATCTATGAAATGCTTCAATTCTATCATCTATAGTCTTTTCTATGCTCTTGCCGTAATGCAAAGCAATAATGAATGGCGTTGGGTTTTCGTGTTATGACACGTTTGGTTGTTGATATTCAGTGATAGTGTGATGTCTCAGAGTGTTGGTAACTCCTTCATTGTACCTTCTTTTTTTAGTTTTCCTCAGCCTCCTGATGCTTCCATTCTCATGTTATAGGGGATATACGCTTGCTGCTGGCCAGAGTATGCATTCATTCTCATTAAGTGGTTGAACCATTAATTTGTCAAATAATTAGCCAAATATGGAAACACTGTACTGATCGTATCTTGATGGTAGGTTAGAAGTTTGTCAAAAGCTGACGAGGTCAGGTCGTGTGAAATAGAAAGAGTAGAGACTATGCATAGTTTATCTTCTGGCATCACGTTGTTGGTCCAGTGGTAATCATCAACAGTAGAGGTTTGCAAGCAGAATCAAACAAACCTTCGGTGATTATTTGATTGTTTCCTTGATTTTCGTTGGTCACTATGTATTATAATAACCATCCATCGTAGACGCCAATGACAGCAGTTTCAGATTTGTTTTGGTGCATCTCTCTGTGCGGAGATGACTGAAAAATAAAATCCAGGTATACCATTTCGTAACACATATTGGACAATGTCAGAATTAGGCGTCTGTGAGTTTGTTGGTCTGTCTTTTTTAGCAGGATATTGTTTCTATGCCTGTGAGATTTGTTGTTTCTCCACGAAGCACATTTGCTGGTGTTGCTCACCACCACTGGGTAACTCTGGGCGACAGACAGCTTCCAGGATGTGGCGTCAATGTTGAAGTTCTTTATAGACAATTTGAGAGAATCCTTAAAGCATTTAGTTCTGTTCTCCGGCTAGTCGTTTCCCCTTGAGCTCACCACGAATGAGCTGTTTTGGGATGCGTTTGTTGGGAATGTATACAACATGTCGTGCCCATTTCAGCTGTGTCTTCTTCGGCATTGTATAAATTCTGGGGATGTAGGCTCTAGTGGGGACTTCAGTATCAGGTTTTTATCTTGCTATATATATATATTACATCGCCTGCAAACACTGTCCAAAGACATGTACGTATATGTGAGAAAACATGACGTAAAAATGCTTTATTTGAAGTATTTTTTTTAAGATTGTGTAATTAAATTTGTGACATTATTTATATAACTTTGTCTTGTTATTTTAAGTTTCTACACTGCAATTACCAAATGTTAGGGATAATTTATACGTATGTTGTTTTATTTAGCACAGAATACAGATATTTATTCACCACATCCACATACCATATATATATATGCAATATGCAATATTATCAATATATCTTTAATATAGCAATCATTGCAGAACTAATGCAGTTCAAAACACATTGTTGCATGTTGACTAGTGACAGAGACTTATGTACAAAAACATAGCATTATTTATTTGTGTTTCCTATAAATGCCCTCAGAATGCACATCATGATGTTATTGACGATATCTGTGATTGCTTTGCTGGCACAAACAAGTAAGTCTGAGTAATAATAGACGTTATAATAAATATATGAAGTTAAGACGAACGTAGAGTATTGTCATGAACGTCTACATTATAGAAACTAGCCTAGGAAAACTAGCCTTCCTACTGACTTATTTGACAATTGTGGTGATTTTCATTGGTCATTATGATTATATGTCAGCAATGAAAATCAAGGATGCAATTTGAATAGTCATATTTAGATGTTTTAGACGGCATGGTTTCCCATTAACCGATATGTTTTATATTTCCGAGGTTCGTGGAGGATTGAAATATCAATGGAAGTAGGTAAAATGACTTGTTACAATAGCCAAAGCAAAACAAAAGAACGAAACATAGGCACGGACAGAATTTCGACGAAAAAGATATATAATAACCAAATGAGAACATTAATTTGTAACGGTCGAAAGAATTGTTTTCCCCAATCATTCAATCTATCCGTAGACGACCAATCACTGTTAGTTATGTTGATCCGGTTTTAGGTCAGAACATCTTTTGACATTTTTTGAAATTATGTAATTAAATTACAATTTCGTTGCATATCCACGACGTATCGATTAACACATACATGTTGGACTGTATTTTACTATTTAAAAAAACATAAATACTTTCAGCAGATTGCTGCTGCTTTCTGTTGTCTTTCGCAGTGATGAAGGTTTTCGAAACGGTACGGATGCATAATTACCTGCCATGTTGTTGAAATGGTACTTTGATGTCCAATATGCGGTCTGTAACTCTCCCCTACGCAGATTCTTAACATGTGTAATTAGGTATTAGATGTGTTGATTACCCTCTTCGCAAACCGGCCACCTCCATAAGTGCTCAGATTTCCGCTTTAGTAAATATCTCAGGGTATAACAGCGGATGGTTTCGATTCTATGTTGGTTCACTACCCTTTTTGAAATATTTGTGAGATGTTCTCTCCAGGCCACACCCATTCTCTCCCAATTCGTGCGTTCTCGATATTGACTCGTACTCATTCACTTCAAAATTTTCTGATCGTGAGGACTAACGAAGAGCAATGAGTATGTCTGTTCGGTCCATTGGCTGACCATCTGTTGTGGTGGAGTAGCTAGTTAATTTTAGCTCTCTAATGATTCCACATATCACCTATGTACATCACCTGAATCATATTCATTGAATCACTTAGTATATACGCATGGGAATAGGCTTGCGATTCCAGTCTGTTAAGTGCTTGCGTTACGGCACATACTTTCATTGTTAGACTGCTTGTTGTTATGATAAAAGCACCCTTAGCTCTGTGTAATGTCCTTCTTTTTTATATTTGCAGTAAAGGCCCGTGCGCATCGGTGGTGACGGATGACCCACCCGTCCGTGTAAAACACATCTGTGTCATCGAAATTCTCGCAGATGAGGACCTTGACCACAGTATCCACGCTCACGGGGGCTGTGTAGTCTGCACTCTCTATTGAGTGCAACGGTATTGACTGCCTCTTGAAAGACCATATGAATATAGGCGACGTGGGAATGTCCAATTTAACTATGTCCACCACGGAATTGATATGCACCAAAGAGCAGTTATTTGTGAATGAACAATATATTAGTAGTTCTGAAGATAAAAAGGGTGGTTTCAGAAGCGAAACATTGATGCTTTTGTCATCTTATTGTGTTGACCATCGTGATTTTCATAAATCATCAGTTCTCACAAATGATCATAATCCTCCGCTACACCCGCCTTCCCCCAAATCCTTAATGGTGTCAACGAATTTAGATTTAAGGCCTCGACAATAAAATACACATTTGGGTGATCCAAACTGGGGCACCTACAAATGTCTGTTAAATATAATAACAAATGCAGAATATCATAAGACAAATGTCTGTTAAATATAATAACAAATGCAGAATATCATAAGACAAATGATCAGTAAAGATGATTTATATCAGCACTAAATAATCGTTGATCAAATATTGGAAATGCTGATTTGCTTAGTTCCACGGAGGTCGCTAACACAACGTTAATATTTGTTATGCGCATTAGAAGGTTGAGAAGAACTGGCATACATCTGATTTTGTTCATATCGGTCCTGGAAATGTTGTCTTTTGCTAATTTTTCCAATTATTTTGTTTGGGCCGATACATAAAGATGTTAGATTTTAAGCTAAACCGTGTTCTCTTGATTCATATCTTCGAGGGGAATATTTGACCCGTTTTACTTATTGTTTCCTTTTTTATATAGATGTGTATCTTCTTCTTTCACGATCGCGATCAAACTCTTGCAGATTACCGGGATGTAGTCGGAGGACCGGAATATCTTATATCATGTTCTTACAGCTTGTCAGCGATATATGTTCCTTTCTGCCTGACACATTCATATATTCAGTTACACATTAATAACAAAAACAACACAGAAACAACTATGCTAAATTTTGTTTGAACATAATCCAGTGTTATGTCATTTCGATATGTCAGCAGATAGCTTCAATACCATTTGCTACTTCACGAAATCAAGCCTTGACAACGTAAGGAACCACACACTTCTACCAGAAGATATAGACCCTAATATGTGTACCCACATCAACTTTGCATTTGCTAATTATGTCGGTATGGATCTTTTGCCCATAGAAGTGAACGATGAGGAAATGTGAGTCTTGGAATTATCATTATGGCAGCAATTTCTCTTTGTCTGTAATACAATTACATTCGACCATGTTGTTTTATTTATTACGTAAATGTTCAAATCATTTCGTTTATTGTACAGTATAGGCATATTGCTTAACAATAATTGATAGATTGTCGAAAATCCATAGATGAGGATGATACAATTATTCATTTATAGCACGTTTCGCTACCTTTGCCTTCATACAAATGTAATTATCTTAACTTAATATGTTAATGAAATCTTGTTATTATTTGGTTAGACCAATCAAATGTATACTTTATATTTCTACATCATGTCCAGGTTTCATGCACTAGTTAAATCATTTGATCTTTGTCGACAAACTAGTTATTGCGTCTCGAAAAAATTAGTTTAACTAATTTAGACACATTCTCTGTGTTGATTAGGGATATGCTTGTCTACTATTACAATAATGTGTCCACCATGTTTGCACGTGACTATCTGGTGAAGATGATTTCTTAAATGACCGATGTACGAGATACTTGTGACACTTTTTGTCATTGACATTTAGTACGCTACCATACTGGGCCTTTATTGATCTAATTATTTCATGTGTATCACCGTTTTACGGTTCATAGATATCATAATGGAACGTGTATCCTCAATGTGAATTGGACGTATCCGAGTTTACTATCCAAATGTTCAATGTTCGTTTACCTATCCCTAAGGCATGAATAGTCCTCTTTTCAGGTTGTGAAATAGAATCATATAGTTTTCCCTGATAATTTATATATAGAATTATATTTTTTCTTCAGTAACGTTATTGCGGAAATACTTTACAATCTTATTTTGTTATCTTCTATAATGTCATAAACTTTACTCGGAGACTCATATGTTTCTACTAACTACACACTTTATGTTGAAACGCTTCTGGTGGAAATTTGAGCGTGAGACCAATATACGGTCTTTAAACTCCTTCTGTCTTGTGTTCGAGAGTACATAATCATGAAATAATTTCACGCTTATCATGTCAATTGTGTGATAAATCAACCATGTGAATGACGTTTTATCATTGTCTGTATACACCCTTATTATTATTGTGTGTGGGAAGTGTGCTCACACTTAGGCATTTGATCTATATCACATATAAACGAAATTTTAAACCACTGGCTTCATTATAATGAAAGATTAATTTATAGGTTCTATAAAATTTCAAACACAAAAAATGCAATTATATGCGTTATATAATTACTGAGTTACGTCATGTTAAAGTTAGTGAAACGTACCTGCTGCGAGCATGGTAGAGTTTGACAGCCCACACCATTTCTAACAAAATCATATTTCTTTTATTGATAAAACACGGTGACAACACATATGCTTTCTGTCTCACGCAAATGGATATATTTAAGGGTATTGGAATGGATATATGTTTAGTCCCGAAAGAAAACATTACAATGTGACTATAGCCAGTGCCGGATTTACCTGTAAGATAAACACGCAATAGCTTAGGACCCCCACTTTCTTAGGGCCCCAATGTTGTTTTTTTATTTCACTATCTATATATTCTTAATCGTTAAAGGGCCCTATTTCTCAAATAGCTTAGGGACATATCAAGTCTAAATCCGGTCCTGTCCATATCCCAGGATCATCACCTCCTGCCAGGATTGCAGAATATATGTATGGACCAAAACCCGTTGATCATTCTTCTGACAGACATGTTGACCCATACGCAGTGATCTTACACCTATCATTACCTGCCAGCTAATGGAGTCTGACACAACAGGACAAGAGTGAAATGTTCACTCTCATGCATCTCTACATCAACCATTGGGAATATGTGACAGAAAACAATAGTACGAGATTGAGGCAAGACGTGCAGTTACAATGACTTATTCAAAGGTGACAGTGTGTCAGCTTATCCCCCGACTTTCCTTAGTCGCTTTCTACAGCATGCCTGGAAAGAAGACAGTGTCCTATTATTTTCACTGATATTAATGAGTGTGCGCTTATGATAACATGCACTAATAACTGGTAACAAAAACTATGACTATGTGTAGTAATCAGAAAAACGCTGTGTTTGTGGGTGTGTGGCTAATGTCTATCCTCAGGTGGGTGATAGTCATAATATCTACACTTGCCGTTAAGCGAAGGTTTGGTATCGTTTTGTTTATCAATGCTATATAAAAGAGAAATTGGCGGATTTTCAACACGTCAACAGTTTAACATATCTTGACATACTATCTCACGTGATGGTAGAAGTGTAAAAAAACAGAGATTAGAAATTGCTGCACTCAAAACCATACGACACAATCACATACATTATTGAATATGGCAGTCACAGAGAAATGAATAATTGTGGATTGGGATTTGTTGTCTACAGGAATGGCTTGAGAATCGTCTGCCTACTTAGTTAAGATATGGAGTAGGATAATAGAGATAGACGTAATGACGGCGAAACTCAATTGGAAAGCGAATGAAATAACATTTCACAGGGTGATTCTCTCGTATCATCTATGTAAAAGGATGGCTACGTAAGATAGAAATGTCCATGTTAAGAAAAAATGGGCCAAACTCCTTACGAATTTGCTGTTCCACAGTATCAGAAGGATGTACTGCTCTGGTCATGCAGAGATCAGATGCAATGAAAGAGTAGAGTCATTGTCGTGAAATGTTCTAATTGATGGCCTTATACTGAACATAGATAGACCGTAAAAGGGCAGTCAAGGATGTACTACATACTGAAGACAATTAAGTTGAATGTGATAATGTACAAATAGACAGAATGACAGACATACGTTGACCAGGGGAAAGGGAAGAACGAATGTCTTCTCTGGATAGATTATAAAATTACATAATCAAAATCTGACTGGGGCAATGCGTAATTATACTTTGTGATGCCTGTTGGAGCGGAGAGAGAGAGAGAGAGAGAGAGAGAGAGAGAGCACTTATAGTAATGCCATGTATGTCATGATACTGGTTTCATATCAATAATATGAAAACAACATTCTTACTTTCGTGCGAATCTTTATATTGATCAAGAATTAACACAACACACTTAAGGAGAAATGTCCTACACATGTAATACACACATGAATTACATAACTTTTATTATATTATTAGTGAGTGGTGCTTCTCTTATTCAGTTTCCAGCGCCTTGTTAAATTAAAACAAATCAATCCAAGATTGAAGGTCCTTCTAGCCGTTGGAGGGAATACTACCACATCAGTATCCATCCTACAACGAATACAAAATTCCGAAGATATGCACACTTTAGTCAAGAAAACAGTCAATTACCTGAGAACCAGACAGTTTGATGGCTTTAATGTGGATTGGAATTATTTTG
The DNA here is from genome assembly GCA_034231615.1 of Meghimatium bilineatum. NCBI lineage: Eukaryota > Metazoa > Mollusca > Gastropoda > Stylommatophora > Philomycidae > Meghimatium > Meghimatium bilineatum. The sequence goes on from CM067320.1 coordinate 60,721,372, forward strand.
CCAAAGATGGAAGCGCAGCGATTGACAAACATACATTCACTGTACTCATTCAGGTAAGATGCAACGTGACTCTCATGGTTTTTTTTTTGTGGTTGTTTTTTGTTGTTGTTGTTGTCTATTGAGGTGGATGTATTTTTATCATTCAAAATCACATACGTTTTTCTATATTCATATAGGCAAGAACAAAAAGTTACTAATAATTATTATACAACTCACCAATGATCCATCAGACAAACCACCCATGCAACAGAAAACCTTAGTAGATGACATGTCGTTATATTGCGGCTCTCTTGTGGAATCTTTGTAGCATGTCATATATACAATTATATAACCCCTCTTTTGCTCCTTCAATAGGTATAGCAGGAAAGTTGAAGTCTCCTGGGTATGAAAGAATCTAAGAAAAACTACCCCACTGCAGATAAGAAGTAAGAGCTAATCGCTCTAATTCATGTGGTTCTCAATCAATCAAATCATTCACGGAATTAGTAAAACATATTATTGTACCATTTAAGGCATGTGTCATAACATTATTATACCATCTAAGCAATAGGGCACCTGCATTATTACATCATCTAAAGTATGGGTCACGTACATTATTACATCATCTAAAGATTGGGTCACGTACATTATTACATCATCTAAAGATTGGGTCACGTACATTATTACATCATCTAAAGATTGGGTCACGCACATTATTACATCATCTAAAGTTTGGGTCACGTACATGTTTTTATACAGTGTATCATCTAAGGAACAGGCCAAATACATTATAATAGCATCCATGATGCTGGTTGAAATATGATCGCTGGCTCAGTTATGATTGTATGATAGGTGCAAATCTGAAGACAAAAAATTATGATAATGAATTGATGTTTATATATTCTCCATATCTCGCCAGGATCACAACTCACATGTAATTATCATATGTCTTCCTTAAGGATACTAGTGGCTTACTTTACGACATAGCGTGTTCGATTTACGGCGGTGATATTCTCATTTTTATGTATCCGCAAAACGGGGAATACCATAGCGTAGTGATTGAGACGTTCGCTGAGGAGTGTAGATTCGTTGAGAGGGACTGATAATACATGGGATAGTCCGAGTACAATGAAGTCAATCCTCTACACCGTATTGGTTGTTTGATATCCGTAAAACTCATTTCGTCAATGACATAAGGATACAACATTGAATGTCTAATACATGGAGCTCTCCATCGATCTCTATTTTAATCAATGCATATGAGTGCACAAAAATATGTTACATGTCCATTCTTTTATTATATCCGCCCATAATTGTCTTTGACTCCCTTTTCTCTATGCACCTTCATCTGTTCCCTCCAAGAATGTTTGTAACAGGCGGTCATGTGGTCTTTTATACCTACGTTGTTTTAATATTGAAAGTGGTAATTCTTTCATGGACCTCTAATGCATTTCTAACGTACATATTTTGTCTAATATCCTATAATACTGAGAATGTGTATCCAATATGTCTATATAATTTGTATTTATATGATATACCCACCGATGACTGCAGCTAAGTGTTCAGTTATGACCGGGCTCAAGTAACATGACCTGAAAGGCAAATTATGATTATTTCTGTGTTATCGTTGGTCGGCCATGACTATTTTTGGCATGTGACTCCAAAGTATATAATTAGTGATCAACGAACTGTACGATAATAATAAAATACGCAACGAATTAAGTCCTGAACAGAGGTCTTCTACTGTCGAAGGTTTCCGCCCAATCCAACTTTCACAGCTACACACATAATACAGGTAGTAAGAGCTAGTTTCATAATATCTAATTCTGTGTACTCCATAATCTAGGAATTGTGGCAAGCTTTCACAAAAGATGCAGAGACAACTGGATCTCCACGTCTTTTGTTGGGTATTGCAGTGTCTGCCAGCAAGGATATTATTGATAATGCATATGAGGTTGAACAACTGACAAAGTAAGCTTATAATGTGCATATATCGATAGATAAAAGAGTTACATAATATGGCAATGCATTGTAATCCCTCAATATGGCAATGCATTGTAATCCCTCAATATGGCAATGCATTGTAATCCCTCAATATGGCATATTTTTATAGCATGTGTCAAATATAACAACACCTTTCGAAATACCCAATTATATTTATTCTTTATTATTTGCACTGTATATAGCGAATGTATGTTATTATTTCTTTGAACCCTAGTTCTTCTACATCGGTATTATTGTTGCTGTCTGCCAGTCTGTATGTGTTCTTCTCTCATTCCATACTGTGTTGAATATTCTTTGTAGCTATTTTACCAAGAAAGTAAGATATAGTGGGTGTCGTTAAAGAGAGTAGGGTACGACTCGGAACCTCTTTTAACTTATACCCATGAACATCACCTTTTAAATATTGCTGCCCCTTGGGAATCATCCATCAAAAGTGGCGCATTTGACTTTTCCCGTGATGTTCATTGTCACTTTGTGTTTAATTTGTGTCCACTACCAATGAAAATCACATGCAAGCCAGATGTGATTTTAAACGAGTATTCAAATATGAATCATAAAATTAGCAGGTCTTATATTTGTTGATTGTCAATGAGTAATTCATGAACGCCAAATAATAAAACAGTCATCCTGTTGCTAAAACAAGCTATAACAAAAGTCAAAGTCACATAACACAACAAATACTTCTATATTCCCAACAGCTTGGAAAGGTGTAGAGGATTCCACTAACAATGACGGTCAAAGATGCCTAAACAATACTGTTCCTTCCCAAAAGAAACTGGTACACCATTTTCTGGACATTGAAACCAGGTGCAATAAGTCATGCGAAACATTGTGCAAGGGTCGTAACATATTAATTACATGGGGCATAGCTTATGGAAGGAATTGTATATATTTCGAAGTTCATTTATTCTACACACATCATGTCAGTCCGTACTAATTCGTTATTATGGATTCCAGTATTAGGTTTTTCTAAATTGGAGTGGCATTGAGGATCTCTGGATGACATCATGTTCTATTTGACTCATATAAAATTGTAGCTGCATCCGATGTACTCCATTGTAGTGTACCAATGATAATTCCAGGTGCAGTGTAATACAATGGATTCCCGTAATAACAACTTGGCAGGACTGATAAAATATTTATGTAATAACGGAAATTCGCTATATACAGCATAAACAATATATAATATATGTAATCGGGGATTTTGAAAAAGTATTGTTATATCATGTTTGTGATAAACATGACAGTTTCCGAAACTGATTGAAGTCTACATGTTCCGCCTGTGAGTTATTGTCTCTGAGTAGTATACTGATTACAGATTGATAAATACTTCTGCAGAATTAGCTGATGTTTGTTTATTTCGAGTTTCATTAATCCAAGAGTTGTGTTGATTCCATTGGCTGACAAGGCATAGATGATTGACTTTATTAGTTAGTAGAGATATCATAATAACTGCAAACTGCGTACACCCATATCTGCACCAATCTTGTCCTGAGTAAATCCGCAATTACAATGACAGTTCTAGTTCTCTGTTGATTGAGAAACATTATTTTCCTGCACAATAATGTTCATTTCTTGCCATGACACATTTAAATCCCAACTTCTTTATATGTATCTTGAACAGAAATCTTCATTCTTGTACATTTTCTTAAATTCCTGCAAATTAGTAGGATATAGTCCAGAGAGCTGAATATGCTGTGTCATAGTTTACTGCGTTAATCCACATTTCGGCCTGATACATTTGACATAATTTAATCGTCTTTTTCACCATAAATCACTTTCACCCTACATGAAATGGGACAGTCATCTCCACCTCATTAACCTTTTAGTCACCTTTTGCGACAAGCATGGAAGGTAAACAGTCTTACTAATCTTTGATATCTATTTTGAGCCCTGGCAACTCACGGGTAAATCTTCCATATTAATTGAATTTTATCGTATATTCTCTCTCAACGATTTAAATATGTCGGTGCGATCCATTGCCCTGGCACTCTGTACGGTAACAGAACCTGCCAATCTATGAGTTATCTCAATGCATTGAACACCCGGATGACAAGACACAAGAATGAATTGCAGCCTCGAACCTCAAACACCGCACAGCATCAAGCCACTGTCACGATTACATCCTGCTTCTATTTTCCTGATCATGTTCATTGAGTTACTGATAATACAGACAGTTGCACTCTGTGTGCCCGTCCAGTTCAAGGGCTAAGTCACTGCCATGATTTTCATTGTCATGAAATTAGTCATAACTTAGAGCTACAGCAGAAGCTACACTATCCTCTCTAATAGTCTTTCATACATAATGTGCTGTGAAGGCCCATAAACTGCACACACATCTAACAGAACCATCAGTTTATATAACCAAATCATCATCCTTGGAATGCCTGCATCTCAGATTCAACAGCAGCACATCTTCCTGTATTCTCTATTGAGTTATTACTACCAGCAAGGTTGTATGGCAATCTACTTATTGATTCCGCACCATGTGCCACATCCTCCAGTGAGAAAACACTTTGTATAACTTCCTAAGCACACCCCCATCCATGACTTTATTGCCTGTCACACTATGTATTTCAGTATGTAGTGGATGCTATTTATCAGCGATGATGGGGAGGTAGGCTCCTGCTCGGCAAACTGTAATATATATTCCATAATTGGACAGTCAAAGAAAGAATCACATTGCTATTACAGATGTCTCTCGTGCACCCCATGATTATGTGTGTCACCTCATTTTGGATCTTATCTAACCTTTTATTGTGTCTGGCTGAGTTACAATTGTCAATGCATATTCCATCATAGAAACAACCACTACTTGGAATAAAGGAATTCCAATGAAATCCCTCTATTGCACATATTTTATTAAATGTTGTCTATATTTAACATCAACTTTCAAAATCTCCAATTATATTTATTCTTGGTTCTATATATTATATAAGGCATATAGCGAGTTTCTATTATTACATATATATTTTATTTACCCGGGCCAAGTTGTTATAATAGAGCAACTGTTGTACCTCTGTTCACTCTGAGCAGTAGATATGTCTGTTATTGCTGAAAGACCTTCTCTTGTTCCTGCTATGATGTGACCAACGTGATCATTGAAGACCAGACTCCTGTCAAAAAGGTGACTTCACTGTAATTGGGTGAACTTATATGAACTTCGTCCCTCGCAACGGCTGTCGCGAGTAACACTCATAGCAGGTAACTTTACAGTTTCAATAGATGAGAATGTATGATTTCAATGAAACAATGGTTTCACAAATATCAATTTTATAAACTAGATATCACAAGCAGGGTTTGAACACACGACATCTTGTGCACAAAGAAAACATCTGAACCACTATACCAAGGAGATTTACAATTATGTTATTTTGGTGATAATTGATCATGTGACAGATTTAAAGAATAATTATCACCGCATTCAAAGCTGCAGATAACATGCTTGATGATGGTATTGGTCACACTTATGGATATCGTTGCATAGTGATGTGGTTTCTAACAAGAAATGAGTGATGGTAGAGCAATTCAATGTGCTTAATGAAAGCAGAAACAGCTGCATGTATATAGCACCACATCCATGAATAAGGAACAGGCATAGCACACTCACCGGTCTCTGTGGTGGCTTGGTACAGAGCATATCTGTGACGGCCAAGGTACCAGATTCACATCCCTCTACAGGCAATTGTGCATCTGGGCCATTCAGAAAGCAATAGAAAACTACTGTACGTATTTATATTGCTTAGGAAATCACTAGTAAAAAAATACTGCCACCTGAATCAGATATGCTACCAATTATTTTTTCTTATAACACACTCATACTGCTGTGGCTTTAGATCAATCAAGATTGTTGTTGGTGCAAATGTGCTGACTGTCAGGACTACATGTCACAATGGAGTGATTGTCAGTTGTGACAATATGCTTAATCGTGCATTATAGAGATAAATCAATTGATGTTGATAGTGAATGAAGATTCTATTTCTCTACAGTATTGTTGATTTCATGAATATCATGAGCTATGATTACCATGGTAACTGGGAGGATGTGGTTGGATTCAATTCACCACTCTATGCCAACAAAGATGAACAAGGAGAAGCTAGGTACCAGAATGTGGTATGTTCATATGAACATGTGTTTCAACATTACTACTGAGTCTGCCCTGAGAACATTGTATTTCTATATCAATAACTAGTCTCTTACTTTACTCAAATCTTGAGTTACGTCTCACACAACAGTTAAGGTATAGCTTCAACATTGATGCTTCTGATTATTGAAGACCAGATATATATATATATATATATATTCATTCATTCATTTTTGTTCCATTTGCGCTAAATTTAGCGCATAGGGCAGAGGTCAGATCTCTCCAATTTTGTCTGTTCAAAGCTATTCTGTGCAGTTCTTGAATAGTATGAGTATTGGTTGTTATACTTTCTCTAAGTATTAACATATGAAAATTGTGTATATATATATATATATATATATATATATATATATATATATATATATATATATATATATATATATATATATATATATATATATATATATATATATACCATATATAATTTTAATATGTTGATATTAGGCTTTCGATCTATTTATACTGAAGTCGTGTTGTTTAACTAATTGCTGGTTGAATATGTAACTACAGTAAATTTGTCATAAAAACAAATGGTAAAACAAAATATGATGATATACAAAGAAGGATAAATGCACATCATTCTATTAATCATCATGGATTTCTTTCATAAAAATGTAACAATCGTGCATATCAAAAAAGATCATCAAAACTGTCCCAGTTGTTGCAAAAATTATAATTATTAAATATTGTTGATATACATTTTAGCTAGTTAACAATAATTATTTAACTGCACAAAGAAATATTTGTCACTCAAACTAAAGAGAATCACTCTAAGACAAACGTTATGAATGTGCTTACAATCTATGGGAATATAATAAACAATATGTGATATGCATATCAAACAGCACTCTTAGCACAAAAATGAACACAAGTTACACGGATTGAAACAGACAGTGTCATTTTTGTGTTGATGTTTCCAGAGAAACACCCCCATGACCCTGAAGGGTTATGTGTTGGATGATGACAAGCATTGTAACATCAAGAAGACACATATTGTAAGAATGGGGACTAGATACTAATAATAACCATTAATGGTTATACTGTTTACACATTGGTATTATGTTCCCTATAGGAAATTAGTCTATAGCATTTGTACTCGAAAGCCTGTAATCTTCTCTCCATGTCCGCAGTGAGTGTCCAACTCACACAACCATACATCACAACATAAAGCACCAGCGACTTCTACAGTTTGATTTTCACTCCAACAATAATGTTGCTTTTCCAAATCACAGTTAGCCTTCACAAGGACACTAAATCCATCTCCAGCCTTATTTGTAGTTCTGCTTTGCATTTTCCATTGCTGCATATGCTGGATCCGATGTATTTGAAGGTATTCATCACTTCAAGCGTATTTCCATTAATCATGATGTTAGTCTGGTTTTCTGTGTCTCTGCTGGTACCAACGATTTTGCTCTTTTTCTGTATTGATTTCCATTCCATACTTGCTGGTAACGTTTGCAATGCTTGTTCTGGCCCAGCTATAAGATCAATATCATCAGCGAAACGCAAGTTGCAAATAAGGCGACCTCCAATCGATATAAGCGTGTTGTACTTATGTAATGTCTCATGTATGATGTGCTCTAGGTATATGTTGAAATGTACTGGATACATTTTGCATCCTTGTCAAACTATTTTTGTCTTCAACAAACATTTTTATTAGTTCTACTTTATTTAAAATTTCATCAAAATCAGTATTATGCTGCTTCCTTCATTATTTTTCTTGTATATCATACATATCTCTACCGATATGTGACTATTCAGTGACTTAGATTGACGATTATGTCTTCAATATTTGTAACTTCTGTCATAGATACTATGTTGGTGACCATAGATGTAAGAAAATTATATTTAAAATCGCATTCGAAAGAAATCCATGTCTCACTAACTGTTGTGTGGTCCCAGTCGCTATGTCCATCTATAATCAATTAAAATAAATCATGAAGTAGATTGTGGTATTCTGTACTAAACAGTTAGAATAGTTCTACTTGGTTGCAGCAAGTCTGGGCATTTCTTTACTCATGTGCCAAAAAAAAAGATTCTTTTTGATGAATGACTAAAGAACATGTCACTGCCTTTAATTGACATAAATAATACTCGGCACACACGTATCCACGATTCAGCTTCAGGCAGCATTAAATTCTTTGTGTGACAGGACTTAGGTTGTTCCATGAACTACTACATGCAATAGTTTGAGATTGAATGAACAAGGAGGAATGATGATATTTTGAACAAATGTCCTTACAGAATATGAGGAAATACATTTTTAATTTATCAACAATATGGGCAAATTGGATACTAGAGTTAAAAATAGTACTTCTACTAAATTATTAACAACACAAACCAATTATATAATATTCACATACCACCACAGATAAAATTACATTCTATACCTTGGTTTCAAATATTTACTACTTAAGCTAAATATATATGCAGTTGTGAGAGTGTAAGATTTCTAGTTCTACTTGCATAGGTTCTACTAGCTGAGGTGTCCATACTGCTGCCATATCCACACTGGGTAGACAGGCAACAAAACAGTCAGGGTGTAAATAAATATATCAGATTTGGTGTTGCCCACAAGACCATCTACAATAATATTTCTTACTAGAATAAGGTGATGTTAGATAATGATGATGAAAAGTAAAAATACTGTTTACAGAACGAGGTCACCCATGAAGACAATCTCAAGTACATAATAACAAAAATACCTGAAAATATAGGATAAAGATGTGTGCCACAATAACACAAATTGGAAGTGATAACAGTAATGATAGGTAACAAAATGTTACTTTTACCAAAAATGGGAAACAATACAAACCAGACAATATAAAAATTGGCAAGTAGTGTCTGAGTATATAATTAGTAAATATATAGAATAAGTATATAATAAACAATGTCAGAGGATATCCAACAATGAAGAGGTTACTGTAGTAACAGTGTTTTCTGCTTTGTATTTTTTTTCAAATGTTTTAGAAAAAAGTAACATTTTGTTACCAGCACTGATCTTTATTTGTATTTATCTTATCTTTATCTTTATTTATTTGTATACTTATTTGATGGATTTTTATGAGCGACCACTGTAGTCAATACGATGTGTTTTGGTTATTAATAGTTACCTGTAATATACACAACTACTTCCATCTTGAACCGGAACCGGATACACCATAAAGAAATATGGATAGTCAGATGATCCATTGCATGGTGTGTACACAATTTGTTATAATATAATGCAAACACTGATGGAGAGGGCAAAAGTACAAAATAATTGAAGGGAACGAACACGAACTTCAAGCCCTGTTAGACATGGAAGTGAAAACGAAGGCCTCAGTCTAAACAAGAAGAAAACAGAAGTAATTGTTGTTTCAAAGAAATACACACCACCAAAATGTAGTATCACTATCAGTGATACACAATTAAATCAAGTGAACAAAGTCAAGTATCTTGGCACCATTTTAACATATGGAAGGTGTTGCAATGAGATCAAGATCAGGATATCACAGGCCAAATCAACATTTAAAAAAAAAGAGAAACATTCTATGCAATGGAGTAATATGAATGCATACACGAGTTTGAGTGCTAGGATGTTATAATGAACCAATCCTTCTTTATGGAAGAGAAACTTTGACAGTAAACAAAAGTGCCCAACATAAACTGGAGGCAACTATGTGGTGTTTTAAGAATAATGAAAATTCCATGGACAGCCAAGAAAACTAATGTAGACTTTCTCAGAGATGCTGGAGTAAAATGAGAAACTATAGTGAAAATGTGAAAATCAAGAATTTTAGGGTATGTGATGAGAAAAGTAAATCTTGAACATTTAGTAACCACCGGACAGATCAAGGGGAGAACGACAGAGGAAGACAAAGAGAGAAGTTTCTGGATGGGTTGACACTGTGGCACAAAATGAAGACACCAACTGAACTTATTAATAACACAAGAGACAGAGAGTTGTGGAGAAGCATGATCGCCTACTCCACTCGACATAGCCCTTTATTGATTGATATAATTTACAACCGTCTTCTTTGAAACATGATATGGTCCAAATGCAATATAGGTTTTCTATCAATTGTTGCTTTTGATATCACTTCTAATTGAGCTCAATTAGAAGATCTGATAACCAAAATGTCAATTATTTCTAGCACTGTCTTATCTGCTTCTAAATTTCTTCAAATATCTTAATTTTTATCTCGAAACTTAAATAAATTATAACTATTTACTCTTATCTAACCTATTAAATGCAGAAAAAGAGTTGTCCACCAATGATTAGTCACATGCAGAATGTTAAAAATTGCTGATAGTTGATAAGATTACTAACACCATCTATAGACTTACTCTTATCTGCAACTACAATTTGCCTTTCAACATCATTTTTTCTGATTATTATATTGATAACTGATAATGGTATCTACTGGCCCAGATGTATGGATTATGGAACAAACTGAAAAAAATGTTATCTTTTATTGTGTCACTAAATCTTCTCCATAAAACTGCCAACTACTGTCCTTCCCCTAATCCTGGATTTCAATTTTGCTCATTAAGTTCATATTATCGAAATTCTACGCCATAGACCAGTGTTTCAGAACTCTTTTTTCCCCAACGTCCCATCTAAGACTTTCTAAAATTCTGACACCCCCCCCCCCTGCATGTAACATATACATATTTTTTTTACTAATATTAAAAAACTGTATATTATCCCTCTACCTGTATGCCCCCTTTTTTGAACGATCACCTCTTTACCCCCTCCCCACCTTAAACAATAGAATTGTCCCTTGTGGGTTTTTACGTTGGGAAACACTACCATAAACTCTATAATAACGGGAATAGCATAAGGAAGGTCAGGCCCACGGAATTGCCGATATATCTCTAGCCTTTCAGATTACATCAATGTCAATAGCAATTGTAATGAAATGGTATTGTTACGCAACATGACATAACTAAGCATATTACTGCTGATTGTTCGATATTTTGCTATATTTTTAATTTGTTTATGTTTTAGAGAAATTAAACTCAAAATAGCTTAATTGAAATACTAAGATGGACATCAGGAGGACTTGATGAGTTTTCATACTATTAAGTCGACGGATTATCATCACTACAAACTGGACACGTCTATAGTTGCTCCGATCTCTCCCTGAGTGTATCCATCATTACACTTCTGCTGACAGTAAATGTCCTATGCTGGTTCACCATCATTCTTTTGCGCCCTCAACAATGTTCAGTTATAGCAACACCGCATTTCACAACCTGATCTATAATCCTGGATATTGAAAAGGAATCATCATCCACACTAGGCTCAATCTCGCGTGCTATATCTCTTATGGATTCCAAAACATCAGCTCGATCGATTTCCCCATCGCCCTGTGTCACAATCTCGTATGACGCCAGTTGATCTGCTCTTTCATTGCCTCGAACACCCATATGTCCTTGCACGAAAATAAATGTATCTTCTTCCAAACTAGCCTTTGTCAAAGCCTCAATCCTCTGTTCGCTAATAAGACCCACGTGTACTTTCCTAAGCATACGCATAGAGTCACTAGAGATGCTGATCTTTGTTACCATCTATGTGCCTACCCGCTAAAGTGCCCTGGTCACCGCCATAATCTCCATGGTCATGCTACTCGTAGTAGTATGAAGAAGAAGAAGACCTGCGAACTGAGCTGTGAAGGCCCAAGCACTGCGAACATATCACAGATCCATCTGTGTATATAATCACATCCCCCTCTTTGACATTCTCACTGACCAAAGCCTGCACCTATTGCTCCACAACCGTGGGACACCGTTCTCTGCAATCTCTGTTAGCTAAGTGTTAGTACTACTCTCAAACAAGATTCGAAATCTGTTGGAAGACCTATTCATTCCGCACATGCTGATACATCTTGCAATCTGCACACGCTGTGTATGGCATCCACAGCACGTCCCATCCACGACTTCCCTCTCGTAAGTCAGCTAACATACTATTTATTTTAGTATATGTCCCTTTCGTCAATTTAGTATATTGCTCTTCTATTCCAGTGGATGCTAGCCACTGATTGCGAGCTATCAGATGAAATAGTCCACTGAAGACGGACATATTGGGCCATTGGTTCAAATAAAACGGTAATACAACGTGCTTCCATTCTTTGGACTACATTCTGCTCTCAATCTAGTAGGACGATGGTCCTGCCACAAGAGAGATCAGCAGGAGTTTTATAATGCACGATGAAGAATAAGATGGAACGCATGCTTTATAAATCTGACACGTATGTCTATTGTGTAATTCAAACCAGAACTGGACAGCTAACTACTACGTGTCTCTGGGAGCCATTAAATCAAAATTACACATTGGTATTCCCACATATGGTCGGTCGTTTACTCTACGCAGTCCTAGTTATCATTCGATTTTATCGCAAGCAACTATTCCAGAAAATGTGAGTGAATCAACTCGACACGAAGGAGTAAAGCCATATTATGAGGTAAGAACTTAAACTTTAGAAAGCTAATGGTGGTACGGATCCCCTCCAGTACTAGCTTAGTTTTGACGAAAGGTGTCCTGGGCCACATATAAACGTGTTTATATGACGTAGCACAGCCTTATTTGGTAATGCACATAAACTGGGACATGCGCAGATGATGCCTATTTATTTCAACTTTAGATAGAGGTAATTTTAGTGACACTGAGTCTTTCGGAAGCATGGATATGGACATTGTGAAAGATGGAAAAGTTGAAAATTCGCATGTCCCTTCGGCATATAGCTATGATTGGCGTAGCGACTTCGATTAAATTGTTGGACATATAGGCCTAGCTGATAACGTTAGTGTGTTAGACGTGCTTTACGAGGTAAGTTGATTTTATAATAGAATATAGTATTGATCACGCTGCTTTCATGATTTGGATGGTGAATATCGACTGTGTTGGAGCGATAAAAAATGACTAGGTCTATCTTTCAGATAACAATTTATGGCAAATCTATGAGTTTTATTCATTCTTACCAGTGACATTATGATCATTTGACAATGAAACCACATACATACTATTTGAATTAGGTTTATTTTACATGGTTCCCATTTCAGAAAATATAAAAACCATAGATAAGTAATTTTTTTAATATTTTGTTTTCCTTTTGTCTGTTATAATTTCTTTATTTTTTTGGTGAACAATCATCTTTACTACTTTCTAATACGTCTGGTATCACATACACACACGTACAATAATTACACCAATATATGCATTATTCAATTCTGTATTTATATGTACACATATTAATTAATTATCTCTAACAACAAAAAAGTTATTGAATTTTTAAAACAGCTACAATCAATAACACAAATTCTCAAAAAAGAATTCAGTGGCAGGGGGAAGTTTTTTGATTTGTAAACACAGCTTGCTAAAGGTCCAAAAATACAGGGGAAACTGGGAACAGAGTAATGAAGTTTTGCTAATCATTGGTAGTAAACATAATAGCATATACACACCGACCTTTCGGCGTAAAGACCTTTATCAAGAACACATTCACAACATAATACACCTGGCTTTATTGTCGTTGACGTATGCATGGCATAACTAAGTATAGATACAATCCGTAAGAAGAAAAACTGAAAAGTCATAGGTGAAACAACAAGAACAGAAAATAGACAAAACACACACAAGTATGGATAAAACAAAACATACAGAAAAATTACAGAACTAACATAATATCTAGCTGTAGGTTTGACGGCATTGATTCCAAAGGGCTAAATCGTGCCAAATTTATATATATATATATATATATAACGTATCTCAGATGCTTGTCAAGTCATCTGAGAATCACGACTTAGTTGATGGCCACGCGAATATCATGCACACCTCGATTATTCGTGTCATTGAAGATGTCAGCAACAGTATTACTAGTATTGTTCTTATGCTGTATGTTATGGTGTACGTCATGGTGAAACGTTTGCAGATAATGGCATAGATAACGTTGTTAGACATACATGTGACTCTCTCTGTAATGTTGAAGGTGGCTTTGGGGAATGTTACTGACCGGTTCTGTGCGACATATGCAGATGTGTAGCATCAACTTCTGTAGCAGCTGGTGGTTCCAAAATGATTCGAAAAGTTAGGCTTGAGATGACTCAGAACTAATATATCGCTAAAATGTTTGCCACGTCTGTAAGCAACTAGATAGGAATCTCAAATCAGTTGAGAGTGAGCACAAGCTCCGCAAGACGGATGAGAGTAGAGGTAAACACAGAGTGATAAATGCTACAAAATTCACTTATCACACATACCTGTTGTGCTACATACCATATTACCCTCACAATAGGAGAGGTTCGTCTCGAAACCTCATCTATGCTTTTATCTGAAATTGTTGGACCATGACATAGATAGGCGAGACTGCTAAGATGATCGCAGATCCATTAAGTGAACATTTGTACAGTATCAAAGACCAGATTTGTACTCCTGCTGCTGATCACTTAAATGGCATGGGCCAACGGGTTGCCCATGATATTCATGTGGCGGTCATTAAGCTTCTCAGATGACCGAACCCGACAAGCGCTTGAGAACCGTTACACATATACACATTTGGGCGAGATTTAGCCATTTGAAATTAATGTCCGTCAGAGCAGCTGTTAGATATCATTCTGTTCCGTCATTTTCTGTTTGTTTCACTCATTTTTTCGCATTCGTTGTCTATTCTCTGTTCCTGTTGTCTGACATTCTAGTTTTTGCGCTTCCGTGTTGTATCTATTTCTAGTTGCGTCTTATGAACATGGACATCAATAGTGCCGTTCTTACTCGCCGTAATAAGCTGTGAATGTGTTCTTAATAAAGTCCTTTGTCTAAACGTAGATTCATATGTGTTTTTGTGTATGTTACTAGTGATTAATAATATTTTATTACTCTCAAATTTCTCTTGTTTGATATCCGTTTAATTGCAGATAGTACATATTATTGATCATCTTTACAAATATCTGTCCTTGCTGGTTACAATGGAGCGAACGCAAAACAAACAAACAAATATGTGTGTAGTCACTTTGAGTAAGAGTTATCTTATACTGATTTGATTTGGAGACTTTTGGGTGTGAAATAAAGCGCAGGAGAAAATTCACCATTGCATATGTAATTCCAAATATCTATCGCTTGTCATTCATGGGTTTGAAAATAATCTTTCTCAACTTCTGAATTTATTCTCAAACCTGGAGATTAACAGGATGCAGTCCAGAGAACGGAGTGTGTTGTGGCATGGTTTATAGCTTAGCTGCGATGTCTGCACCTTTCCTCTGGAACATCCGACTTTAGAATGTAATATGGATCGTTTTATGCCGTCTATGAAATGAAACAACCAACCACATTGCTAAAACCTCTTTAGTCACTTGTTAGGACATGCCTGGCAGGTAATAGTGTTGCTAATAATTGCTCCCTTGTCTTGTTCGGAAAGACACTGGCGATCAAAACAATCATACTAATGTATGTGAGCAATATACTAGGTAAGAAACAAAAAATAGACACTTAGTAAATTAGTGTCAAAGAGAATAACTACCCTCAAAACGAGATGCTACAGAAAGTTCCTGAGAATATCATAAACAGCGAAAAATACATTTCACGAATTGACAAGAGCACTAAGTATTGAAGAGACTTTTCTCTTAGTCAGTATCATACAATTACAGCAAAAATGCAAATATATACATGTCAAATAAATAGATATAACATCATGGAATAATTAATAATGGAAGACATAGTTGCTTGTAACTGGGATAAAGACTGCCGACGCCCAAGATGGATAAGAGACAACTCAGATTATTTGAACATGTCCCTCGCTGCGACTCATCATCTTGCAGATTCGTGGAAGTTCAGATCCATAAAGAAGATATGAAAATAATGTCGACAAAGAATAAACAAACTAGCAATGACCATTATACAGGAATGGGCTTACAATTCAAATGATACATTATTTATCTATACAATATGTTAATTATATTTTATTCTCTTAATGTGGTCATGAATCTACTGCAAACACTCTCAGTCCATGTTACTATTAATCAATGTTTGTTTCAAAGAACTTATGTCAATGTTTCTGCTGAAGTTTACTATATCTATTACTAATTTCACCACGATTACACCCACTACATCTCTTATTCTTCTGGTTCGCTCTCACATTCCTGTAGATGAGCAGGCTGTAGTCAAGAGAACATAATGTCGTATGTCAATGTTTACAGCGTTTCTGTGATATCTGCGCCTATCGTCATGACACACCCGACTTCATCATAACTTCGAGCCACGTCGTCCCACTATGATATTGGACAGCCTACTCTCCCCATAACTTCCTAGGTAATCTCTTACGACATTCACGAAAGCTAAACAGTGTTACCTTTATTTAGTTCTCTTTCTGAATGAACTCGGCAACACAATAAAAGATGCCAAGCTATACTCTCTCGACTGGAACACGTGAATGACCTAGTACAAAATGAATGCGACAACCTCAAACATCGACTTCCTTATATCATCAAACGACTTATAGGCCGCTTGTATATTTCTGACCGTGTCCATTGTGTAGCTGAGAAATGCATACATGAGCTGCACTCTGTGTGCCGATCCAGTTTAAGGTCATAGCATAAGGTCATAGTCACTGCCATGATTTTTGTTGTCATGTTACTCGTTGTCACAGCGAAAGCCCCACTCGCCTGTCCAATAGTTGTCACTACACTGCGCGGTAAAGACCCAACAATTACGCTCACGTCTAACAACGAACCATCAGTATATATATATATATATAACCGTATCACTATTCTTGGAATTCTCACTGGTCAATGCCTGCACCTCAGACTCAACAACACCAGAGTAACTTTCCATACATCTTTATTGAGTACTAGTGCTTAATTTAAAGGAAGTATGACAATCTCTGGAACATGTCCCATTTGTCATAATGTGATACATTTTCTAGGGAGCACACACTTTGTATTACATCCCCAGGACGTCCCACCCGTGACTAACTTCTATTGAGTCAACTTCCTTCTGGCACTTTATATTTCAGTATGCAGTAGGTGCTCTATCAGTGCTTATTTGGAGGTACGTTCTTGCTCTACAGAACTGTAATATATGTTCCATAGTTAGACAGTCAATTAAGAATCACATTGCTAGTACAGAAGTCTCTCGTGCATCCATGAGTGATGTGTTCGCCTTAGACATCGCCGATTTAATTCAAAAATGTAGTTCCTAACCCATTCACCGTATGAACCATACGTCCATTAGATCTGAATAACATCTTCCATTATCCGTCAAGATAACTTCCCGAATTTCCCAGATGCTCATATTAGCATGTATGTATCCAATGATTAGAACAAATTCCAAATAAGAACAATTTGTCAAACTATTTCCGACTGTGCACACAACTTGTACAGCTTAACAATCACCTGAACAAAGTATATCCATAACACACTCCAGAGTGCCGGCTGTGCACACAACCCTATGAAACTGATGACCACCACATTTTTTAACAGCTAGCTCTGGATGACGTCAAGACAATGCCCCACCCTCAAAGGCCATATAAATGAAACATCTTGTATGGAACAAAGAAACAGCTCACAAACACATGCTTATATCATACAATAACATTGCGTCAAAGGGCATGAGCCCATGGACCACTGGATCAGCGACCAACCAACCAACCATAACCCTGTTTCCTAGTTTTTCCCGTTGGATTATAGGTTTGCTGCAGTTACTACTTGTCATCTATCTCTATTTCTCAACATCCTAATGAGCTGCAATAAATCTCAGAGTGATCGTGTTGTAAGACCACATTGCGTGCCTACCTTCCTTGATCTAATCAAAATAAAGTAAAAACACTCCATTCTCAAATTGCGTGCCTACCTTCCTTGATCTAATCAAAATAAAGTAAAAACACTCCATTCTCAAATTGCGTGCCTACCTTCCTTGATCTAATCAAAATAAAGTAAAAACACTCCATTCTCAAATTGCGTGCCTACCTTCCTTGACCTAATCAAAATAAAGTAAAAACACTCCATTCTCAAATTGCTTGCCTACCTTCCTTGATCTAATCAAAATAAAGTAAAAACACTCCATTCTCAAATTGCGTGCCTACCTTCCTTGATCTAATCAAAATAAAGTAAAAACACTCCATTCTCAAAAAGTCTTATTTTGTTCTGCATGGCAGCAACGAGCCCACCATATTATGGTTCATAAATAGTTAAAGATAATCACGTACGTCTCAATTCATCTTTCTGATTTCACAGGCCACATTTTCGCTAATTTCTCTTTTCCTTCCCGCATGGGCTTATATATTATAATTTCTTTGTAAAGATAATTGTGTTACTTCTGATTATGACATGTCGTCAATATGCGTGCTGTTGGCTACTTAGAAAACATCTTTTTAATATACAGCAAGACGTAACTTTTCTCGCGATTTTCATTGGCTGTCGACACAATGTATATACAAAGTGATCAATGAAATCTCGGGAAAAGTTACATTAATCATTTTAGAAGACGTTTTTCTCATTTTGCTAATGGTCACTATCTACGTATGCCATCATCAATTGTCTGTGTCTGCACGTTTCGTCTGCTTATGCACTTCTTCTTGCACTCGTGCATATTGGTAGGATGTAGTATGGAGAAAGAAATGCTATGGTTTACATCATGATTGAGATACTCGCTCCTTTCAGTCGGAAACATCCAACTTCAGCTAGTCTTCTGGATCACTTTATGTTCCATTCGATGGGTTAGCCAACTTTACCTCCAAACCTCCAGGCAGCACCTCGTAGGATATGCATGGCAGATAGCAGTACTATTCTTTGCCTTCCTCTCGGGTCCCGGAAACACACGATGATATCTGCATGTTAAATCGATCGCCACATGTTATACTGAGGGACCATTCATTTATTATACATAATTTCAAAACGTTTTGCAATTGTTTGAAATCAAACAATTGGAGACGACTTTGTCTTCAGTCAAGTGATATGCCCAGTGGCGTAGGCTATCAAGTTCTCTCCAGAACTCTCTGTCTCTTTTGTTGTTAATGCATTCAGTTGGTAACACTCTCTCGTGACATGGCACCCACAACTCCTCTGTATGTTTTCCACTGTCTCTACTCTCTTTGATCTTTCTGGAGGTTATTAAATGTTCAATATTTGTTTTTCTCATGATGTGATTTCAAAATCTTGATTGTATGCTTCTAACCATTTGCTTTAGTGTGTCATTTTGCTCCAGGATCTCTGAAGACATCTACATTAGTCTTCTTGTCTATCCATTGAATTTTCATCACTCTACTTAACGACCACCTCTCAGATGCTTCAAGCTCATTTTGGTATTTTTGTTCAACATCCATGTTTCGTATCCATAAAAATAATAATAATTAGTTCGATTTGAAATCCAAGCACTTGAATTCGCTTACAGGCCTACATTAATACTGCTCCATTGCATAGCATGTTTCTCATTTTTTTTCTAAATGCTGATTTGGCTGATTTATCATTCTCTTTATCTCTGATTTATTCACGACAAATAGTATCCAATTGAGCTATTGTTACATTATCTTCGTATGTACTCAGTAAATACGTAATCTGTTGGAGATTGCCTACTTTTGTAGTCAAATAATAAGTATTAATGATTCTAAATAATCAAGCTAAGAAGTTCGCTTATCTTTAAATCGTTTGACAGGTCTGTGGTATCATTTATTCGGGTGGTACGGTAGTACTAGTTCCATCTCAAGGTAGTTCTTATGTGGTCAAAGACAACCAGTGGATAGGATATGACGACCCGAATAGCGTTTCGGAAAAGGTAAGTGATACATTAAGACTAATTTACACATGTCTGGATGACAGGATTATCAGAACCGCGACTTTCACTATGGTTAGAGGGTTGTAAAGCTTTGATATAACCAATCTGTACTAACACCCGCGGTTCAATGTAGCGTGTCTCGCCGTAAGATATATATTTTACTTTACTAATATATTGATACTTTAAGCGCACGTGGAAGGAAAAAGCTAGACAAAGTACTTACAAAAAGTACAAGAACAATTCAGCATACAAGAACTGAACATGGCTATACGGAAACTTGGCAGAAACAAAACTCCAGGGTCAGATCAAATTAAAAATGAAATGATATATAAGCTGGCATCAACGGCAAAGAAAAAACCCATATGGTTTATTAATAGAACATGGAATGAGGGACATTTGCCATCAGCATGGCTCATATCAGCCACCAACCCTATTCTTAAGAAATGAAACCGACAGTAACACCAATAGGTTATGTGCCCATATCCCTCACCTCATGCACATGCAAAATGCTTGAGAAAATGGTTAACAACATAATATACCGCTGACTGGAATATCATAACTGTCTAGACAATAACCAGACTTCAGGAGCAGATGTCGAACAAATGACCTTCATTTTCAGATTCACACAAAATGTGAAAGATGTTTTTCAAGAAATAGAAAAGCAGATTAACAGTGTTCATTGACCTTGAGTAAGCAACCATACGATAACGTCTGGAGAAAGGGACTTCTGCTGAAAATGCGCAGAATGGGAATATATGGAGAATGTTTAAATGGATGCATGACTTCTTGAAACCAGAACCATAGCCATCAGCTATGATGGTACATTATAGCAGTAAATAACACTGGAGGAGACATTGCCTCAAATCTTCCCTCTTTATCTGCACCCTCTTCCTTATTTTCATTGATATCTGGCTAAACATCTCAATGTATCGAAATCATTGTTTGCCGATGAACTTATAACTGATATAAATCCCATCCTCCGTTGAAGACGGATGTGTCGGGCCATTGGCGCATATAAAACGGCTACACAACGCATTTCCATTCTCTGGACTATATCCTGCTGGAAATCTAGTAAGATGACGATCCTGCTACAAGGGAGATCCAGCAGGGGTTTGAGAATGAACGCTGAAGAAGAAGAAGATATCCCATCCTGGCTAAAGCAAATATCTACAGATCTCTCCTCACAATCTCAGTATAATGTGAATTGTGGAAACTAAAAATCAATACACCGAAAACTGCTTGCACTATTTTTCCTCAATGCCTAATGCGCCGAAAGATAAGTAAACATTAAAATTAGTGGGGAAATATAATCATAGGAAGGTATTCTCCATGTCTATCTTGGAGTAAAACTAAACAGACAACTAACGCTAAAACTGCACATAGAAAATCTCAGAGGAAAAAAGAGTAAACGCCTAAATATCATTAATAGACTGGCTAGTACAAACTGAGGGAGGGGAGGGATGGGTGGGGCTGTAGCCAAACATAATATCATATGAATGTATCATGGCTATGTGAGATCAGTAGTGGATTACAGCCTTCCTCTCCAGACCATTGTGAGAAATACTACTATCTCGTCCCCAAAAAATGTTGCAGAACCACGCTATGAGACTAATCTGTAGAGGGATTCGAACAACACCCACAGCAGTGTTTCAGATAGATTCACATGTAAAGCCGCTGAATATCAAACGGAAAATAGCGTTGACGGAAGCGGTAGAAAGGTACAAGCGGCAAAAGAATGCACACCCAAATAACATACTTATTGACACTTGGTAATAAACAACAAAGATTAATACATGTCTCTACTGGATATATCCAGAGGAGAATGACAAACACCATTTACCGCAAGAGAGAGAGAGAGAGAACAGGAAAACAAATACCTGGGACCACCCCCTTGGGAGAAATTGCACCAACCAACTATCCAAACAAAATTATTAGATAAAACAACCAATAAGGGAACAATATCAACAATCCTGAAGACATGTGCCCTATAAACCATAATTAGTTATCCATCATCAGCAATCATGGCTGACTGATGGATCAGCTTTCAAGGCCACATGTGTTGCTGGATATGGCATCCATGTGCGATACAATGATGAATTTGCTTATCAATTCTGTGATTCGTCGGGTGAGAATTTCTCAAATTGTGAAGAACAGGCTGAGGTAATAAAGATAGCCATGTGAGTAAATACAGCAACAATTTATTCTCTTGGAACAGAAACTATCAGACATAGTCATTTTTACAGACCCCCATGTCTTAAACAGACTCCATATGAAAATCAAGATATTCTCTACATTGTAAGAGTAATGCACATTCTTATCTGTGCATATCTAAATATCCAATCAGTATGATCCAGCAATCATTTCTTGGACAGAACGATCTAGCAGGAAATGAAACAACAGAACAGCAGAAAGACTCGCAAAAGGCAGCGCTTAAAGAAAAAAAAAATACACATACCCTGTAGTATGAGAACAGTCAACTATGTCTCAAAAACAGCACCAGAGAAATCGGGCTGGTCACATTAGGTGACTTGGTCGAAATGTATTTTGTGAAATGACACTGCCAAAGGACAATGGCAACATAAAAAACACTGCAGGAGAATTCAGTCCCTTATCTTTCAGTTTGCAACAGAACATGCAAAAAATCAATAGCCATTAAAGCCATTGCAGACTAAAGCAAATTACCCTTTTGTAGACACCGCTTTCACCCCAACGAAACAGTGGAGCTCTTTATTTACTGCCCTTATCTTTCAAATGCCAGTTTTTTTTTATATATAAATTTATATATATATATATATATATATATATATATATTGAAAACAACAGACCTAACCAAGTGACAGAATTCACATACCTAGGAAGTAATACAACAACAGACGGCAAAATAAGCAAATAATTACACAATAGATGTAGTAAAGCATATCAAGACCTAGGGCAAATGACACCAATTGTAAGAAACAAATACGAAGATTTAAGCAACAAAATAACACTATTACAAACGAATATTATGCCAACTCTGTGCTACCAATGCCAGTCATGGACGCCAGCGTACGACAAACGTAAGCTTGTGACAGCTGAAATGTTGTGCGTACGCAGAATCCTAGGAATATTGTTAAGAGACAGGGTGAGAAATGTGGACAACCGACAGAAAATCGGCACCACCCCAATCTTAGAATACACCAAGAGACAACAGATCAAATTCTTTGCTCACATCAGCAGACTACCATTAGTCAGCATACCATAGCAAGCTATGCTACACAGATACATCGATGGCAGACCTAGATGCCGACCACGAGAACGATGGACCACTGAAATAAAAGAGGTGACACATTCCACAATATACTCAGCACATAAGAGGACCGTCTCCATGAATCTCGTCCACCTGGGTTTGTTGTCCTATCTCAAAGGTGGTCGAAAAGTGGCTCTGAAATCATGCTAATGTCGGATATGTCAGGCCGAAAGTACAGATATGGAAGCCAAATCTAAACCATTATATAACGTATTTCGCAATCGGGCTATGTAATTCTCATGTAGAACTTTGAGAATGAATGCAGAAAAAGAATTATGATTATATTATTATCGCACTATTTATGTTTGCATATGATCTGGAATATTAACTCCAATCGGAGGATGTGACTCGCTGATCCAGAACCTTCATTACATTTTATGGTAAAAATGTGTGGTATAAACCAAACAGGACTAACATCCCCTGTACATGCGAATTATCTCGCCTAAGATGTACATTTTAGCATATGTATAGCACCGTTTAGCCGTCAATATGATATATGTTAATGCAATGTTAAGAAAAAAATAATCGTTAATGGTATGTTAAGGCAAATATATCTTTTAGTGCAATCGTAAGACAAGTCTAGTCCTCAGAAAGGTTAGCATCCTAGTGAATTTAGACGAGATATACGAGATCACAGTAGCATTACAAGAATAATGGAACGGGTAAATCGTTCTCTGTCATCGGTACATTCAGTAGATTGTAGAAGCGAGCATGATGTTAGGAAATCATGTGGACAATATCATTTTTAACTAGCTTTGCTCAACGTCAAAATGATGTTCGTCATGTAACGTATTATCTCCACAACGTTGTCTTTCAAATTAACACTTCTCTGTCTTGGGCCATGCGACTTGCATTTTCTAACGACGTATTCCATGTCCAATGTCATCTTGAGTGCTGTTCAATGAATGTGTTCCATATCACCATGTTATTATTTCTGGCCCAATCTACAAGTTCCTCAACTCTTTCATTCATGCCACCTAATCCCAATCTACCAGTTCCTCAACTCTTTCATTCATGCCACCTAATCCCAATCTACAAGTAATATACTCGTCCTGGCTATCTCCTACCTTAACTTTGCGAGCCGCGTAGCGCAGTGGTTAGCACACTGGCTTCGCATATGAATGGTCCTGGGTTCATTCCCCAGTTGAGGTGGAAATGTTTTTCTGATTGCAACGGCTCCCGGATCGACTCAGTCTTAATTGGGTACCGGATTAGTCCAAGAAGTAAAGACTACGAGGGAGAGGAGATCGTTATCGCCCTTATATAGCAGAGCCACTGAAATGTGAGGTTGTTAACATCTCGCACTCCTACGGTATCAATGAATGATATGGGTTAACTTTACATAGCTGTCGCCCACGACACTATTTACCTCATGGTGTTTGCATTGTTTCATAGTTATGTTCAAGTCCTTATAGAATTGTTGAATGTCTTCTTCTGCACTCTCTGATGTTGGTGCGTAAACTTGTATACTATTTATATTAATAGGATGCCCCTTTAGTTTTACAAACATAACTCTAATATACGCTGTATATGTACGTTACATGTGTATATTGTGAGTGAAAATAACATGGCATTAAACAGCAAAAACGTCTAGATAAACCATATTTACATATATATAATAGATATAACTAGATGTTGTTGGTGTTGGACTCCCTATTGTTACTTTTATACACGAGGTGGCCAGGTCTCACCACTTATATATATATATATATATATATATATATATATATATATATATATATATATATATATATATATATATATATATATATATATATATAATGACTATACTAAATAAATAAATAAATTAAGAAAAGAGTTAGTATAATATGTATTGGACATTTTGAAAGACATGAAGTAAAATTATTCGGTCACATTATGAGAATGAACCATAACCAAATACCCATAAGAGCATATAACAATAGAATTTCAGGGCGTAAATCCAAACGTGGACCCAAAAAACGGTGGATATAAAACATTAATACAGTCTTGAACAAACATGGATTAAATGGAACTACAGCGATACATCTGGCCTTGGAACGACAGCTTAAGCTTCCATTCCTACTCTTAACGGCAAGTGGGAATACCATAAACCATCATTTACCTGTGGTCAGACACTAGACAATATATATTATATATATATTTATATAGCTCTGAGTGGTCTATATGCAGTCCTTTTCCACTAACTCGAGTAGGACCTGGAAACTTTGTGGTGATTCATTCACCTGCGCTGTTACAATCATGCATTGGTCACTATGTATACTTTGTGTCGGCAGTCAATGGACGGTACTGGAAAAAGTGAAATGCCTCAGAAAATATGCGTATCCATTACTCTAATTCCAAAATCATCGTGATTAATTATCCTAGGAAATGACTTTGCTATAGATGGTCCTCGCAGTGGCGCAGTAAATGTTATGTTAGTAACAAAATATCACTTGCAGAACTATAAATTTGAGCCCATTTTTTAAATATATATATCGAATATTTTGTTACATACACAGTCATGTGCTCTTATTGAGCATCGCCCTTCCAAACTGACGTTATCCGGTTTCTCTTTGATATAAATTGACCTCCTTGTGTATGTATCGTGTCGGCAGTCAGTGTAAACGACTGAAAAAGTCATATAACGTCACTTTTTAAGCATGAAATCGATTAGTCAGCATGACACTAAAGACTAATTTGAATCTTCATTACCAAATTAGGGATAACGAGAACACACACAATGTGTATGATGTATGTCTAACGTCTCGATTTCTAAAAGTCAATGTATAATGTTAGGCCTGCTACGCTAATTCACAAGGATTTGGGGGCGTCACAGTTTGGTCTCTGAATTTCGATGACTTCCGCGGAAAATCATGCTATCAAGGGAAGATGCCACTTCTTTCCGCTATTTACAGATCCCAAGATAAACAAGAAACTCGTTGTACAAGGTTGGTTACTGAAGTGTATCAATGAGTTTTGATATGTGTCTTTTAGATAGTACATCTGTCCATGTTTTCTTATCTGGTTGTTGATTAAAATCTGCTGTTTTTTTGTTGTTGTTGTTAGACATATCGATTATTATATCTCAATGTCAAAAACGTGTAGAGTCTTAGACTTGGACGAGGAGTTCACAATGTCGGTGAATGACACCTCGGTTAAGATTGCGAACGAACCCGGACCCAATTCTAACTTAAATTCTTTCTTGTACCGGAATCAGGCTAGTGGAGAGAAAAGTTTCAGTACCCGATTGCAACATGCACAATACGTCTAATTACACAAGACCAGCTCTCTGACAGCGGAACATGTCGTGCGAGATATGTGTCGTTGACCCTAACGTAATCATGACTACCGTCTCCACGGAGACTGCCACGGGGACATGTTTTTGTCTGAAAAGTTCAAGAGTACAGTAGGTGATAAACCATCACGGCGTCGATACGCATTCACAATCTGGCAACTGATAGGAAGGCTGTCACAGACTAGGGAAGCCCACTACCCGAACTTAAGGCGTGAGGAAAACTGATGTGCTGAGCCTCGGATGTCCAGACCTCAGACACGCTGGGCTTGCCAAGGAGCAAATAACACAGCTCTGCTGTGGAACGAGCATCACGATATACTTCACTATCTCAGGCGGAAACCATACGAACTTTCATATCGGTTTTCAGAGAGCAAACATAGAAGAAGATGAAGAAGCTATATAAATGTGTTTAATAAACATCATGAAATAGATAATATATAAGGCGCCATGCTGTTTAAAAAAATATATTAGAGTTTCCTTCCATACATAACCATTGTGACGCCATCTTTAAGTTAGCTATTTAGTTGGTTGTAAGATTGACATTGCGGCAGTTCAGACAAGTCCACCTGCGCTTTCATATCATATTCAGTAAGTTGTCCAGCATGTGGTAACTGATTGATCCAGTCCTGTATTCGTGGTCTCTTCTTTTGATTCCAATATGCGCTCGTTTCTTGCAAAATCACGACTCACTTCCAAGTCCTGCATTCTAGCTGTAGGCACGGAAGAGAAAATGCACCACATATCTTACAATTCCTCAAGTACATTAACAATATTAGTACGTTTCATTTAACTTGTACTCATCATCATGGTCACGCTGAAAAATCTATCTGAAATTGTATTTCCTGTACCACTCACGCCCCACTCACTTGTACAGGTACAAATATGTATGGCATTATCAACACATATGTCTTTGAGTACAATTGAATGTATAATAGTCTACTAAAAATGCGTGTAATTAATGTGTCTGTATCGTAAACTTCTCTTAGTTTTCTACAAGTAGTCATTTTTCCATATCCAGACAGAAACAACATGGTTTCCATCGACAGCACCGAGTCCCTCGTGTATTATTTAATCGTATGGACTCATCGCAAATTGTCCTGCAAAATTTACGCCATTTTACTGTTTTCCTAACTTTAATTGACTGTCATAAAGTATCTACAAAGTGTCAAATTAGAAATAGAGAAAAAGTCTAATAGAGTCACTCTTCAAGAACGATTCTCCTTTATTTCTCAGGCCTATATAAACGATGAGAGACTAGCCAGCACACTCGTGTGTCACGTGAATCAGAAAACTAAGCGATGAATAGCAACATCTCCATAATTGATTAATAATCAGTCCTGTTAGATCAGATGAATGACTAAACACCTTTTGATTCGTGTGTATCGGAAGCGGTGACGGTGCACACCTGGTTTCCCATTGAAGTTTCATCTCTTCTTCCTATGACCATCGTATTCATCGCTAAAATATGATCAGTGGGATCAGTTGGGAATCTTCCTTACAACGTAATGCATTTGACTACCCATGATTTTCATTTGCTTTCGATACAAAGTAAAGGCAAAGGGACCAATGCAAATCACGGGAATGTTTGAATTTCGAAGTATGAATCTCCGTGAGCAAGCAGGTCTGTATAATCGACAAAAGACACGGTCTGGCTGTTCACAATGGCAATACTGGCTGTAGTAAAGATATATGGCTGAATACATGGTCCATGGGAACACTGGGAGAGCTACAAATGTGACGTGCACAAATCATACATACATCAACCATATGTGCAGGAACGATCAAAGTAGCATCATCCGAATTATCATCCAACAAGTACGTTTGTAAAGATTTAACTATTTTAATAATTAAAAATATGAATTGCTCAATGATGTATCCATCCAATTATCGCAACGTGACAGTGTAGAGATATCTATATAGTGGCTTTTTCGCGGCTGTTTCGCTTTGGATCGTCTAACTATGGTTCAACCCTTAATCTATAACTAAAATCATCAACTACAAAATCACATATAAACTTTTAGTCGCACTTGTAAATTCTACATTTAAATTTGAGATATATATTTCAATGTTACATCACTGCAATCAGAAAATCATAAGATGACTAATTAACTAGCACATCAGGACAACATTAAATTAAGTCATTTCATCCAATAGCTTGAGGACTATGGACCTTGATTTCGCCTTAACACGCAAATATCTCCCGCAAAGTTCAGTCAATTCTTATTATAATCAAATTAAAGTAACGTCATCCTAACTTTCTATTTGTCAACGGATAAGTTCGATGGCTTAGTATATGTCAATTAGCCTAGGTATTTGATCAGTTGATCCTCAGCATCCGAATATAAAATTATATCCATTACTAAAATCAAGTAGTCCCACCCTAATGGATAACTCCAAAGTCGGTGTGACTATTCCACAGCAAATCGACTGACTTGAAATGTGAAGAACATCTTTTCAATAACGTAGTTCGGTTCATGGTCGTAGACGTCCATGAGAGAACTTTCGTATAGGCCCGTTCCTTTAGGCTGCATCCAGTAATAGAGGTCATAACAATTGTAACAGTAATTCGTCAAGTAAATCAAAGGCTTCTTGCACTCTGAGCATCAGTAAATATAAATACCGATATTACCATCGGCAAATGATATATCAAAAGATCTGGTTATCCGCATCCGTAAAGAACATCACACCTTCTTCTGCTATCGGCAATGGTAAAGGACATCACAAAAGTCAAGTTAACAGCTCACAACTTGTGTACTTGACTATATGAGTGAACTCCAAATACATACAACCATGGACAATACGTGAAGATAAAACTTGTAGATTCATAAAGGCTATCTCGCATAACTTCAAAGACTTAGTGAAGTTAACTATGAGAAATATTCACATCTATTCTATGAGGAAATCGAGAGGAGTAGACCTATGACGCGTGATAATAGTGAATAACCTTGCGTGCTTTTAATATATACAATGTGAGATATCATAACTTCAAAGCTAACACTTTCCAGCTGTAGTAACTGCACCATTAATCCATCTACCTGACATCGGTAACTATTCAGAGAGCACGTTCCATGTGAACTGTTTCGTAGTTTGATCAACATGAAAATTCCGTTCCTTTAGACTTCGAATGAAACCTCATTTATGCTCTACAAAACTCCAATATATATTAAGTTCAAATTCATTTAAAATGTTTATCGTCCTTGAAACATGCTCAGTAAATGCACGCTTTTCTGTCTACAAGGGAATCATGAACAGATTGGAACAAGATATGAACAGAGAAACAAATAATATTCTCTCATGTTTTAGAAAGAACAGAAATACTAGGGATCATATTTCCATCATGAGAAATATAACAGAAATAGACTTGCAATGAACCTACAAAAACATCACATATGAGAAATCTACAGCAAAATGCAAAAAGGAAAACACAGTTACATCCATTAAGAAGCTATATCTTTTCAGTGGCAACATATGGTTGTGAGACGTGTGGAATGACACCTGCAATGGAAAAATAAAATATCGACATTCGAAAAGAAATGCTATAGAAAGGTCCTAAAAATATTATGGACAGCAAGGCGAATCAACGCAGATGTCCGCAAATATCTGAACAAAGAAGAAGAATGGCTCCTTACAAATATCAATCTTACAAATTTCGGACATATAAAAGACACAATGGCTTAAAAAGATTAATAATGAAGGGACAAGTTCCAGGAAAGATAACAAAAGGCAGGCCAATACGTCTATGGACACATGATATCGAAGACCTTTTGAACGTGACACTGAAAGAGGCTGGGCATCTAGCGCAGAACCAAAGAGGCTTACAGAGGTCAGTGAGAATGGCGTTCTGTAAGCGACACGTCATATAGAGAGTGAGAGTGAGAGAGAGAGAGAGACATTACTACTGTGCCACAGCTTTCAGATGTGATGCTGTTGTGTGTAATTCTGAATTTTGTTGAGACCCATTGTCATACCCTCTTTGATAGTTGTCTATATATAGACGTGCACACACGCACACAATCACACATAAATACACACACACACGCGCGCATGTACGCACAGCACACATATATATTTATAAAAATACACCTTCTTCTATGGGTGAAGCGCTATAGACGGTGGTGTTGATCGTGAAAACAATAAAAGTGGACCACCATTGATTGATACACAGGAGGCGTCCCACGATATTTCAAGTAAGCCATGTTTAATTGTGATGGCGATGTTATTTTACAAAGTAGAATAGTCAACATTTATTAGTGTTGCTTTCGTATCTTAGAATTAAAAGATACAATATGTATATCACATGAGCACTGTGCATCATTTGTAATATCTTGGTTATTTCTATGTGTAATATCTTCGTTATTTCTATGTGTAATATCTTGGTTATTTCTATATGTAATACATGTATTGTCGCACACCATACTACTCACGATATGTTAAATGTCACTTTAAATGTTCAGGTCGGTTCAGATCCAGTCCCACGAAATTATACAGTTCTCTTAGACTAACCGGTTTTGTCATTCACAAGTCGTCAAGACGAAGTCCACCGTCGTTTCGAGGTCAGAGCGGCCTCCCCATAGCTTTTGCCTCAAGTATGTGTCCTCTGGCCAGGTCTGCTGCCTCTGCTCTTTGTATGTTGGGCAGTCCTAAAGTATGTGTTCCGGAGTCTGGGTTCCGGATCCACATGGCCATTCATCTGTGTATGAGATCCTCAATCGGTAAAGGTGACCCAACAGTCTGCAGTGGCCTGTTCTAAGGCGAAATATTATGGTATGTTGTTATCTTTGCAGGAGATGTATTGCATCATGTTTGAATTCCACTTCCATTTGTTTCTTCCACTTTGCTGTGTATGTGTTGTGGATTATTGTTTTTGCTTCTCCGTAAGACAGTGGGTGTATGTGTTGCTATATTTCGCTTCCTGCTCTCGACAGAGGGTCCGCTTTCTCATTTCCCCTGATTCCATATTACGACGGCATCCACTGAAGGGCAATAGCTGATGATTTTTCGATCTGTCTTAGCTCATGTCTGATGTTGTGCAGAAGGCTGTCGTTTCTATTGCTCTGGATTGATTCCAGTATGGCTATCTTCTTTGGTCTTGGCAGTCCTGATTCGGTGAAAGCTTTCAGTGCTTGGTGGAGTGCAACTGCTTCTGCTCTAAAGTTAGAGGAGTATTTCCCGGTTGGAAAATATTTTGATATTGTCTTCTTATCTTTGAGTCTTATAAAAAGTCCACCTCCTCCATTAATTACTGCTCCTTCTGCCGATTCATCTGTGTAGACATGTGTCCATTCCTTGGGATTGTATTTTATTTATATCATCTCTAGTGTCAATGATTTTAGTTGGTGGAGTTTGGTATTCCAAGTGACGATGTATGAATTTGTGAACGATTTCACTTGGTTACATTGTGTTTACAGCAAGGTTGATAGCAAATGAGAATGATTGGAAAGGTAAAATAATATCACACGTGAAGGAAGCTTTCCGATAAGTCCAGGTGACTGTATAGTAGTGTCCGTCGATAATACTGTCCTTTGTACTAATTAGGAATCAATCTACTAAAATGAGGCTATTCGACTTTTACGATATTTTCATTGTCGACTTTTTGGCGACGTACAATGAAAATAGCAGAAACAATGAAATATTTGTCACTTTATAAGGATTTTTCTCAATGATTTCAAAGGACTTGATTGACAGGGATACTGTATATTTTACGATATACTGAATATGGATAATTTAAAAAAATACGTTTTCAATTGGTAAACTGTTCTCACAGAAATAGTAATACAGATTAACAACATTCATAAATGTGATGCCGGCATCACATAAATATCTTGGGACTTTATTTACATATATTGAATGAATGGACAGAGCGATCGAGACAAGAGTTTTCAAAGCATAATACTTAAATTGTGGACTTAACTAATTTTGAAACACAAATCTATCCCGATGGAAATCAAATGACAATCCATAAATTCATACCAACATTGTGTTATCAATGTCAGAAATGGACACTAACTTAAGAACAAGAGAGAAAGTGAGATATTTAAGAAAGGTGGCAAATAAAACAAGAAGAGATCATGTGAAGAGGTATGAAGATATTACAAGAACTGCTGGAGCACCATTTGTGGTGAAATATGTTGAAAAAAAACCCCAGCTTATTTGGAATGAACCTTTATTGACCAGATGCAGGAGCATACAAATGGAAATGAAACTGGAAAGAACAAGAGACAGAGGAAGGTCAAGAAGAAAGGTAAGTCAAGGAGTTACCAACATTCTGAGACGTCACAATATTACTACATATCAAGAGATCAAACGTGCCATAACCCAAAAACCTATTCTCATTCAACACTAAGACACATTACAGAAAAAGCAGTGAAAAGACAATAGATACTACATGCTACCAATCTGAAGACTTTTAGAACGAACGCAGAAGAGAAAGAAGATGCTAAAAATGTTTCCTGAGCGAATCTTGGTGCTATCCGTTAAAGCTCCCAGTTGACATGGACTCGGTCCTTTTAAGTGGTGATATAAGTTACAGCAGGTTACTAAAGGAATACTTCCGCAGAAGACGAAACAGTAAATTTTTTAAAGC
This sequence comes from Meghimatium bilineatum, assembly GCA_034231615.1. Classification (NCBI taxonomy): domain Eukaryota; kingdom Metazoa; phylum Mollusca; class Gastropoda; order Stylommatophora; family Philomycidae; genus Meghimatium; species Meghimatium bilineatum. The sequence goes on from CM067320.1 coordinate 60,754,389, forward strand.
GAAGATAACCAATGGTATACGTACTTGCATTTGGGGTGGGGATGGGTGGGATCATTTTTGGTGGCTAGTGAGGTATAAGAAATACATATAAATAAGAAGAGGGGTAAGACAAGGATGCATTTTATCACCAAGCCTATTTAATATCTACACAGAGAATATCTTTAAAAATATAGAAGAAATACCAGGACTCAAGATCAATGGGAAAATAATAAACAACATTAGATATGCAGAGGACACTGTTCTTTTAGCAGAAAGTGAACATGAACTACAAGACTAATAGATCAAGTCAATAAATCAAGTAATGAATATGGACTGGATATAAACATTCAAAAAACAAAAACCATGATAATCAGCAAAGACACAGAAAAACAGGAGGTAAACATAAACATACAGGGAGAGAAACTATAACGAGTAAAACAGTATCAATATCTTGGACACATAGTCACAAATGATGGCAGATGTGAAACAAAAGTTAAAAGGATAATAGGAATGACTAAAAGTACCTTCAATGACGTGAGGAAAGTATTAATATCTAAACAAATTACAAACAAGTTAAAAATGAGAATTATAAAATGCTACATCTATTTCATATTAATGTATGTCCCAGAAACATGGACACTAAATAAACAATTAGAAGACAAAATTAATGCCTTTGAGATGTGGGTATAAGAAGAATAGGGAGAACATCATGGAAAGAGAAGAAAACAAATAAAGAGGTGCTAAAGACACTTAATATGAAGAAAGAACTACTAAGAGAAATAAAGATCAGGCAAATAAAATACGTTGGACACATTAAAAGACATGACACCTTATTGAAGACCTTATTTGAGGGTAAAGTCAAAGGGAAGCGAGCAAGAGGTAGGCAGAGATACAAGTGGAAGAGTAACATTACACGATGGGCAGGTTACAGTCTAGCAGAGTTCACCACCAAGACAAGAGACAGGAGATGTTGGAGATACGTTGCAGCCAACCTTCGTTGCGGAGACGGCACATAATGATGATGATTGACTGTAACCAGCAGTCATCACTTCCACTACGTCGTACGCTTTCACATAAGATCGTTGGCTTTATGTCTGGATATTCTTTTGTTGTATGCTACTTTGGTATTTGGTTTGGATTCATTCCGATAGGGTGACCAAAACCATTTTACTTGGTATCTTTCTGTATTGTAGTTGGTTTGGCTCAATAATGTACAATATGTATTGTACAGAACAACGGTACATCATCATTTGACGCTTACAGACTGGAAATCACAAAGTGTAATGGCCAGGCATTTTAATTTGGTTAGAAACACCATTAGTCGCCTTTGGATGTGATTTCAACACACTGATAAAGTGGCAGATAGAGCTCGCAGTAGAAGACCCGGTCACAAACCTTGCCGAAAAACACTTCATATAGCTGCGTCACCTCAAAAATAGATTGCAGCTGTGTTCGCTACAGTCCATTCAATGCCAACAGATCGTCGAATTTCAGATGAAACGGCCAAAAACCGACTACACGACGCTGAATTTTGGGCTAAAAACCAGACAGAAGTCCTGCTCTTACGGACCAGCGTCGCCAGACCCGACTGCAGTATGCGAACCGGCATCGTAATTGGACCGTTGGGAATTACGCGTTTGCTTTAGTCTAAGTATGCCAGTTTATTTTTGTCAGGGAATCATTAATTCAGCAAAATAAAATGTAGGTATACTTTTGAAATAATGTTTTGTTTTTTTGGACAGTATATAAACCTCCGTTGATCTCTCTTGTTGCATCATGGTAGCGCTATAATTCCAGCAGGGTGTAAGCTGGACAATGGAAACGCGTTTTGTCGTCGTTTTATGTGACACTATGTCACGACATATCCGACAACAGCAGTGTATGCGTTTACCATAAGAACTTACAAATAGCATAACTCTTGCATCAAAATCTATAGAGATGTATGTGTCATCCCTCTGAATTAGCCTTTGATATGATAGTTGTCTGTGACGTATAGGGCCAGATCACGTATGTGCAATTAATATCACTAATATAATTGCAGGACGCATACGGTTGCGTCTGTGGGTCTCACCAATAATCCACTAGATAAACCACCCATGTAACAAAAAATCTTAGTAAATGACATGCCGTAATTTAGAGGCTCTCTTATGAAAGCTTTGTAGCATGTCAGCTATACAAGTATAGACGCCCTCTGACTAGATGTCTCCTTCAATAGGTATTGTACAAATCCGAAAGTTGAAGTGCCTGGGTATGAAAGAAAGCTCAGAAACACCACCACACTGCACATATGAAGTAATAGATAATTGTTCGCAACTCCTAGGGTTCTGAAACCAAAGAAAACGTGACTGCAATTGTATACATACTTTTTATTAGCTGATTACAGAAATAATAATAGCGTTATCAATGAAAAACTAAGGTGTATGGTCATGGGTCTTCGTCCACTATGGTTTGAGCATGTCCAGGCTCCAGTATATACCTCTCAACAGAAATAAAACAGTGACTTAATTTATGATGACTTTAATTATTGTCGTAATTTCGTTGGTGATTATTTATGTACTTGGAGTCGCATTAAAGAAAAAAAAAGGCCGATCAAGGTATTCAGGGAAATAATCACAAATCAACCTTTCACTTCCAGCATACTTTCTGTACAGTAGTATTGTATAGTCGACAGTCACGACTGAAGTGACACTTCCACAATATATTCATCACATTTGTGTTACATGACAACTGAATAACTTGTCAATAAATATGTTGATGTTACTGTAATTTACTTCTACAATAATATCAGGTTCTTTCCGTATATATTGTTACTACACGAATTGGGCCCAGTACAGAGCTTTGAAGGGGAAGTTTTTGCCGGAAAATATCGATCCTCATCTATGTACACATATTTCTTACGCAATTGCAAAGCCTATTGATCTGAAAATTGAGCAATCTGAGTGGAACGATGAAGAGATGTAAGTCTGTCTCCTCTACACACCTTTCTATATTATATGGGGATGTCCATACATTGCATCAACAATAAGGCGGGGACGGGGGGGCTGATAAAGTTTGAAAATTGTTGAACAGAAAAAGGGTTTGACACACGTTGACGTCGATCACGCATGCGGTCTCACCAATTTCCGACTAGACAAATCAAGCATGCAACAGAAAATCTTAGTAGATAACATGCCGTTATATTGAATCTCTCTTAAGGAAGCGTTGTAGCGTGTCATCTATGCAATTATAGACCTCCTCTGAATAGATGGCTGCTTCAATAGGCATTGCAATAAACCGAAAGCTAAATCTCCTGGGTATGAAAGAAAGCTCAGAAAGACCACCCCACTGCAAATAGGAAGTAAGAGCTAATCGGTCCATGGAGTTCTCAAACAAACAACAACGTTGACGTTAACAATACTGTTTTAATACATTTTTGAAACAGTTGTTTGAATGTGAATATTTTCTTCTTTAAATGTGAATCAAATCATGTTGTTTTGGGGGACATTTTCTAATACCTTTTCTGCGGTGGGTGTGAGGTAAGTAGTGTGGTAAGAATTTTGGATACATTTTTGCATTTTGCAGGAAGGTGTTTAAATTCTCGATAGTTTCTGAGAAAACGGATATGCGGTAGAAATTGGTAGACATATGCGGTAGAAACTGGTAGACATATCGGTAAACATTATTGACGTAATTGATGGGCACTCCCTATAGTTATCTTGATAGGTTTTAAGAAACATGCGGATATGTAACATTAACTAAAGATACTTTGATATGATCTATATTTGTATAACTATGAACATATCATAAGAAACTATGAACATGATCTAATGAATTATAATCAATGGATCATAATTTGCACACATCAGCAGACGACCATCACACAGCATACCACAGCAAGCTACGTTACACAGATACAGTGAAGGCAGAAGAAGACAAACCAAACACAGTAGTAAAGTTAGAGAAATTATAGAAGTCTGTCAAGAGATATGCAAAGAAGTATTAGGCAAGACAAGCAAAATGATATCTTTCAAATAGAAGGAAGACATACGCGAATAAAAGGCAACAGCAAAATGATAATCGAAAATGTAAGACGCCTAAGAGACAAAAAACTGCAACGATCATTAACAGTACAGAAGGACTGCTCTGAAACATATTAACGAAAGGAAATATCTTACAAAGATGGAAGGATGATGATGGTGCTCCTCCTTCACAAGCGAAAATTAGCATGGCATGAAAAACAATAAATGTGATGAACACGTAGAAATAAATCACATTTGTGATTGTCTAATTTGGTTTGTGAGTTCGTAGATACCCGATTAGTCCAACTCATTCCAGGAATGTTCTAGTGCAGTGCATGCATGAGTGCAGAGGGCTCTGAGTAGGAGAGTTTTCAGATGCCTCTCTCCGCTTCCGTTGCTTGTAAATTGTCCGCAGTGTTCAATAACTTTCAAAGTTAGTGATGCCAGCAGTGATCTGGGTGTGCCAAACTGAATGATTATGGTTGTAGTCTCCAAGGAGATAGGATCGATGCTGCAATGTTTGAGAGAGTTTCTTAGGTGATCATTGAAGCGCTTTTCATGCCCTCCCTTAAACGTTTACCATCACAAATATCCCCATATAATAACTTCATTCGAAGATTATACGGGAATCTTGAAGGATTTCCGTGTCCGGTACTCGATCCTGCCAACAAACTCCCATGAGGTTTCTTAGGCACCGAAGGTGGGAAGAGTTAGACTGTCGAGCGTATCTCGCATATAGAGTCCAGGATGGCGCAGCACAAAGCAGTGTTGGTAGAACCACTGCGCCGTACACGTCCAACCCAGTTGTCAAATTGAGACCACCACGCCTGATCTAGACGTTGGCACGAATGCTCCCAAATTCCGAACTGCGCTACCAATACGTAGCGCAACATCTTCTTTAGTTGTCGCAGCTTGCAATATGGTGCTGCCTAGATGTACAAACGTATTAGAAATATTGTTTTTGTCCCTCTACTATGATTACTGGTTCTGTGTAGGGGAAACCTAGCGCTGGTTGATTCATTACTAATGTCTTCGCGGTGTTGATGGTGATTCCGAAATCATCACATGCCAATAAAAAGAGGTCTATGATGGAAGGAATACTGCAGTGAGATGACAATGACCCAAGTAAAGAAAAAACACCATAAAATCCAAATCACTAAATGAATTTGGAAAGGAGCCAGAACCTACAAATGAATAAGTAATATACGCTATATAAAGTTAAAATAAAGAAAACTCATGTGGAAACGATGGTTTAACAACAGAAAGGAAACACGCATAAGTTCGTATACCCGTTCTATACACTTTCCATACACGTTTATATTTAGATTCATCACATTAAATGTATGCGTATGAATAAACACTACACACAATCGTTGATATAAGGAAGTTCTCACATACACATATTGATATTCTTCTTCAGCGTTCGTTCTCAAATTCCTGCAGATTAGAAGGATGTAGACCGGAAAACGAAATGCGTTGCGTATGGTTTACTGCTTTGCTGTGCTATTCACGCATTTCGGCCTGCTACATCCAATTTCAGCATGGTTTCTAGTTCACATGAACCATATGTGGGAATGGAAAGCCAACTTCACACTATTAACCTTCTTAGTCATTTTTTATGGCATGCATGCCAGTTAAGCAGTGTTGATGTTTTGTGCTCCACTCTCAGGACATAGCATTAACCGAAAAATATTCATATTAACATTCATTTCGCAGAATCACTGGTATGACTATTCGTCACTTAAACCATTGATAACAGGATAACATCGAAAGCAAGATTACATCAATAACAAGAATCAACACACGCAACTATTCAAATATTACATTCACTATTCAAGAATTACGTTCACTAGTCAAATATTACATTGACTATTCAAATATTACATTCAATATTCGTTCAGTATTTGACATAATCTAATTTACAGCATCTAGTCATCGTTCAGTATATGGATATAATGCATTTTATGACATCAAATCATCTTTCAGAATATGGTATAATCTAATGTACAGTATATAATTATCGTTCAGTTTATCATTATCATCATGTACTATACCTGCTGGTGAAGGCGATCTGTTTTCGTCAATCTTGCCTGTTGTGACTAAGTTCTCCAAACCTCATTGTCTCATAAACTTGGCCAAAAAATGAAGATTGTCTTTTTCTTATACAATTGATTATGCTCCATCTCACATTTGATACTATGAAAACCTCCACATCAGTTTTCCTGGTAGTTAAATGTGTTCGTAGCATTCTTCTATAGAACAACATTTCTACTGCCTCTAATTTCCCACTTTCCTTTTTGTTCATTGTTCAAGACTCGCAACCATCTGTTAGTATATGAGTTATATAACACTGTATAGCTCTCTTTCGCATCTCTAATAACAATACCATAGTATACAATATGTTTTTCATATTTCTGAATGCTATTTTTGCCTGTCATATTCTGCTTCTTATTTCTGTTGAGCTTCTTCCATCTACTGTAATCGTGTACCTAAATATTTGAATTGTTGGACATGTTTTAATACTATATCATTTACTTTGGTCTTGCAAGCTGCGGTGTTTTGTTTCTTTGAAAGAAAAATTACTTCTGTTTTCTTGATATTAAGGACGAGACCTTTCACTTTACTTTCTGTCACTACTAAATTAATTAAGTCTTGAAGGTCTTCATCACTTTTAGCAATTAGAACAGTGTCATCCACATATCTTAAATTGTTTATGTTATGCCTGCCCTCTGATATTCCTGAGATAACAACTAGTTCATGCATTATGTTTTCACTGTATAAAGACAACAGGTATGGTGAAAGTACACATCCCTTTCTAACTGCTTATTGTATTTGTTGAATGGGGTCAAATTGATGATCTCTTTGTATTGCTGTTGTTTGTTGCCAGTACATTTTCTTTATGACTCTTACATCCTTACTGTCGATGTTCTAATTCTCTAGCAAGTGTATAGCTTCACTATGTTTAACTGTGTCAAATGCTTTTGTGTAGTCTATAAAACAGAGGTACATGTCTATTTGTATCACTACATTCCTCTCTAATATTGTTCTCAATGTATATATATAGCATTGTTGGTATCGGCCTCAGCATATGCTATTATTTTATTTATGACATCGAATCATCGTTCATTATATGATATGATCTAATTTATGACAGTTATGATCTCGAATCATAGTTCAGAATATAGTATAATCGAATTTATGACATCGAAACATTGTTCAGAATATGGATATAATCTATGACAGACGTGTCAAACTAAAAAAAGCACCATGTGTCTTATAAGATACTTTGAGTATGCCGGCTGGCCACACCAACATATCTGAGAAACACTGTAATCTTATTGAATTATTTTTAATTAATTTGCACGCCTACTACAACGGCTTTATCAAACTAACGTCCCACAGCACCAAATATAATAATTGTAATTCAACATTTATTTAAGAACATTCAATCATTTTTACTCTTTGATCAGTGTTTTGTCCTGAGGTTTGATTCCTCTTTTTTTATGACCAGTTTTCGTATATCTGGCTGAAATGTATTTGCAGTTCCGTCCCTCGTCAGTCATGATACGTGTTCATAGGGCAGCCTTGTTCTCTGAGAGGTGTTTCTTAATTTCATGACGGAAAATAACAGTACACACACATAGAGGGAACCGAACATTGCCATAATCAAAGTTGAAAACTTTCTGAAGTTTGTAAACTTTTCAGGAAGGTATGAATAGAAGCCAGGTATCCCTACTTATAGATACTTTGCTCTGAGTGTAGAATGAGACTGCATTTCTCATAGTTCCATCTGCATATTGTATCTTCTTTGACAACATCAAAGTTGAATGGTGCCGAGAATAATACAAAATCTTATTAAAAAGATATCAGTCAGTCAGTTTCTCTTTTGTCAAGTTTGGCACATAGTGCGGATGCCATAGTTCTCTATTCTCAAAAGGTGAGAAATTACTAAATCTTTCCTATAACTCTTTTGACAATAACTCTAGGTGACTCTCATATTTAGCAAAGGTAAGTACGTATTGCTTGCAAGATTAAAGTCATCCTTAGACTAAAGACTTAGAGAAGAGCAGTCAGGCTTTTGACCAGGTCGTTCCTGCCTCGACCATATATTCACTCTTAGAACAATAATAGAATAATGTCTAGAATTTAGATCTAATCTCATAATAAACTTCGTTGATTTTAAAAAAGCCTTCGACAGCATCCATCGACCATCGCTTTGGGAAATTTTAAAAATATATGGATTCCAAAATAAATATATAAATGTGATAAAATAATTCTATACCAACTAAAAATGCTGTGTTAGAACAGAAATAGGCAATTCAGAATGGTTCCCTGTGATTACTGGTGTTAAACAAGGCTGCTGTATATCACCATTACTGTTCAATATCGCAATTGACTGGGCTATGCGAAAATACACATCCAACACAAATTTAGGAATCAAATAGATAAATAAAACAACATTAGAAGACCTAGATATTGCCGATGATCTTGCACTATTGAGTGAAAACCATCAAGATGCACAAACAAAAACTGATAGATTAAAACTCACTGCAGGACAAATATATCAATTCATCAAAAACAAAAATTATGGACTTCACCAATTCACCTAACGAAATTACTTTAAATGGACAACAAATTGAAAAAGTACATAAATTCTCCTATCTAGGAAGCAAATTAACACTCGACGGTGATGTCATGCCATAAATTACAACTCGCATTGTCCTAACATCAAGTGCATTTAACAGGCTGTCTAATATCTTGAAGTCAAAGTTAATCAGCACACGCACGAAAATGCGATTATTTAATTCCTGCGTTATTCCGGTGCTATCATATGGATGTGAGAGCTGGAAAAGCTGTTTATCTTCAGAAAAGAAATTACTGAGTTTCGAGAACACATGTCTTCGTAGGATAACTAACACCCACTGGAGTGAATTTAAATCGAATGATAAAATCAGAGAAGAGACACATCAGAATTCCATCACATATGTTATCAGAAAACGCCGTTGGTCCTACATCGGACATGTCCTACGCGCAGACACCAACAGAATACACCACCAATCTCTTTAATGGATACCTACAGGCAAAAGAGCAAGGGGTAGACCAAAATAAACACTCAGAAGAACAATACTTAGAGAAAGTAAAACAACCAATATTCATACTATTCAAGAACTGCACATAACAGCTTTGAACAGACACAATTGGACAGATCTGACCTTTGCCCTATGTGCTACCTTCAGCACAAAAGGAAAATGAATGAATGAAGTACAGATTCAGCATTGGTCTGGCTTTTATTTCTTGGCAGTTAGGAAAATGAACTAAATTTTCACGTGAAAACTGTTTCTTCCATAATCTTAGTTTTGTAATGAAACACTTGAAGTCGTCGTACACATGAGTGATGAGATTGTTTTTGCCTTGTAATTTAAAATTAAGATCACTAAAATGTGTTAGTTAGTTAGTTAGTCGTTGGATCATCGTCATTGCACTCCGGACAAGTCCATAGGTGCTCAGATCTCTTATTCAGTGTATCCGCCATTACTCGTTGACTGACAGTCCCAGTACGTAGTTGATTGACCATCATTCTTTTTCGCCCACGAAAACTCTCCTTTCTAGCGACACCACATTTCAAACCAAGTTCCTTTATTCTAATCATGGAACATGAGTCATCGTCACTTGTACAGTCATTTGTTCGTGCGTTTTCCCGTAGAGCATTTAAAATGTCTGCGCGATCCATCGCTCCACCAACAGCCGTAGTAGCAGCGTGGGCGGCCAACCTATCTGCTCCCTCATTACCCCTGACTCCCTCGTGTCCCGGCACAAAAATGAGTCACTGTACGCACACATAATTATTCACTACATCCAGCCACTGTTCTCGAACATACCCCGCCTGAACTTTCACAATCATGTTCATGGAGTCACTGAGTATACAGGCATGCTCGCAGACAGTCTGTGAGCAGACCCATTGCAAAGCTCTGGTCACTGCCAGAATCTCCATTGGCATGCTGCTTGTCGTCTGAGCGAGTGCAACACTTTCCTCTCTGATAGTTCCCCCCCCCCCCACCTTTGAGCCGTGAAAGCCCAGGAACTGCAGGATGTGTCTCTCAACCGACCCATCTGTATATATAAATATATCACCTTCCATGGAATTCTCACTGATCAGAGCGAGCACCTCCGACTCTACCACTGTCGGACACCATTCCCTGCACTCTCTATTGAGTGTTATTACTCCCTCGAAGGCTGTTGGATAATCCGAGGGCGCCAGACTCCATTAGGCACCAGGTAGTACATCTTCCAATCTGCATACACTCTGTACAACGTCTTCTGCGCGCCCCAGCCACGACTTTCCTCTCTTTAGTCGACTGCCTTTCACTTTGATAATTTCTGGGTGTAGAGGGTGCTCTTTATCAGTGGTGATTTTTAGGTAGTCCCGCGCACCGCACATTTGCATTCTTTGCTCCGCAGTTGGGCAATCACGTAGGTATCGCATAGCCCGAGACCACTTATCCCTTGTGCACCCCAAAATGATTCGCATTGCCTCATTCTAGATTATATCCAATCTTTCTGTTTGAGTCTGACTCAGTGTCAGAATTGCCAGTGCGTACTCTACCACCGTCACCACCAATCCCTGATACAGCAGAAATAGCAGTCTCTGTTCGCATTGAGCAGCAGCCATAACTTTCATCGCCGCAAGACCTTTATAAGCTTTTATAATTATGTGGTCAACATGATCTTTGAAACTTAGACTTCGGTCCAACATGACCCACAAGTACTTCATTATGCTGGTTCTCTCGAGGGCATTCCCTCTCAAAGTAACCGATGGCGTGGACTTGTTCACTATGTGATTATTTATGAAAAACCATGTTATTGTTGCCTTTGATGGATTAACAAAAGCTCCAGAATTACTGCAACATTCTCCTATACGATCAAGCTCCCTCTGCAAATTCCTGGCAATTCTTTCTCTATCTCTGTCTTGCCTATATACCAAGATGTCATCAGCATAAGACATGGTTCTCCCTGGTCCTGCAATCTGACAGCTTGTAATTTGAACTGCATACACATTGAATAGTACTGGAGATAGAGGTGCCCCTTGTGGTAGTCCTGGGTTTATGACTGTTGGTGACGAAGACCAACTCCCACACTTAATAACAACCTGTCTCTGATAAAGTGCAGAGACAATCCACCTGACACTAAATGGACTTACTTGGAGTTGCAGCATTATAGTCATCACGAAATCCAAGGGCACTATGTTATAAGCATCCTCCAGGTCTATTGCATCAGCGCACGTCTCCATCCGTTCGTCAAAGCCTTCGAAGACGTCCTGCGCGAACACGGCGGCATTGTGCCAAGTCTGCTTACCTGGACGATATCCTCCCAATGTTGAAGGTAGTCTATTATTCGTTTCTAGATGTAGGGACAATTTCCACGCCACAATCACTTCTAACAACGTGCCGATCGTATTCTGCATGGTTAGGAGTCTGAAACCCTGTATCTTAGCATGACTCTTGCCAGACTTGGGTAGTGGGATCAAGTAACTATGCTACTAAACTGTGTAGTAATGTCCACATCAAACGCTAAATCCTGGATCCAACTTTCATCTTTTATTGCATATGTGATTTTACCTTTTATCTCCAAAAATAAAGTAATTTCTGGTTTCAGCAAATAAAATCGTTTTAGCACTTTGTGACACGACAACCAACGGACTACTGTGTAGAATGGAACATCGGTAAACTGACTATCCATATCTTCTAACAGCTGACTGAATTGACGATGGTTGAAAACATTGCATTTGATACATGTCACTGTTTTTGTGGCCACATTAAGCACGTTGTTCAATGTTAAAGTCTATGAACACACATTTTGCTGATGAATAATGCAGTGAAAATGAGCAAATGATGAATCTGGATACGAGTTCTAAATTTGTGTTCGCAACTTGGCACACCACCATTATGTCTGCCAACCATATTCGCAGCACAGTCAGCAGACACACACAAAAGTTTACTTAAAACCATATCATAGACATGCAGAATCTGCTCGACTTTTTCACAGATGTCTTCACTCGCTGTAGTGTCATGCATTGGGCTTAGCTCAATCAGTTCTTCATAAATATTAAATTCACTGTCACAGGCCCTAATAAAAACTGCAAGCTGTGCTATTGCAGTGATGTCAATGGTCCCATTAATAGCAATAGAAAAATGTTCAAATTTGGATGACGCAGCCTTCAACTGTAGTTTCAAATTATCTGCCATTTCATCAATCTGTCCAGAAAGTGTTACTGGTTAACGAAATATCGTTAAATAACTGTGCTTTCTGTGGGCACACAATGCCAGCCGCTTTTACAAGGAAATGCTTTACGAAACCTCCTTCACTGTAAGATCTCCCACTCATGGCGACCATTCGGCTGAGTTCATAGCTTGCAGTAACGGAAGCGACATTGGCTTGATCTATTTTTATAAAATATGTCTGTTGCTGTATCCAGTTGTTTGCATTCAGTTAGCCTTCAATTCCATTAGTCTTGAAACACATATTATAACTTCATATATTTATAGCAGGATCGATGGTTGATTTCATAATGTCTTTTTAAGTTTTACTCTTTTAGCCTGGCAATGCTGTTATTGCATTGCATTCTAAACAATGTATATTTCCATTTACCATTGTACAAAAATAATGTAGTTCCCATTTTTCTTGAAATACTCGCCTTTCTTCATCAAGTGTCCTTTTCTTCTTAGCTGAAGGTGCTGCAGCCATTTTAAACGGTGTCAGTTTACGCAGTACTTCATAAAAACAAATAATATAACTACCATCCCGAATTCCAAAAGATACAATTTATTATTGTTTTAAAATGATAACATGTCAACAACAACCTGTCTGCTACTTCCGGGCAATGTTGCCAATTTTCATAGATAGAAAACCCTTACTAGCTTAAAATAGCCGTATTGTTTTCTTATACGTGGCACCGTGCCAGATGTCTGTTTTTTGCACCCAGTTTAAAGTATTAAAACTGCAGTTTTCGTCATTAAATGGGGGCAATTTCAGTATCCTTTGTGCGGGCCGCACACGTTTGACATACCTGATCTACGACATCAAATCATCGATCAGTGTATGATATGATCTAATTTATGACAGTTATGACATCAAATTATCTTTTAGAATATGGCATAATCTAATTTCTGACATAGAATCATTTTTACCACCGACGACGGATGTGTTGGGCCATTGGTTCAAAGAGTGAGGCAACACAATCATGTCCATTCTCTGGACTATATTCAACTGCAAATCGTGTAAGACCAGTGTCCTGTTACAAGAGAAATCCAGTGGGAGTTTGAGAATGAACGTTGAAGAAGAAGAAGAAGAAGAATCATTTTTAAAAGTATGGCATAATCTAATTGATGACATGGAAACATCGTTCAGTAAATGATAGTCCTACTTTAATTTGTGACTTTGGATCATCGTTCAGTATATGATATAAAATCTAATTTATGAATTCAAATCGTTGATCAGTATAGCATATGATACAATGTATTACATCCAGGTATAGTCGTGTACTAAAGATAAAGCAAAGCAACCCAGGTGTTAAGGTTCTCCTAGCAATAGGAGACTATAACATGGACTCAGAGCTGTTCAATCCAATAATAGAATCTGAATACTCCAGGTCACAGTTCGCAACGAACGCATTAGATTTTCTGCGACTCAGGAAGTTTGATGGATTAGACGTGGTTTGGGAAAACACAACAAAAAAGGGAAATTTTCAACGTTTAATGGAGGTGAGACTAATTACCATCATAAATGTGTTAACTGTGTATTGTACACGTTTTGAGCACGTATAAATAACAATGTTCATTTATACGTGCCCATGCTTTTGGATGTCATGTATGTATATATATATATATATACATTTATGCTTAAATACATATATATCCAAACGTGAACGCTTTCAAGATTATTTTTCGTGGTGTGTGTGCAGTGGAGTCAGTCTGTTAGTCGTGACTGTAGCAGTTGAGTAATCAGTATTGCTATTGACAACTTGTAGGAATTATGTAATTACATTGTTTTAACATTATTACTATTTATGATAATTGTGCATTAATTCATTCATTTTCATTTCCGCTGAAGTTAGAGTATAGGGCAGAGGCCAGATCTCTCCAATTCTATCTGTTCAAAGCTATTCGGTGCAGTTCTTGAATAGTATGAATATTGGTTGTTTTACTTTCACTAAGTATTGTTCTTCTGGGTGTTTCTTTTGGTCAACCCCTTGCTCTTTTGCATGTAGGTATCCATTCAAGAGATTGGTGGTGTATTCTGTTGGTGTCTGCGCGTAGAACATGCCTGATGTAGGAACAGCGGCGTTTTCTGATAACATCTGTGATGAAATGTTGATGTGTCTCTTCTCTGATTTTATCATTGGATTTGAATTCACTCCAATGTGTGTTAGTTATACTACGAAGACATTTGTTCTTGAAACTCAGTAATTTCTTTTCTGAAGATTAAGAGCTTTTCCAGCTCTCACATCCATATGATAGCACCGGGATAATGCATGAATTAAATAAGCGCATTTTCGTGCATGTGCTGATTGACTTTGTCTTCCAGAAATTAGACATTCTGTTAAATGCACTTGATGCTAGGGCAATGCGAGTTGTAATTTCTGGCATGACATCACCGTCGAGTGTTAATTTGCTTCCTAGATAGAAGAAAAATACTTCTCACCAATGTCAGAGAAATGGAATTCCGAAAATGGAAAACGGTAAAGCTTACATACTCATACATATGTCACATACTTGCACAATATCATAGAACATGAACTCACGGATCGCTGGATTAAGAACAAACCACAACAATGATATTTTTGCAATAAAATTATAGGAAGAACTCCAAACAAACATTATAAAATGTGATCCTATCTACCAACAAGTTGGTAAAAATTCATTTGTTCAAAATATAAATACAGTGTATTTTTCCGGGAAATAAACTGTGTTAGGCAGTCATTCACTCCTAAGTTGTCGAGTGAGTAATTTCATGGGATGATCATATGAAATCACCTGCCTCATGCTACAGACTCTCATGATTCCAATTGTTTATAATTCGAAGCGAATTCAAAACAATAACGTTTAGTTAAATATTATTACAGTCATCAGCCAGGAGTTTGCACATATACACATATTTCAACTGGATTATGAATGTAAATTGAACATATAGAACGTATACATTACATTTATTATAAATATCAATCGAGCCTGTTAATATTATTATAACAAGTGTTCGCACTGTCTTCTCCTCGATCATAAACTAAACGAAGGCAGCACTGTCTCAAATAAATAAAAAAAAACAATTGTTAACATGTGGGGTTAATGATAATTAAGTAAGCTATGCGTTCAGCTTCCTGCGATCATAAATTCATGTTAATCAAGTCATAAATGGTATTAAACAGTATTATTGCATTAATGTGAAGATTCCATTGCATATGCTTGGAATAAGAAAGAGATAAACGTCAGGAACAACTGAACGTACTAGAGGATCGGCAACACACGAAAATATAAGAACAAATATAAGTAGGCAAGGAGTGTTGTCAATACTTCAATAGACATTAGACTACTATAAATAACTAGAAAAACAGATGACTTTTCGATTAAAACGTTTTCATCAGAACAAAACAAAAACAAAACAAAAACAATAACAAAAAAATAATACTGCACGAAGAGATACATTTTGGTAGGAAAAATTAAGAGGGAAAAAGTAGATAATAAAGGAGAGTGCATACAACGATAAAGAAGAAGGAAGGCATGCATAACACGATAAGAAAACAAAAGCTAAAAGAACAACAAAAGAACGAGTAGGATAAAATAAAACAAATGAGTAAGACAATTAATATGAATCCATTTGAAACCATTACGAATTTGGAATAAGTAGGACTAATGGAAGACATACAATTAAAATACATGACCATGCACATGCAGAAATATGTAAATACGTCACAAGATGAACATTCTACAGTGCAGTTGAGTGCACGACCACGAAAAGAGACATATTAGAGGACCATTGTAGTATACTTTTGATACGGAGACGACACGATGTTATTGAAAATGAAATTGCAGTGAAAGAAGAAGAACACGAAGCAAAACATGTGAGGAAGGCGCAGAGGATTGACTTCGCTGTATTTGGTTTCCCATGGTACTACACCTCTCAACGAGCGGCACGTTGCCTGCCGAGAGTACCATCCATGACACGTAACTCCGTAGCATCAGGCGATAATACACAGGAATCTCCGAAAAAATTCATCTTGCAAAAAAATAGTACTTAAGTAGAACACAGGTAATGTAGTCTTACTTAATGACGACTAACACACTATCGATGTCGTATGCTGATGTGAAAGAATACACAAGACGTAAACAGTTTACGAATTCATCTACTACCAATAGCTCCAGGGACAGTTTACGCATTCATCTACTACCGATATATCCAGGGTCAGTTTACGCATTCATCTACTACGGAAAGATCCAATGACAGTTCATTGTATAGAATGAATACGGCAGAATACAGAAGCTGTTGGATGTCCGTTGCAGCCAGCTTTTGATTCGGAGACGGAACCTGATGATGATATGTAATATAACAATGAGTATACTTTAATAATTACCAACACACTAGGAAATGTGGTGAAAGAATGCATCAATATGCCTGCATCTTATAAGCAAGACGACATGAATCGGATTCGAACACATGGCCTCTTGGACACAGGACAAACAGCTGGGGAAATCCCCGAGTGGATGGGAAAGCTGGTGGGGGGGGGGGGTTAGAAACGGCATGTGGATAACGTAAATGGAATAATTTCTAGAACAGCTAACAAAAGAACAGAAACAGAAATTGACGTTGGGAAAGTATGTCACCAGAAGAAATCACTTATGGCTTGAAATAGTTCTTCTCTCGTTCGCTAGAATTATGACTGTAAATGTAATTTTGTTTTGGACCTGTATGATTTAATATAGACTTTTTGAAACTAATAAATGCATTTATTATTGGGAAGCAGGCAAAAATTACATTACTAGGAAGTAAGCAAAAATGAAATTTTCTAGTATGAAGCAAACACAAAGGACATTTAGTATTAAGAAACAATCACAAATGACATGTATTATTATGAAGCAAGAACACATTCCATTTACTACTAGGAAGCAAGCACAAATAACATTTAGTACAATGAAGCAAGAACAAATGCCATTTAGTACTAGGAAGCAAGAAGAAATGACATTTAGTATTAGGAAGCAAGAACGAATGCCATTTAGTATAAGGAAGCAAGAAGAAATGCATTTAGTATTAGGAAGCAAGAACACATTCCTTATACTACTAGGAAGCAAACACAAATAACATTTAGTACAATGAAGCAATAACAAATGCCATTTAGTACTAGGACGCAAGAACAAATGATAGTAAAACATTGCCTCCTCCACCTTTTGATGAATTTTCCTACCAAAGATGTAGAACGCCATGAAATCGCTATGGTTAATTATATTTTTTTTTATTTCTTAAAATACAATTTATTTGTGCTGGAAACTGCAGTAAAACTGTGCACTATATGGCACAAAAACACACACACAATATATAAAGAGGGTTCAGGTTAAATATTAGTTTTACATTGAAGAAACAATACACCAATCCGACGTTTGGGCAAAAATGTCTTTATCAAGATAGAGATAAACAAGCACATAATGAAACACGTCGACCAAAGACAACACGTCAGCGTTTTAATACAAACGAAGTCTGAGAGTACACATAAGACAAAGAAAAGGGAAACCAGAGGAAATGTACTCTATTTCATGTCCATAAACTACAGCAGGAAAGTAACATGCATAATTAAAAGCAAAAATATGATAATACTAATACTAGTCATTGCTGAATCTATCGGTGGTAGGGTGGATGCATAAAGTGTCCTTGAATCTATCAGTAATAGATGGATATGTAAACCGTCCTTGAATCTATCGGTAGTAGATGGATATGTAAACCGTCCTTAAAACTATCAGTAATAGATGGATATGTAAACCGTCCTTGAATCTATCGGTAGTAGATGGATATGTAAACCGTCCTTGAATCTATCGGTAGTAGATGGATATGTAAACCGTCCTTGAATCTATCGGTAGTAGATGGATATGTAAACCGTCCTTGAATCTATCGGTAGTAGATGGATATGTAAACCGTCCTTGAATCTATCGGTAGTAGATGAATATGTAATCCGTCCTTGAATTTATCGGTAGTAGATGGATATGTAAACCGTCCTTGGATATATCGGTAGTAGATGGATATGTAAACCGTCCTTGAATCTATTGGTAGTAGATGGATATGTAAACCGTCCTTGAATCTATCGGTAGTAGATGGATATGTAAACCGTCCTTGGATCTATCAGTAGTAGATGGATATGTAAACCGTCCTTGAATCTATCAGTAGTAGATGGATATGTAAACCGTCCTTGGATATATCGGTAGTAGAATGGGCGCGTAACGTGCTCCTGGATCTATCGGTAGTAGAATGGATGCGTAAAGTGCTCCTGGATATATCGGTAGTAGAATGGATGCGTATACTGTTTGAAACTCGCTGGAATACAGATGCGGTTTTTTTAACGATACGTCTAAGTTTTATATTCTGTGCGTTTGTTAGTGTTGTTATTCCTGCACCAAACTATATAATAATATGTATGAACAAGAGTCCGACAGTGGCGTAGAGTGATATAGAACATGTCTCGGATGTCGATGGCACCAGGTTTAAACCGCTATGTGGCTTAATAGTGAGATGCCTCGGTATGTTTCGCATTCTCTTTTGTTGCCCTTCTTTTTCCACTATGGCAGAATTACTGACTTTTACCATTCCACTGGAACTTCCCTTTCTTTCCACGATATTATGAATATTCTTTGCAGCCATTTTACCTAAATATCTTTACATGATTTTATTTGGTTTCGTTGAGTCATCTGTGCCAGGCGATCCCTCATTTCTGCTGTTCTTGAAACCCATTTCTATTTCCTGGCTTATCATTTTTGGCTCTGCAATGTCTTGGTCTTTTTCCATACAAGTATGTTGCGTAAGGATGTTAGGATGATACAGTATTTGGAAAAATTCTGTCCACCTATTCTTCCTATTATTTCTATTATGTAGGGTATTTCATCTCTGCTGTTTATTATTGCAGTTGCGTTGTATCTTTCGTTTCTAATTCTCATTGCGTTGTCACGTTTAAAGAAATCTCTAGGTTCTTACATAGGCTAGTTATGTCCTCTCCACATTTGCGCCAATTATTATCTTTGCCTATTCTTTTCGTATTTCGACTAGTCTGTACTAGTCGAAACTTAAAACAAAACTTAATTGTTAAGCATCGTTTTTTATGTTGTTTCCTTTTTTTCCTGATATCTGCCAACCCAAGAATTTCTATATTATTTTTCTTTATAAACGAAATTAATTCAGGTGTTTTGTCCCCCAAGCCGCAAATATTCAAAGTAGCTGATTTGTATATCTTCTTCATTGTGCAGTTAGCTGTTGATTTGTATTCACTGCCGTATTACTCAAGCCCCACACACCCGGCTATAGAATGATCACTGGTAACCTGATGATGATAAGTAATATAAAAATTGGTATGCTTTAATAACTATGTGTTGCTACCACTGGATGATGCCCATTGACCGAGTGTCACAGCGTGATATAAACATGTGTGTATGAGAGGTTCCATATACTGTATTATTTATCTGGACAGAGAGAGAAACCTGTTTTCTAGTATCATCCAGACTTGGACATTAAAAATGTGACTAGTGATAATATGAAGTATGTGATATTAGATGATTAATTTAATCCGTAATTGTACCACTATGGAAAAATAAAGGTAGCAAGACAATGTGGGAATCATATAGATGCATCTCCTTAATAAGTCATACAGAAAAGTCTACGCAAAAATAATAGAACAGAGAATGTGATACATTGCAGAACCACAGCTGAATCTCTTTCAATTTGCTTCAGAAGAAGGGCAAGCTGTACAGAACAACTATTCGCACTGAGACAACTGAGTGAAAAAGCTATCAAATACAATCAAGATTTAAACACAGTAGTTGTAGACCAGGAAAATACATTCGCCAGATTAGATAGAAACATTCTATGGGAAACCTTAGAAATGTATAACATCAGAGGACATCTGTTAGACAATAGGAAAGCAATGTATACAAATGCCAAAGCTCAGTAAGAAAAACAAATGGACTGATTGAGCTTTTCGAAGCAAGATCTGGAGTAAGACAAGGATGCGTGCTTTCACCTCTACTTTTCAAAATATACCTGGACAGAATAATAAAAGAAGCTCACATCAACAGAGAGCTAAACATATCAAATAAACCCGATGAGGAACTTAACAAAGACATTTTGCAAAATCACATCAATGTATTGTTACTAGCATGTCCGACGTACAACATTAAATTAACGTTCAAAACCAAATTATGAAAATTGTCAAGTTTGCAACACCAATGGATATAACAATAGATAACACCAAAATGAAACGAGCCAAAGAATTTAAATATTTTTTTCTGACAGCATGTTTTCTGAAAATGGTGAACTAGACAGATAAATAGAAACAAGGTGCCAGATAAAGCAAACACAGTAACCTACATTATTTCACTATTACCTCTTCATCCAAATATCAAGATAGAAATACTAAAAAAACCCAGATAATATCTATAAATTTTATACCAACACTCTGTTACCAATGTCAAACATGGTCTATAACAAACTCGCAGCAGAGGAAAATCGTTACATGTGAAATGTAGTGTCTGAGAAAAGCTGCAACGGTTGCTAAATTAGATACAATAAAAAATGAAGACATTAGGAAAATAGTTGGTATAATATCATGTATGGAACATATTGAAATACAGCCCGTAAAATGGTTCGGTCACCTTATGAGAATGCACCCAAACAAAATACCAATAAGAGCATGTAACAAAAGAAAATCAGGGGTACAGTCAAAGATAGAAACATCAAGATAGCATTGAACAAACATGGACTAAATGTAACCACGGCGACGCATCTGGCGTTGAAACGACAACTTAAGCTCCCACACCTACGTGTAACGGCAAGTGTGAATAAGATCAGCCATCATTCACCTAGTTACAGATAATAGACTATAGCTAATTAATTTGACACATGTACACACGGAAAATAAACAACCGTTTCCCATATAAGATACCATTTAGTAAACATTCCGAAAAATACATTTAGAAATGTTCGTAAGGTCTCAATTACCTTTACATTTGCCACAATAATGAGAAAAATGTCGTTGACGAATGAGGTACGTGGAAATCAACATTGCAAAAAAGTGCAGAGCGTTTAAAAATATTTTTGATGGACTTTCTAGAAAATAGTGTAAAGTAGCAGTAACTTATTCACGCCATCACTGGCTATAGAGACATAAGAAGTACCTCGAATAATACATACGTGCTATAACCGTACAGAAAGACACATGGTGATACATGCATACTGCATACACATTTATATTCATGCATCTATATATATATATATATATATATATATATTAGTCATTAGGTTTCATGCCGGCTGGCGTAGGCGATTATGACTCTCCACAGCTCTTTATCTCCAGTATTATGTAACAAGATCCGTGTTGTTTCCCTGCACTTCCAGGTTGTTAAACTAAATAATATTTTCTCGCGTTGATGCCCTCTGTCTCTGTTGCCTTCTCTCTTGCTTGTTGTGTCTATGTTCTCCAAAAAACCACCTTGTTTCATAAAGAGACCAAAAATAAATGAATATTATCTTTTTGTTATACTATTGATTAAGGTCCATTTCGCACGTATATATATATATATATATATATATATATATATATATATATATATATATATATATATATATATATATATATATATATACATATATATATATATATATATATATATATACGTGTTTGGCATGATGGTCTGTGGCACATACTGAGGAAATTTAATTTTGACACCACAATTATAGACATTATTGAAGGTTTGTACGAAAATGCAAATAGTGCTGTCTTGTCACACAATACATTTGGAGAGTTCTTCAAAACAACTGTGGGAGTTCGACAGGGATGCATAATGTCCCCAGTACTTTTTAACATATACTTAGAGCACATCATACAAGAGACATTACATGACTACAACACGTCTATATCGATCGGAGGTCGTCCTATTTGCAACTTGCGTTTCGCTGATGATATTGATCTTATAGCTGGGTCAGAACAATCATTGCAAGAATTAACATCAAAGTTAGAAAAAGTTACCAGCAAGTACGGAATGGAAATCAATTCAGATAAGAGCAAAATCTTGGTAAACAGCAGAGACACAGAAAACCAGACTAATATCATGATAAATGGAAACACGCTTGAGCAGGTGAATACCTTCAAATACCTCGGATCCAGTATATGCAGCGATGGTAAATTCAAAGCAGAACTAAAAATAAGGCTGGAGATGGCTTTAGCGTCCTTGTCAAGGCTAACTGTGATTTGGAAAAGCAACATCAGTGTTGGAGTGAAAATCAAACTGTAGAAGTCGCTGGTGCTTTCTGTTGTGTTTTATGGTTGTGTGAGTTGGACACTCACTGCGGACATGGAGAGAAGATTACAGGCTTTCGAGTATAAATTCTACAGAAGAATTATACGAATTTCCTATAGCGAACATAAGACCAATGTGTACGTAAGAAATAAAGTAGAGATGTGTGCAGGTTTCCAGGAGCCATTGCTTTCAATAGTGAAACGACGAAAACTAGCATGGTCCGGACATGTATGCAGACACGATTCCTTGTCAAAAACAATACTGCAGGGAACTGTCGAGGGTGGAAGAAGCAGAGGAGGTCAAATAAAGACATGGACAGACAACATCAAGGAATGGACAGGGCTAGATATTTCCATACTCATCCGCATCACTGAGGATAGAATTCGCTGGAGGACTCTGTGTGCTGAAGCATCCAATGTGGTACCCCTAGACCCTGAAGGGTTATGGGTTTATTGATATATATATATATATATATATATATATATATATATATATATATATATATATATATATATATATGTATATATATATATATTTACTATTCAAAATGACATGTCTTAACAATCTGCTACTCAATAACTAACATCAAACCGCGCAGTAGCGCATTATGGTATGTGATTCTATAATAAAACTCGAATTTCAAAATGTGTGTGGAAATGTTTTCGTAGTGCAAAATGCTGTGAGGTACTTAATGGCGTGCATAAATATAACAAGGGGTGGGTGCTTTTAAGATGCAAGTCATGGCATTCTTTCTCAGTTCTGCTACTAGTTGTAAACAATTTGATCGTTTGTCGCCATCTTTTGGCATTGTTATAATTATTAAATATAGTTGTTACATGTACTTATTAAATCATGCTTTTATATTATTTCTATTCACAGTGTTATGAATATTTGTTTTATTTGGTGCTTCCATTCATTTTACTACAGTTCTTTACATTAATACAACTGAAATAAATTGTATTGTATAGTTTTTGTTCTACATAAAGCTAACACAACAATAAACATTACATAGTCTGCTCTTACCCTTAATTTATTCTACAGTAAACCATGAATAATTATTGTCAAAGTGAGATTTTAGATTTCGATAGTATACCCACATTTAGTGTGCACGGTTCTTAACCATCATCATGTGCTTTACAGGAAATTAAAAGAACTTTTGATGGGGAAGCCAGTACAAGAGTTACGCCAAGTCTGCTTTTGGTAGCAACTGTTGCAGCTGAAAAGGAGAAAATTGATTCATCGTATGATATCCCACATCTAGTAATGTAAGATTATCTAGTAAACAACTCATACTATTTGATTATTGTATATACATGTATATATATATATATATATTGTTTGATTACAAGTTGGCTAATATATCATATATTACCATTACCAAGAGACACCGAGCAATGACTTACTACCTGTATCACATAGGTTGTTGTTACTAAAAATAGTCGATATTTAATGCACAATACACAATCTTCCATAAAATACTCATGCGTGCATATTTCACACATCATGACTTATGTTGACAGATGCAACTGACAATTTGTCTCATTAGATATAGTTTGAGTCGCCAACAAATGAAATGCACGAGGGAAAATATGTACTATACACAGATAGACGGCGTTGCATGAGAACAATGCTTAAAGAACCTTAGATATTGGAGAATTTATTTAACACGTGAAATCTAGACTATTTTAAGTAACAGTCTTTTCTTTCTGTGATACTTGCTAAGCCAATCCGTATCTAAATTTCAGATGTATATGGAACATCTTCCAGTTCCGCAATGCTGATTCATAATAAAAATAGTCTGGAATACACACACCAACCCGCATAATAAACGCACACACTTTTGTATTCTGTAAATTGAATATATTTTGTTGAATATATTATTGAATATACTTTACAATAACTTATACAAAATAATAATTATCACTCATAATGTGCTGTCTCCGCATCAAAGGTGTAATGAATCTCCAACATCCCTTGCCGTGTTTGTTTTGATGTAGATCTTAGAAACGTCGATCGCTTTCTTTCAGACTCTTTTTATCACAATTGTTAGTATTATAATTTTATTAGAAAGACGTGTTTCTCGGTAACACTATTTGGAAATTCGAGGAAACAAGCGTCTGTATTCCAAGTCTGGTAAAGTAGAATTGATAGAGATAGATTAAAGTGCTAGAAGTAGATCAGTATATATTAGAAATAATTAGTAATTATAAGCGTTAGAGTTAGATAGTAACACCAGTGAAATAATAAAGTGATATAAATAATATAGATTAGATAGGAGTGTTAGATAAAACAAATAGTTTAGATAGACAGAAGTGATAGGCAGTTATAATAGGAAAAGTGTTAGATAGTTACACATACTAGAAATAATATCCTAGATTTAAAAAAGCCGAATTGATAGAAGCATAGAGAAGTGATAGTATATAGTCAGAGGAGTGAATTCATAAAACCGAGAGCACGTGGCCAAGGAAGGAAAAAGTTTCATTCTTCACACAAGGTAAAGGTTTTAATAACTCTAAACGGCAATGATAACAAAAGGTAAATCATTTGTTGAGGCTCTCAAGGAACCATCATCGAAAGCTCAACAGAACAGTGTTAAATCCTCAAAAGTGACTACCACTGAGGTAACGCTCAAGTCCTAACTAGGGAAACCAATACCAAGAATAGGCATAACCCAGATAGGGGACTTGGAAGTGAGCTTAAAATCATTACCTGACAACCTGATCAGATCAGTGCTCCATCCGGTAATAAATAAAAAAGCCATAGCGAGCATTAAAAAACAGACAAAAGGCTTAACCATCATACTGAGCCACAATGAAGAGGCAAGAATAGCCATAAGAAGAATCGAAGGAAGCTAGACCACAAAAATATCGTTGGCTCACCAAATAACAATAGAAATGGAAATCATAGAGTTTACCAACACAATTTGTGGTGAAAGGAATCCCTAAACAGATAGGTTCACATATATACACAGGCTACTCCAGAAGGAAAATATGGAAACACTATAATATCAGCAAAAATAATAACCAAAGGAGAAAAACAAACTTCAATGGTCATTGTGACTGTAAAGGGAGAAGCCTCAAAATGCCTAACCTTCGAAAATAGGAGGAAAATTCCTGAAATAATTCAATGCTCGCATTGCCAAAGATTTTGTCACTCAAGGGCAGCGTGCAAAAAATAAAGTATGAATCAGATACTGCGCAGGTCCAAATGCTCTAAACCAGTGCTCCCTGGCGGAAAAAAGACCAGAAAAATAAAAAATTAATGCAAATAGGGAGTGCTCAAACTGCACAGGAAACCACAGCGCTAGATACCAAGGGTGCCCAGAGTACCTAAAAAAGAAGGCAGAAGGGAGAATCCAATATAAAAAAACCAACAGGGTAACACACCCCCAATCATAAAGTAAAAACTTCAACGGATATCCACGAAGTATCAGAAGTAAAACAAATAGTACACTCTGAAAATACAATTAATGCCAAATCGATACAAGCAGTAGCACAACAAATAGAAAAAAAATATAGCAAAACTGTGTGAAATCAAACAAGACTCAGAATAACTAATTAAAACAGCAGAAGCGATCTACCAAATAAATATCAAAGTGGAATCCTGGAACGAACTAATCAGAACAAAGGGGAAAAAACTTCGAAGACTGGAAAGTACAAATAAACCAAGAGTTGGAGACCTTAAAAAATCTAATAGATAGCGTAATTGGAGACACAAGTAAAGATAAAAGCCCAACCACAAGAATAACAAGAGCCCAGACAAAGGGGCACGGCAATACAACCCTTAATACAACTAAATAAAATCAAAGTAAATACTTAAAATAATTATAATTGTATATAACACTATTATTAAACCATATATCCAAAAATAGAGAACATTAAAATAATCCAACATAACTGTATGAGTGCAGTACTAAACCTCTCTACTATGATGGAGAAATACAAGGAAGAAATTGTAATATACGGATTACAAGAAACTAGACTCAAACGAGGCCAGGGACTTTATTTCCAAGACCACACCATTCTTAGGAACGACAGAGAATAGCCAGGGAGGAGGGGTAGCTTTTGTAATTCATAATAATTATATTGTAAACGATTGGGGAACTATTAATACCTCAAATCTGGAAGGAATTGTAGTAACTATAAAAAGGAAAAAATAAATGTATCAAGATACTAAATCTTTACTGCCCTAAGGGGCATCTAACAGACGTTGATCTGTAGGAATTAACGAACAGACTCACAGGCCATACCTTATAGTTGGTGATTTCAATGCGCATCACTATACATGGGCCAGCCAGAAAAACAGTTTGGCAGGTGAAATACTTGTTGAATACTGTGAAGATAAAATCATAATCATCCTAAATGATAATTCAATAACCAGAGTCAACCCAAGTGAGAACGGACAAGACTCTTGTCTAGACTTGAGTATAGTCAGGTCTAGACTGTTCTCAACTAGATGGTAAACGTTGGAGGATGCGGGATCTGATCATTTACCAATTGGAATCACTCTAAAAGGTAAAATGTAAATGAACGCCGTGAACAAACGACCCAAATTTAACCTGCTAAAAGCAGACTGGGAAGAGGTCAGAAACACATTGGGCTGCCTGGACAGGAAAAATATATTAACAGACACAACGGAAGTGTTTGCAGAATCAATCACCAATGAAATTCTCAAGGTGGCATCCAAGTATATTCCAAACACAAACATACCGCTTCATATCTCAGAAATAGACATTACAGGTAAAAGGAAAGCAAACAAAGCTAGAAATCCGGTACGTTGGAGGAATCAAAACTTTACAGAAATGGTAAAACTGAGAGATAGAGCACTAAGAAAGGTCTGAAAGAGAAAATCGGAAGAATATTAACTAAACTACAAAAATATTAGGAAACAAACTAACAAAACTATATATAAAGCCAAAGAAACTCACTGGAGATCTTTTTGCCAGACATTAAGCTTTATAACTCCTACAAAAGAGATATGGAGAAAACTTAATTGCATTTTCGGCTACAATAAACCTAGGAAAAAATGTCCTGCACTTAATGACAACTCAGCCATAACTGATAAAGAAAAAGCTGACTCCCTGGCAGAATACTTCTATTCAGTAAGCGCATGTAAGAACATATCCCATCAAGAAGCACTCAGAAGAGAAACTCTACTGCAAAAACTGAAAGAAGAAAGTAAAACCATTGCCGAGGAAAAGTACATAAATGCAGAGATCATGTATGAGGAAGTAATTTCGGCATTGAGACAAAAAATCAAACTCAGCATCTGGTCCTGATATACTTAGCTATGCATTTTTAAAACATGTTCCAATGAATATAATAATTTTAATAACACAGTTATTTAATGAGGTATGGAATACTGGGAATATCCCAATTGCATGGAAGACGACGACAATAGTACCGAGATTAAAACCAAGAACCCAAAGGATGTCGTTCTCATACAGCCATATCTCATTGACATCACACCTAGGAAAGATATTTGAGACTATAGTCAATAAGAGAATTACCTTCCACCTCAATAAACACAATATTTACAGCCCAACCTAAGCTGCTTTCAGGAAAAATAGAAGCACCATTGACCAACTAATTAAAATTGAGCACGAAGTAAAGAAGGGATCTGAAAACAATTCTAAAACTCAGGCTATATTCTTAGATGTGGCACGCGCATACGACGAATGTTGGGGAGACGGAGCTCTCCATAAAAAAAAGGAAACGGGAATTCAAGGAAGAGCATACAAATATATAGAAAATTTCCTTAGCAACAGAAAGTTCCAAGTTATCGTAAACAATGAAAAGTTAGAAATCAATATTCAAGAAAATGGAATCCCAAAGGATCTGTAATATCTACTACAATATTTATCCTCATGGTGAATGACCTAGGGGACGAATTCGTAGACATGAAAACAAGTCCGTCACAATTCGCAGATGACGCAGCAATATGATGCACAAGAAATAATTTAAAATATTTATTATTTACTGTCCAAAGACGGTTGAACTAAGTGACCCAGTGGATAGAGAGATGGGGATTCAAAATCAATGCAAGCAAGTCAGTTGCAATGGTTTTCAATAGAGGAAATATAAATTTAGATAATAAGGTCAACATCAACATAAATCTAGAAAAAATAATATTTACCAAAAATACAAGATTCCTAGGAATGATGCTAGACCATAGTCTAAGATGGACAAACATATTACTAGCATATTCAATAGATGTAGAGGTGGGATCAATATGTTCAGATACATCAGAGGCAGTGGTTGGGGGGCGGATACTAAGATTATGCTCATATTCTATAAAGCCTACTTGAGGTGCAAGTTCGAATATGCGAGCATAGTATATGAGGATTCCACCCCGGCAAACATGAAAAAGTTAGGCACTATACAGCATAGAGCCCTGGAAACTATAGCAGGGGTGTCTATAGCTACATCTGCAGAAGCTCTTCAGGTGGCACTGCGGATACTACCACTGTCTCTGAGGAGATAGGAGATCATACTGAATTATTGAATACCGGGAAAATTAGCACTGGAGGCATTCAGACACCCACCAGGATGGAGAACCACAGAGGACCTGAGAAAATACCCAAACATAAGGGAATTTACATCAGCCAAAAACACAGTCCAGTTCTCCCCCCCCCCTCCCACGAGAACTAATAATACCAGAAACTGACACAGCACTATCAAACCGAATAAAATCAAAACAGTGCAGGCAAGAAATTAGAAACATAGCCATTGAGCACATAAATATGCATACTCAACGTAGCTTGAGGGTATTCACAGATGGATCCAAAGGAGAGATAAGACCAACATGACCGGAATAGCAATACCTGAATAGCAGATAAAAAAAGATATTGCAATCTAGAAAATACATCTGTATACACAGCATAATTAATAGCAATCCTCAAGGCATTAGAATTAGTAGCAGAAAACCCTCACAAAAGTAACAATACTCACTGACTCTCTGTCATCAGTACACGCATTACGGAACAAACATGATCACCAGAGACCAGACATTATAGAAGAGATACTACACACCGTCACAGCACTACACCACATGGATAGTCAGGTAACGATAATGTGGATACCAGCTCACGTTCGCACAAAATGAAATGAAATAGCAGATAGGGAGGTCAAACTTGGTAGAACAGAAGGCAGAGAAATTATAGTGGGACTAGAAAAAGGAGAAATTAAAAGTGAAATTAAGAAAATAATAAACAAGGAATGGATAGACGCATGGAACAACAGCAATAAATGTAGACATGCACATAATATGCTAAAAGTACCATCCAGATCAAGCCATGTCATGGATAATATGAAAATACCGTGGAATAAAATACTTTGGAGACTAAGACTCGGCTCACAACTATTTAAGATTTACTGTAATCTGGAATTACTGTAACTAGCAATATACAATTATTTGAATATGTGAATATTGAATGACACATAGAGAAACAGTTCAAACCAAAAGGTATAAGAGTAAAAATAGGAGAACAAGTGAGAGAAATTGATATAAAGAATTGAATATGGCAAGGAACAAGCAAAAATAAGTGTGAGAGATTATGTGGGTATAAATGAGAAGTTGAAATGGGGCACATAAAAATGTACAAGGTCGAAAATGCATGTATAACTATACATAAAGATGTAACCATAAGGACTGAAAATGTAATAGAACAGACAAGAATAATAAGAATGTGTGCGTGTGTATGGTATGTACGAAGGAGAGAAAACAGGAGAGTGAATGAATAAGTGACAGAAGCTTGTATAACTCTGTATCAGGAAGACTTGATTGTATTGTACCATATATTGTCATATCTAGACTAGTATAATCATCATATGTATCGAAGGAAGAATAGAGATGTAGATAATCCCACTGTATGTATATATTTATGTCTTGTAATTTTATGTAATAAAAATAAAATATATATGTGTGTGTGTGTGTGTGTGTGTGTGTGTGTGTATATGTGTATATCATATATATGTACATAGGTAAGACTATGTATGTGTATGTGTGTGGGTATATATATAGATGTGTATGTGCATACGTAAGGGTATGTACATATAATTATATGAGAATCTTAAACTGTATATATGTATACATATATATGCTTTAACAAAAAATCCACAGGTACGACCAGCAGACAGTCATCACAGCATATAGACAACAGACAATCAAGACAGAAACAACAAAAAAACAGCACATAGATGGCACAACACAACACATAAGAGCACCAACCAGACAGTAAATAGCCCTTATAAGGACTACCAACTTCAACATAGTTAATGAGAAAAAAAAATCTTTCTCCACAGGTACAATTTGCAGCCGATCCTGCACACCCAATATCAGTCTAGACAACTACAGACAACATGTGATCCAGACCGACACAGCGGATGGACAACACAGAAGAAAGAACATCAACACAATCAATAAAAAGTCCTTGTAAGGACTACCACCTTATAGTCTCATCAATAACAACAGAGACTGGAATAGCCACACCATAGTCCACATAAGGACTACTAATAGGTGGCTGAGCAGAGAACCCGGCTAAAAGAGCCACATCATAGCACAGACAAACAACAAAAACACAGGGCCTCAAACGCCTTGATATAACCGACATGGACAGCATACTTAACAAACAAACAAACAAAAGAGACGTACTATGGGAAGTCTAGAAATGTAATGTTACACAGGATAATTGTTAGAAAGTATAATAGCTTTATATAAAAACTGGCAGTGCGTGGTAAGAACATCAGATAGTTTTACAGACGCATTTGAGACAAAAACGGGAGTGCGTCATGGTTTCGTGCTATCATACTTGTTTTTTAATAAATATGCATAGACAGAATAATAAAAGAGGCACAACATGCAGAGGGCAACATCACCGATTCAGAACAAGATAACTCAGGTGAACTAAACAATGAATTGCTTTTCGCAGACGACCAGAGCCTCATACACGAAAACGAAGAACAACTACAACATCATGTTAACTCACTATCTGCAAAATGTAGAAACTACAACATGAAGATCAGTACACAAAAGACGGAAACTATTAGACGAGGCAGAACGTCGAGCCTACTAAACATACATGTAGACAGCACAGGGGTAAAACAAGTATCAGAGTTCGAATATATCGATAGTATTTTCACAGAAAATTGAAGCCTTATAGAGAGATAGAGACGAGATGCCAAAAGACAAATGCAGTAACATATCAACTGCATATCACTACTTCTGCATCCCAAGATCGAGATGGAAGTTAAACGACAGATGATTTACAGTATATTCCTACCAACACTGTGTTACCAGTGTCAAACCTGGTCTATCTCTTCTTCACATTACAGAAAGATAGTGACATGTGAGATGAAATGCTCGAGGAAAGCTGCAGGTGTTACGAGGCATAATAGATTACGAAATGAAGAAATCAGAGAAAGAATAAGTATAATACCTTACACAGAATACATAGAGAGGCAGCAGATCAAGTGGTTTGGCCACATTATGAGAATACGATCACGACAAGTTGTCCGTATTATATAACCAAATAGATATAGATCAGGGTACAAAGACAGTGAAAGACCACGGAAAAGATGGATAGAAAACGTAAGCTACATCATGAACAAACACGTTCATAGCATAGCCGAGGTCACAAATATGGTCTTGAAACGTATGCTCGAGCTCCAATCACACCTACGCTTAACAAACAACATTGGGACAAGCAATAGACAATAAAAGAATTAGTATGTACATATTGTTTATCAATTGTTGGTTTCTTATACAGATTACGGGGCGTTTGAGTATTTACAACAGCTGGTAGGCTATATTATTGGCCTTTTGACAGCTTGTTTCGACTTCTATATTGAGTTTGTCATTTTTTGCAAAGATGCTTCCTAAATATTTGAACTCTGAGACCTGTTTGAGTTTTGTACCGTTAACAGATACATTTAACTGTGACTAGGGGTTCTGATGAAGTTCCTAGTATTTGATTTAGATATTTTGAGTTTCATGTTGTATTGTTCGCAGGTTGTATGGAGTGTGTGTATTTCGCCGTAATTGATCATCATATTCGTATGTAAGCTTTGATCCTCGGCAAATCACAGCTCATTTAGTGAGATGTGTTCTTCATTTGGTTTCTCTTCAGTGGTCGATTTGTCTCATGGATCCACAACTATAGTTACCCTGTCCGTGTATGTTACGAACAAAATTGGTGATATTACGCTTCATTGTCTGACGCCTGTTTTTATTTAAAATGGATCTTCTGTACCCTTAGTGGTTCTGATAATCTTTTAGAAATTCTTGTATAACGCTCTTATGTTGTCTAGTAATTGCCCACATATTCCATAGTCCCCCAATTTTTTCCACACTTTTTCTCTGTAAAACTCTATCAAATTTCCTTCGTTGGTCGTAGCATCAATGTTTGGTGCTTTGTTGTATCCAGGTATATATTCGCTCAGCTCAGCAACGCAGAACTTGCGCCTGTGCCATACCTTTCCCGAGACCAATTTGTGTCTTAATTACCTGGTGTTCTATTATCTTTTTGATCTTTTATGATATTTGTATATATCTTCCTACGTTGCTGAGTAGAAGTATGTATCTGTATGTCCCACACTCTCTTTTGTTGCCATTTTCTCTATATGGGTACAATTACTGCTTTCTGTCAGTCATCTGGTATATGCTTTATTGCCATGTTGCTATGAGTATTCTGTTAAGCCAGCTTACTTCAATGTCTTTGTTTACTTGGATAAAACCAATCATCTGATCAAGTGTATGTATTTTATCTCAGGTGCACCGACTTTATAAATGTTATGACGTATGACTATCATGGAAGTGATGAATCGCTCGTTGGATTCAATGCTCCGTTATATGCTAACCGAAAGGAAACGGGGGAAGCTAGATTCCTGAACATTGTAAGTTGCTTATTTTTTATCAACACAGCTGCAGAAAATTTAAAAAAAATAGTATTCTTTGAGAAAAGATGTATTATTCATCTATGTTTTTCCCATGAGCTGTAAAGAAATGAGCGCTTGTACAGCAGATTAGAATATACGATATTTACAGAGTGGACCCTCTTCAAGTGATACGGAACAATATATTTTAGAGATGTTTACCCATAACGGCTTTCGTAGATGTCATCATCGATCTATTTATCTATCATTACGCTGTGGCCCTTATTTGCCTTGCGGCATAAGGGGTGGAAGAGTTCTCTGGAAATTGCCTTCCTGTGTGCTGTTTGTAAACTTGTTCCTGTGGCTTCTTGATTTCTGTGATCCATCATGATCTGCCTCTGGCTTTATAGCTGTTAGGTATATGAGTCATGGTCATTTGTGGCATGCTATCTATCGGTAGTCTGGAAGCGTGTGAAAACCACTTGATCTGTTGTCTTTTGATGTGTTCCAAATAAGGTATTGTTTTGGTTATCCGTATAATGTTATCGTTTCTAATTCTATCTCTTAATGACACTCCGAGTATTCTTTGTAGACATGTCATGTCTGCTTTCATTAATTTTCTTTTGTCTTGTGCTGTCATTGTCCAGGTTTGGCACTGTGATGGAATAATACTAGTCTTGTACACTTCAAATTTAGTGCCAATGTTTACATATTAGTTCTTGAAAATACGTGCCATCTGTCCTAGGATGGTCACAATGACCATTGATGAAGTCCTATACTGTAATTCTTCCTAAACTTTTTGTTGCAGAGGGTTGGTACTTTATCCCCTAGTATGCTAGAATCCAGTGTGATTGATGAGGGTCAAAGGTCGTATATGATGTAGAGAAATAGAGGAAAATATATTTTTTTTCAAAATAATATTTGATTGAGAAAGTTATGTATCGGTAAATTTAGTTAATGTGAAGCTTTCTCGTTTTCATACTAATGTCCGCATTATTTATTAATGACACAATTTGCCGAAATTTCTATCTCACAATTTTATGTGACACTGATTGAATAATCCCTTCATCTGCACAGTGTTATGTTGAAGGGAACAGAGTTTTATGTGTAATTTCAAATAGTTCTGGATATTCATCAATCAATTTTATCCAAATGGAAGTACTTTAACCATAAGAACATGTAGGCATATTAGTGACATATTTAGCACTTGATCTTTAGTTATCTCCAAAAACGTGTCCCCCGATGTGATCGCCATGTCATCCTTAAGTATAATCAATATTTACGGATCCGTTCCGATTGTTTACGTGATTATTCTTCAACTGAAATGTACTTTTCAATGGTTTTTACAGGTATTCAATGTTACAATTTTGTACAGATGAATCACTAATACTTTCGACTGCATCGACAATAGTTTTCGATAAGTTATGAATCACATTAAAGCAATTTGTTGATACACTAGTCTTTCATGTTGTTAGATTCCTCTTTTGACCATTATATCGTATCCACTATAGTAAAATATGGATTATGTAATCTTTGCATGGACATGCTCAACTCAAGAATACCTCCGCAGCTAAGCAGTTGAAAATGTTGGAGATATTAGCCAAGCAAGTGGGAGAGTAACATCACATGATGTAAAATGTACAGTTTAGTACAGTGCACCATTAAGACAAGAGACAGGGGATGCTGGAGATCCGTTGCAGCCAACCTTCGTTGCGGAGACGGTACTTGATGATGATGATGAGCCAAGCAAGTCATCTGTGCTAAACTTCCGGTTTTGTGGGATCTCTTGTGGACCTGCTCTAGCACACGGATCAGCACTTCGAGAAACGCTTCTCTAAAGTGATACAAATCACTGGATACATTTTTACAAAGACAACTTTCGTTTTAAAGGGGATACTATTGCGAACCATTCAATGCTTCTTAATAATGCGAATTGTTTTATTAATTTGTCTATGTTACATTATAAATAGCCTTGTTCTGCATATCTGGTATATATATATATATATAAATAATGCTTGTGGTTGTGTTGTTGCATGTGTCTCGATGGATGATCCATATTGATAGCACATTGAAAATATAGATCTTCGATGTTGGAACTAAATTTTAATATTGTTTTATGGATGCAGATTGGTTGAATTTTTATTGAAAAACATGTTGACTTAAGTTACGAGGCGAGTCGGTGTTAGCTGAACGGACCTTATTCAAATACTACTTCTACCCTTCTAATATCATACTGCGTGTTAAAATTTCGAAAAATTAATAATGAATCTGTCATCTACTATATATGATGTAAGAGTTCACTAAGAACATTGAAGTTGGTGACCCCACGATATAGCATGGTTTTATACAGTCTAGTCTGTTTCAAAGTACTGTCTACCAACAGTACGACACCTGACACGTAACCAGGTATCTATCTGAATGCGATACTCCCCATGTATCTATGACAAAATCCAATTTGTAAACTATACGTCCAGAGAGGAAAACTACTCTGAAGAAGAATTGGCGCATTATTGGAATGTATCAAAACTTGTATTTACAACGTGCTACCATTGGAATGGATCAAATTGCATTGACAACCTGCTACGTTTGGAATGGATCAACGCTTGTATTTACAACGTGCTAACGTTGGAATGGATCAATGCTTACATTTACATTCTGCTACCGTTGGAATGGATCAAATTTGCATTTACAACCTGCTACGTTTGGAATGGATCAAAGCTTGTATTTAGAACGTGCTAACGTTGGAATGGATCAAAGCTTGCATTTACAACGTGCTACCGTTGGAATGTATCAAAGCATGTATGTACAACGTGCCACCGGTGGAAGGGATCGAAAACGTGTGTGTACAGCATGCCACCGTGGGAAAGGATTACAGTACAGCATGCCTCAAGAATATTACAAAAATAGTCAACACCGATTGTTTTGAAGCAACCACCGGTTCTCATCATGAAGTGCCCCTCCACACTGAAGTTTGGCTGCAACAGGCCTTCAACATCCCCAGTCTCTCGTCATGCGCTCTAGTAGACTATGACCGTCCATCACTCGATGCTACACTCCTACTTGTATCTCTGGTTCTCTGTTGCTTGCTTCGCTTCGAGTTTACCCTCAAGTAAGGTCTTCAACAAGGTGTAATATCTTTTAATATGTCCAAAATATGTTATTAGTGTGATCTTCATTTCTTTCAACAATTCTTTCTTCATACGAAGTGTTGTTGGAACTTCTTCCAAAATATCTCCATATTCTTCTATATATACACATCAATTATGTCTTCTACTTGTTTCTATAGTGTTTATGTTACAGAGCCAAATATTAATATAGAATAGATATAGCATTTCATAATTCTAACTTTTAGCTTGTTTATTTGTTTATATGTTAATATTTTCAGTATGTTAGTAATTCATATTCTCCTTTTAACTTCTATTTCATATCTGCCGTCAGTTGTGATTATATATCCGAGATATGTAGTTTCTCTCCAAGTAATTTTATGTTTATCACCTGGTCTTCTTCGACATTGCTGATTATCACGACTCAAATTGTAACTAATTGTAAAACATGCGCATCAACACGAGCGTCAGGAGAAACACCTTACGCTGAAAGCAAAGCTCCATTTCGTGACATAGGGTAAAGACAAAATGAAGTAATCAAACTGTCAAGATTATATTTTTGGACGTAATTCCGACCATCCTTTTGTTTAGTTCTCGGTCAGTGTGGTTTTTGTTTTTATTCACTTTGTTCCGTCATATACGTATATTTTTGTTCGTTTGGTTTCCACATGTATTTATAGTTTTATGTATTTGCTGTTTCAATCCTTCTGGCATCTTGCATTCACATTTTGCTCGGATACGTTAGCGTGCTGCTGTGTCATTCTTACTCGTCGTCTTTTGATGTTATGTTATTTTCATCTAGATAAATACATTTTGATCTAAATTTCGATTGTGTATTTTTATTTTTATGATTATGTCATGTGTACTGGTATGTGTATTCTTTCATGTTAGCACCCGTCAGTTATAGTGTGTTACCCGTCGTCCAGTATATTACCTCCTGTTGTCTATTATATAAGTACTATTTTCGTACAGTTTTACAGCAGTGTTACCTTTTATTGATTGCCAAGATTATATTTGCACTATCATCATCATCATCACTGAACACAACAGTTTTAAAGTACAGTAAGAATTAACAATTACATATATTATTCATTCATTCATCAGGTGCCATGCCGGCTGGCGTAAAGATTATGGCTCTCCACAGCTCTCTATCTCAAGTAGTATGTATCAATATCGTTGTTGCTTCCCTCCGGTGCCAGGTTATTAAACTGTCTAATATTTTCTCACGTTATTGCTGTCTGTCTCTTCCGTCCTCAATCTTGACTGTTGTGACTATGTTATCCAAACATCATTGTCTTATAACGTGGCCAAAAAATGAAAACTGCCTATTTCCTATATTATTGAATACGCTCCGTTTCGCATTTGACTCTTTCAACACTTCCAAAGTAGTTTTCCTGGCAGTCCATGGTATTCTCAGCATTCTTCTTTAGAACCACATAGCTGTTGCTTATAATTTCCCACTTTCCAGTTTGATTATTGTCCAAGACTCGAAACAATATGTAACTTTAGGAGTTATATAGCACTAAAGAACTCTCTTCCTCACTTCTAATGACAAGGTCATATAACACAATATATTTTTATTTTTTCTGAATATTATCCATCATATGGATGTTGAAAGCAACGAGAAGCTATCACTTTTTTCCCAATAAGAAAGTCATGGCGACACACAGAAGTAGGTCTACAGTACTTAGTGGTAATATTGCAACATGAAACTTCATATCGTTAGCATAGAGTTGTCATTTAGACAACATCAAACAAGAAATGGACATAATGAACATATATAATATTCATCATAATACAATGTGACAATTCAATTATTGACAAAGACCTTCACACAATGAACCTGTAGTTTTATTTGTATTATTTGACCAGAATTGGACTATGCAGTATTATGTATCTTTGGGAGCACCGAAGGATAAACTAAATATTGGAATATCGAGCTACGGTCGCAGCTTTACACTAATTAACATGTTCCATCATGATGTCCTCTCGCCAGCAACAGGTCCAGGTGCAGCCGGTCCAATCACACGAATGAAAGGTTTGATGTCCTACTATGAGGTAACTCACTGTCATAAACTCTTCAAGGATATACACTCAATTAGCAAACGGATGTGTTCTTTATTCTAAAGCAAAAATGGCATGATGCATAGTTTCTGTTAGTTTTCAAATACGATACATTTTCAAATATAATAATAATCATTGAAATTTACCCGGGGCAGGCATTTCCATTTCAACTTTTTTGAGGCGCCAATAATACATCCAATCTTATGTACACAGTAGATGATCGGCGTTCATAGCGTCTAGTTCAACACGTAATGTCTATGAGACGAATTAAATATTCTACATCGGCACAAACAGATTAAATATTGTTTAGTTATACGTATTTAAATATTGTTTAGTTATACGTATTTAAATATTGTTTAGTTATACGTATTTAAATATTGTGAAAACATCGTATGGGTTATGAAATATTATGTACATAATGTATTACATGTATTCTTATATAGCTAGTATTTTAGTAGAGGGGTTACAGTTATGTCAGAAAAAAATGCTATTCATTGATTTTAATCAGTGTATTAACAAGAAACTGCAAAAAATGCTAAACAGGTGTCCATATCTGTCTGAGAAATGATGCCCATATGTTGACAAAATGTTGAATAAATGTGATACAATATCTATCCTTTCATAGAATTGGTAACACCCTCCTCCCGTTATTATTATGCGATAAAACAACTGAAATCAGTGATCTTCTCCATAATGACATTCTCAAGGAAGTGAATAGTTGTCCCTTTGTCAATAGTAAACAAAAAAATTATTATCCTCTGTTGTACAAAATTATTCTACCGCCTTAAATTAGTTTGTGTTCTACGATTTGTTAGTTAGTCGAAACGTTATCATCACTCCATGTCAAATCATCAGTTCATAAGTGCTATGATCTCCTCCTCAAGATATCCCACAGTGTCTAGCGCCTTATTAAACCTACTCTGTGTTGGTTTGTTAGTATCCTCTGGTTACCTGCAGATTGTAGTGTTTAAACATGCCCCACTTTACATGGTATTCCTGTTGTCTGTTTAGGATGCAGATTCACAAACGTTCGTTATATCAGTTAGTCGTTCTATCTATCTAAGACTATGATCTCAGCTCGGTCTTTTGCTTGTCCTGTCCCCATGATTGCCGTACCAGCAAGACTGCGCGTTAATTTCCTCACACACTGGCATGTCTACGTACAAATATAAGCATGATTCATGTCAGTCTAGATCGCTGCATCGACCCCATCCAATAAATGCGTGTCCAACCATTCTCAATATGTCTTATCATGCTCTTTGAGTAGCTCATAAAACACAAACAAGTGAGGATTCGAGACTAACCACGCCGTTTCCCTAGTTATCGCCATGATCTTCGTGGTCATGATATTTGTAGTAGTAGAAAATGCACTTCAGTCTTCCTTCACAATTCTCTTTCCAAACTGTGCCAGAAAGGTGTATGAGCTGTGTACATTCCGCATACCAAAACTATCTATATAAAGTACTATCTTACAGGAATTCTCATCAACCACTATCAACACTAGAACCAGAAATACTACTACCACGACTGTCAACACAACAAGCATTAGCATTACTATCAACTTTATCACAATAGACATCACTATCCACACAATCACCAATGATATCACTAGCAACATCACCAACACCACTACTGCCAATCAAACCGATCACCAATAAAACCACTATATGCACCTTACGTACCACTACCACTATCAATATTATTACTATTACCATCACTATCTACAACACAGCTATTAATACCACGATTACCACCATCACTACCACTACTACCACTACTATCACCATTACCAACGCGACTAAAACCAATACTATCAACACCACCACACATATCAACACCACCATAATTACTACTAGGAATGTGTCAACACCATAACTACTACTAAAGCCACTATCAACAGAAAGACATCTACTGACACCGTTATCAATACTACTACTACCACTAACAATACCACCACTACAACTCTCACGACTAACAACAATAACACAATTCTATCACCACTATCAACACCACTACTACTACTACCACCACTATCAACACCACCACCACTACTACCGTCACTATCAACAGAAAGACAACTACTGACACCGTAATCAACACTACTACTACTACCACCACTATCAACACCACCACCACTACTACCGTCACTATCAACAGAAAGACAACTACTGACACCGTAATCAACACTACTACTACTACTACCACCACTAACAATACCACCACTACAACTCTCACGACTAACAACAATACCGCAATTATATCACCACTATCAACACCACTACTATTACTACCACTATCAACAGAACCACTACAACTAACAACCATACACCAACCACTATCACTACTATCACCACTACAACTACCACTAACTACTATCATCACTATCAACACGACCGCTAAAACTACCACTAACTACTATCATCACTACCAACACCACCGCTACAACTACCACTAACTACTATCATCACTACCAACACCACCGCTACTATCACCACTATAAACACTAACACAACTAGGACCACTATCAATACCACCACTATTACTATTAATACAACCAAAACTACAACCACTATAAAAACGCACTTACTACCACCACTATAAAAACCACAACTACTGCCACCGCAATGGACACCACCATTATGCGTATTACCACAACTACTACCACAAATAACAACATCGCCACAACCACTACTACAACCACTATCAAGACCACCGCTATCAAAAACTATTATAACTACTATGACCACTGTAAACATCACCACTACTAACACCACAATCAACATCACCACCATCAACATCACCACCATCAACATCACCACCATCAACATCACCACTACTAACACCACTATCAACATCACCACCATCAACATCACCACCATCAACATCACCACCATCAACATCACCACTACTAACACCACTATCAACATCACCACCATCAACATCACCACCATCAACATCACCACCATCAACATCACCACTACTAACACCACTATCAACTTCACCACCATCAACATCACCACCATCAACATCACCACTACTAACACCACTGTAAACATCACCACTACTAACACCACTATCAACATCACCACTACTAACACCACTATCAACATCACCACTACTAACACCACTATCAACATCACCACTACTAACACCACTATCAACATCAGCACTATCAACCTCACCACTACTAACACCACTATCAACATCACCACTACTAACACCACTATCAACATCACCACTACTAACACCACTATCAACATCACCACTACTAACACCAATATCAACATCAGCACTATCAACATCACCACTACTAACACCACTATCAACATCAGCACTATCAACATCACCACTACTAACACCACTATCAACATCAGCACTATCAACATCACCACTACTAACACCACTATCAACATCAGCACTATCAACATCATCTCTACTAACACCACTATCAACATCACCACTACTAACACCACTATCAACATCACTACTACTAACACCACTATCAACATCACCACTACTAACACCACTATCAACATCAGCACTACTAACACCACTATCAACATCAGCACTATCAACATCACCACTACTAACACCACTGTAAACATCACCACTACTAACACCACTATCAACATCAGCACTACTAACACCACTATCAACATCAGCACTATCAACATCACCACTACTAACACCACTGTAAACATCACCACTACTAACACCACTATCAACATCACTACTACTAACACCACTATCAACATCACCACTACTAACACCACTATCAACATCACCACTACTAACACCACTATCAACATCAGCACTATCAACATCACCACTACTAACACCACTGTAAACATCACCACTACTAACACCACTATCAACATCAGCACTATCAACATCACCACTACTAACACCACTATCAACATCAGCACTA
Organism: Meghimatium bilineatum; assembly: GCA_034231615.1. Classification (NCBI taxonomy): domain Eukaryota; kingdom Metazoa; phylum Mollusca; class Gastropoda; order Stylommatophora; family Philomycidae; genus Meghimatium; species Meghimatium bilineatum. The sequence continues at coordinate 60,796,869 of CM067320.1, forward strand.
TCAACATCACCACTACTAACACCACTATCAACATCACCACTATCAACATCACCACTACTAACACCACTATCAACATCAGCACTATCAACATCACCACTACTAACACCACTGTAAACATCACCACTACTAACACCACTGTAAACATCACGACTACTAACACCACTATCAACATCACCACTACTAACACCACTATCAACATCACCACTACTAACACCACTATCAACATCACCACTACTAACACCACTATCAACATCACCACTACTAACACCACTATCAACATCACCACTACTAACACCACTGTAAACATCACCACTACTAACACCACTATCAACATCAGCACTATCAACATCACCACTACTAACACCACTGTAAACATCACCACTACTAACACCACTATCAACATCACTACTACTAACACCACTATCAACATCACCACTACTAACACCACTATCAACATCACCACTACTAACACCACTATCAACATCAGCACTATCAACATCACCACTACTAACACCACTGTAAACATCACCACTACTAACACCACTATCAACATCAGCACTATCAACATCACCACTACTAACACCACTGTAAACATCACCACTACTAACACCACTATCAACATCAGCACTATCAACATCACCACTACTAACACCACTATCAACATCACCACTATCAACATCACCACTACTAACACCACTATCAACATCAGCACTATCAACATCACCACTACTAACACCACTGTAAACATCACCACTACTAACACCACTGTAAACATCACCACTACTAACACCACTATCAACATCACTACTACTAACACCACTATCAACATCACCACTACTAACACCACTATCAACATCACCACTACTAACACCACTATCAACATCACCACTACTAACACCACTGTAAACATCAGCACTACTAACACCACTATCAACATCAGCACTATCAACATCACCACTACTAACACCACTGTAAACATCACCACTACTAACACCACTATCAACATCACCACTACTAACACCACTATCAACATCAGCACTATCAACATCATCTCTACTAACACCACTATCAACATCACCACTACTAACACCACTATCAACATCACTACTACTAACACCACTATCAACATCACTACTACTAACACCACTATCAACATCACCACTACTAACACCACTATCAACATCAGCACTACTAACACCACTATCAACATCAGCACTACTAACACCACTATCAACATCAGCACTACTAACACCACTATCAACATCAGCACTACTAACACCACTATCAACATCAGCACTACTAACACCACTATCAACATCAGCACTACTAACACCACTATCAACATCAGCACTACTAACACCACTATCAACATCAGCACTACTAACACCACTATCAACAAAACTACTGTCAACATCACCACTGCTAATACCACTATCAACATCAGCACTACTAACACCACTATCAACATCAGCACTACTAACACCACTATCAACATCAGCACTACTAACACCACTATCAACAAAACTACTATCAACATCAGCACTACTAACACCACTATCAACATCACCACTACTAACACCACTCTAAACATCACCACTACTAACACCAATATCAACATCACCACTAATAACACCACTATCAACATCACCACTACTAACACCACTATCAACATCAGCACTATCAACCTCACCACTACTAACACCACTATCAACATCACCACTACTAACACCACTATCAACATCACCACTACTAACACCACTATCAACATCACCACTACTAACACCAATATCAACATCAGCACTATCAACATCACCACTACTAACACCACTATCAACATCAGCACTATCAACATCACCACTACTAACACCACTATCAACATCAGCACTATCAACATCACCACTACTAACACCACTATCAACATCAGCACTATCAACATCACCACCATCAACATCACCACCATCAACATCAGCACTATCAACATCACCACTACTAACACCACTATCAACATCAGCACTATCAACATCACCACTACTAACACCACTATCAACATCACCACTACTAACACCACTATCAACATCAGCACTATCAACATCACCACTACTAACACCACTATCAACATCACCACTACTAACACCACTATCAACATCAGCACTATCAACATCATCTCTACTAACACCACTATCAACATCACCACTACTAACACCACTATCAACATCACTACTACTAACACCACTATCAACATCACCACTACTAACACCACTATCAACATCAGCACTACTAACACCACTATCAACATCAGCACTATCAACATCACCACTACTAACACCACTGTAAACATCACCACTACTAACACCACTATCAACATCAGCACTACTAACACCACTATCAACATCAGCACTATCAACATCACCACTACTAACACCACTGTAAACATCACCACTACTAACACCACTATCAACATCACTACTACTAACACCACTATCAACATCACCACTACTAACACCACTATCAACATCACCACTACTAACACCACTATCAACATCAGCACTATCAACATCACCACTACTAACACCACTGTAAACATCACCACTACTAACACCACTATCAACATCAGCACTATCAACATCACCACTACTAACACCACTATCAACATCACCACTATCAACATCACCACTACTAACACCACTATCAACATCAGCACTATCAACATCACCACTACTAACACCACTGTAAACATCACCACTACTAACACCACTGTAAACATCACCACTACTAACACCACTATCAACATCACTACTACTAACACCACTATCAACATCACCACTACTAACACCACTATCAACATCACCACTACTAACACCACTATCAACATCACCACTACTAACACCACTATCAACATCACCACTACTAACACCACTATCAACATCACCACTACTAACACCACTGTAAACATCACCACTACTAACACCACTATCAACATCAGCACTACTAACACCACTATCAACATCAGCACTATCAACATCACCACTACTAACACCACTGTAAACATCACCACTACTAACACCACTATCAACATCACTACTACTAACACCACTATCAACATCACCACTACTAACACCACTATCAACATCACCACTACTAACACCACTATCAACATCAGCACTATCAACATCACCACTACTAACACCACTGTAAACATCACCACTACTAACACCACTATCAACATCAGCACTATCAACATCACCACTACTAACACCACTGTAAACATCACCACTACTAACACCACTATCAACATCAGCACTATCAACATCACCACTACTAACACCACTATCAACATCACCACTATCAACATCACCACTACTAACACCACTATCAACATCAGCACTATCAACATCACCACTACTAACACCACTGTAAACATCACCACTACTAACACCACTGTAAACATCACCACTACTAACACCACTATCAACATCACTACTACTAACACCACTATCAACATCACCACTACTAACACCACTATCAACATCACCACTACTAACACCACTATCAACATCACCACTACTAACACCACTGTAAACATCAGCACTACTAACACCACTATCAACATCAGCACTATCAACATCACCACTACTAACACCACTGTAAACATCACCACTACTAACACCACTATCAACATCACCACTACTAACACCACTATCAACATCAGCACTATCAACATCATCTCTACTAACACCACTATCAACATCACCACTACTAACACCACTATCAACATCACTACTACTAACACCACTATCAACATCACTACTACTAACACCACTATCAACATCACCACTACTAACACCACTATCAACATCAGCACTACTAACACCACTATCAACATCACCACTACTAACACCACTATCAACATCAGCACTACTAACACCACTATCAACATCAGCACTACTAACACCACTATCAACATCAGCACTACTAACACCACTATCAACATCAGCACTACTAACACCACTATCAACATCAGCACTACTAACACCACTATCAACATCAGCACTACTAACACCACTATCAACAAAACTACTGTCAACATCAGCACTACTAACACCACTATCAACATCAGCACTACTAACACCACTATCAACAAAACTACTATCAACATCAGCACTACTAACACCACTATCAACATCACCACTACTAACACCACTCTAAACATCAGCACTACTAACACCACTATCAACATCAGCACTACTAACACCAATATCAACATCATCACTAATAACACCACTATCAACATCACCACTACTAACACCAATATCAACATCACCACTAATAACACCACTATCAACATCACCACCATCAACATCACCACCATCAACATCACCACCATCAACATCACCACTACTAACACCACTATCAACTTCACCACCATCAACATCACCACCATCAACATCACCACTACTAACACCACTGTAAACATCACCACTACTAACACCACAATCAACATCACCACTACTAATACCACTATCAACATCACCACTATTAACACCACTATCAACATCACCACTACTAACACCACTATCAACATCAGCACTATCAACCTCACCACTACTAACACCACTATCAACATCACCACTACTAACACCACTATCAACATCACCACTACTAACACCACTATCAACATCACCACTACTAACACCAATATCAACATCAGCACTATCAACATCACCACTACTAACACCACTATCAACATCAGCACTATCAACATCACCACTACTAACACCACTATCAACATCAGCACTATCAACATCACCACTACTAACACCACTATCAACATCAGCACTATCAACATCACCACTACTAACACCACTATCAACATCAGCACTATCAACATCACCACTACTAACACCACTATCAACATCAGCACTATCAACATCACCACTACTAACACCACTATCAACATCAGCACTATCAACATCACCACTACTAACACCACTATCAACATCACCACTACTAACACCACTATCAACATCAGCACTATCAACATCATCTCTACTAACACCACTATCAACATCACCACTACTAACACCACTATCAACATCACTACTACTAACACCACTATCAACATCACCCCTACTAACACCACTATCAACATCACCACTACTAACACCACTATCAACATCAGCACTACTAACACCACTATCAACATCAGCACTATCAACATCACCACTACTAACACCACTGTAAACATCACCACTACTAACACCACTATCAACATCACCACTACTAACACCACTGTAAACATCACCACTACTAACACCACTATCAACATCAGCACTACTAACACCACTATCAACATCAGCACTATCAACATCACCACTACTAACACCACTGTAAACATCACCACTACTAACACCACTATCAACATCACTACTACTAACACCACTATCAACATCACCACTACTAACACCACTATCAACATCACCACTACTAACACCACTATCAACATCAGCACTATCAACATCACCACTACTAACACCACTATCAACATCACCACTACTAACACCACTATCAACATCAGCACTATCAACATCACCACTACTAACACCACTATCAACATCAGCACTATCAACATCACCACTACTAACACCACTATCAACATCAGCACTATCAACATCACCACTACTAACACCACTATCAACATCAGCACTATCAACATCATCTCTACTAACACCACTATCAACATCACCACTACTAACACCACTATCAACATCACTACTACTAACACCACTATCAACATCACTACTACTAACACCACTATCAACATCACCACTACTAACACCACTATCAACATCACCACTACTAACACCACTATCAACATCAGCACTACTAACACCACTATCAACATCACCACTACTAACACCACTATCAACATCAGCACTACTAACACCACTATCAACATCAGCACTACTAACACCACTATCAACATCAGCACTACTAACACCACTATCAACATCAGCACTACTAACACCACTATCAACAAAACTACTATCAACATCAGCACTACTAACACCACTATCAACATCACCACTACTAACAGCACTCTTAACATCACCACTACTAACACCAATATCAACATCACCACTAATAACACCACTATCAACATCACCACTACTAACACCAATATCAACATCACCACTAATAACACCACTATCAACATCACCACTGCTAATACCACTATCAACATCACCACTACTAACACCACTCTAAACATCACCACTACTAACACCAATATCAACATCACCACTAATAACACCACTATCAACATCACCACTGCTAATACCACTCTGAACATCACCACTACTAACACTACTATCAACAAAACTAATATCAACATCACCACTACTAACACCACTATCAACATCACCACTACTAACACCACTATCAACATCAGCACTACTAACACCACTATTAACATCATCACTATCAACATCACCACTGCTAACACCACTATCAACATCACCACTACTAACACCACTATCAACATCATCACTATCAACATCACCACTGCTAACACCATTATCAACATCACCACTACTAACACCACTATCAACATCAGCACTATCAACATCACCACTACTAACACCACTGTCAATACCGCCACTACTACCACCACTACTACCACCACTATCAATGCCTCTGCTACTATTACCACTAAAACCATTATCCACCACTATTACCAGAATCACATTACAACTGCAACCACCAACACTAACACGAGAATCAACAATACATTCGTTACTATTACTATAAACACCGCTACCACCAGCACAGTATCAATACCACCACCACTCCCACCAAATTCACCACTACTACGACCAAAACCAGAACCAGCACCATCAAAAGCACTACCACCACTAGCAACACTCTACCACCCCACAAAGATATGAACAGCATCAATATCACCATCATATTCTCTACCACCATCATCATCATAGTCAAAGTCTACGAAATTAAAAGTACAAGTCATTCAATGAGTTATCGTATTGGTATTAATAAAAATAATAACTATATTTGTTATGCTCTATTTTGAGATGTACTAGGGCATGTTTAATATCTCTTTCACAACAATGTATAACCCAACTGTGAAGAAATACACTATGAAGTGCTAATCTAGCCCACACTATGAAGTGCTAATCTAGCCCACACTATGAAGTGCTAATCTAGCCCACACTATGAAGTGCTAATCTAGCCCACACTATGAAGTGCTAATCTAGCCCGACGGTATATAACCACCACTATACTAATAAATAGATTCAAACAATATAAGGTAACATCATATACTTAATCTGTCAGTGTCCTTCAAACATACAACCCTACTATAAGGACACTATGAAGTACTAATGTAACCCGTTAGCTATGTAACCAATGTAACTCTTATTGATGCAATGTTAAATTTTATGAACGATGTGTAGAAACAATATGAACGAATTTAACAAACGCGTTGAATTTAAATCATTGCACAGTTGATGTGTAGATTTTCAATGTCAGATGTCATCTAGTCAATCTTGCGAGACACATCATTGTCCAAAGGTTTAGTACAATCATCTATAGGATTTATCTTTATCTTGCTAATGATTAGTGTGCATGATTTGTGTTTAGTTGTATAAATATTTTCACATGACACATTTGTTTTCCAATTCATCTTTAAAGATATCATGAAGCAGCAAATTTAACTCTGTGTGCCTGCAAATTGTTTTTCTACCCTGTCGTAATATATGCAGTAACTATACACTGTCTCTCTTCCCTGTCGTAATATATACAGTAACTATACACTGTCTCTCTTCCCTGTCGTAATGTATACAGTAACTATAAACTGTTTGTCTACCCTGCCGTGATGTATACAGTAACTATAAACTGTTTTTCTACCCTGCCGTAATGTATACAGTAGCTATAAACTGTTTTTCTACCCTGCCGTAATGTATAAGGTAACTATAAACTGTTTTTCTACCCTGCCGTAATGTATACAGTAACTATAAACTGTTTTTCTACCCTGCTGTAATGTATAAAGTAAATATAAACTGTTTTTCTACCCTGCAGTAATGTATACAATAACTATAAACTGTTTTTCTACCCTTCGGTAATGTATAAAGTAACTATAAACTGTAATTCTACCCTGCCGTAATGTATAAAGTAACTATAAACTGTTTTCCTACCCTGCTGTAATGTATAAAGTAACTATAAATTGTTTTTCTACCCTGCCGGTATGTATAAAGTAACTATAAACTGTTTTTATACCCTGCAGTAATGTATACAGTAACTATAAACTGTTTTCTACCCTGCAGTAATGTATACAATAACTATAAACTGTTTTTCTACCCTTCGGTAATGTATAAAGTAACTATAAACTGTAATTCTACCCTGCCGTAATGCATAAAGTAACTATAAACTATTATTTCTTCCCTGCCGTAATGTATAAAGTAACTATAAACTGTTGTTCTACCCTGCCATAATGTGTACAGTAACTATGCACTGTTTCTCTTCCCTGCCGTAATGTATAAAGTAACTATAAATTGTTTTTCTACCCTGCCGTAATGTATAAAGTAATTATAAATTGTTTTTCTACCCTGCCGTAATGTATAAAGTAACTATAAACTGGCTGTGAGCACAATGTATCTTTTATGATGAGCGACGCGCCATTACGTCGCGTATGTTAGTATAATTTGGTTTTATCAGAGCTTTAACTCTAACAAATAGTGAGTCGCCATACCCTCCTGAGTATATGGTGAAGTAAAATATTCCTCTCATGGTGAAGCAAGATCCTTTCAAACGAGGACGCTGCTCAAATATAGTTATGTCAAAGCTTTATAACCATCAAATATATTGGAGACTTCTAACATTTCTAAAATAATGTCAATTTTAAACAATTTTAGTGTTGTCAATAAAAGTGTTATTTGTTGGGAGCTCGTTTTGTCAACCACTCGCCTTCCCTGTGTCAACAACTAACTAATTTAAACCCTCTCCCCACCATAGTTGTTAATATACTTTATGAACAGCCGCTTTGATACATAAATACAAGAGACAGGCAACCATTTTTCCTTGTAGGTCTAGATTTAGCAATTTATATGTGGTAAAAGTGAAAATCTAATTCTGCCTTTACTTAATCCTTTGGAGCTCAAACTATAATGTTATTTAACTCAAGGCTGCTGTATATATTGCTTTTACATCAGCTCTGTATGCCGGAAAAGATGGCTTACTGGGCCGGATTTACACCGAAGGCAGTATTTTGCCCATTACTGGTATAGACGACTCTTTACTCTATCACAATATTTTATATGTGCACACAATTTACATTGATTGTTAATACAAAACAGATCTGCGATTTCCTAAATACTGGAGGCGAATCAGTATACGTTAAGGAACAAGCCAATCCATACGCTGTTAAAAATGTATACTGGATTGGATACGATAACATACAGAGCGTTAGAGAAAAGGTAAGCTGATCATAATGTCTACTGAAACAACAACAGCTCCGTTGACTACGTTAGTGCGTTATGCATGATGTTGCATCTGTGGGAATCACCAAAGTCCCACTAGACAAACCGCTGTTGCAACAGAAAACCTTAGTAGATGATATACTGTTATATTGAAGATCACTTATAGAAGCGTTGTAGCATGTCATCTATACAATTATAGACCCCCTCTGAGTAGAACGCTCCTTCAATAGGTACTGCACTAAAGAAAAAGCTGAATTCTCCTGGGTGTGAGAGGAAGCTCAGAAAAACCACCCCACTGTACATATGCAGTAATAACTAATCGCTTGCAATTCATAGGGTTCTCAAAGAAAAAAACCAATAATGTCAATGCGTTGCGCCATTCCGACTATTACCATACTTTTTATTGGTAATGTATTTATATATTATTTCGACATCCAATGAAAAGCACAGCAACAGTAGGATTGGCCTTACGCAGTGACTTAAAATGGATCAGAATTCTGCCTCTTTATCGGAGGTTCCTGTCTATTGATGCAGATACCCAGCATAGACATATCCCGTTGTACGAACTGTTAACGTGCTAAAATGTTTACATGCATCAACACTTCTTGCTTAAACCACGACCAACTAGATACAAGCCCGATCTAGATACACGATCAGCCACGTTACAGAATCTGTTCGTTGCTGAGAAACATTACAGGAATTTCCTGTATGTACATATCTCATAATTCCACAATGAATGACTTTCAGGAATTTCATCTCCAGTGCTAACTGGTTTCTATGTCCAGCTCTACGGCTGAGAGCTAAACTTTAAAAACAAAGATTTTGTATACGCTACTGATGGAAACTTGTCAGACTGGGTGTCATGTCACTGATAGAGACTTGTCAGACTGGGTGTCATGTCACTGATGGAGACTTGTCAGACTGGGTGTCATATCTGTGATGGAGACTTGTCAGACTGGGTGTCATGTCACTGATGGATACATGTCATACTGGTGTCATAATACAGAAACAAAATTATGAAACTGGGTGTCATGTCACTGATGCAGACTTGGTTTCATGTCGCTGATGGAGACTTGTCAGACTGGTGTCATGTTGCTGATGGGAACTTGTATGACTGGGTGTCATGTCAGTGATGGAGACTTTTCAGATTGGGTGTCATGTCAGTGATGGAGATTTGTCAGACTGGGTGTCCTGTCACTGATGGAAACACGTCAGACTGGTGTCATGATACAGAAACAAAATTATGAAACTGGGTGCCATGTCACTGATGGAGACTTGTCAGACTGGTGTCATGTTGCTGATGGAGACTTGTCATACTGGGTGTCATGTTGCTGATGAAGACTTGTGAGACCGAGTGTCATGTCACTGATTAAGACTTTGGAGACTTTGTGTCAAGTCACTGATGAAGACTTCTTAGTCTGGGTGTCATGTCACTGATGAAGACTTGTCAAACTCGGTGTCATGTTATTAATCGAGACTTGTCAAAGCCGAGTTTGAAAAACATAAGCATATCTAAAACTTTTTCCTCTAGAAAATGTAACAATAATACTTTCATAGAACACATTTTTTTAGATTCATTTGACAACTAACAGACTATCAAATAAGGGCTATGTGGTGTAAGCACGCACATATACATATAACAATAAACAAGACATTTTCAACGTTTCGAACCGTTATGTCTTTGTCAAGAATATACAAAATAAACAATTAAAAGACAATAAAAACAGGAAAACAATGTTACCACCACAGTGTCATTAGAACGCAGACATGTAACAAATAAGAAGTTCAAGGTGGCAACAACGAGCATGAAAATGTAGGAAATTATTTCACTAGTATCTCTAGAAAATGTAGAAATTTGATAGTATGTTCTCTGTTTACGTAAGGGATCCCCGATGGCAGAGTAAGATCAGCACGATACAATGAAGAGTTTCGACACCCAACTAACAAAAATGAAAAAGGCATAAGGAATCTACAAAATGATGCAAAGAGATATGCTATTAGAAAGAGGAGCATATATGCACTAATATGATTCTTATGTCATCGTTTCTCATGACAGGCTTGCTACGCCAATACTAACGGGTATGGAGGTGTAATATTTTGGAGTCTTGACTATGATGATTTCTTGGGTATCTCATGCAATCGAGGACAATACCCGCTACTGCACGCAATTCACAGTGCTGGAAAGACACGATTCGGTTGTTACAAAACCGGGTATGTCGCCATTTATGTATGTCTATTTGTTACTATTTGTAACTACTGTTAATTACTGTTGATGCTTCAGTTATGAATGTTGTTAAATTTTTAACTCCGAGAGGTTTTACTACCCATCTGTAATGCATTTAGAAGTATCTATACAAATTGAGGTTTTATCGGATTACTGACATATGAGTCAGTAAGCTGTTTTATTAGCTGTTTTATCGGATTGTTGGAGACATGGAGTTTAAGATAACACCAACTTTATATATGCATTGCTGGAAAACTGTAATCCGACAGAGAACAATTAAAAATAGTGTAGTGAGATTCTTTAATCAGATGAAGCATGCATACAATCAATAAAATCTACAATTCGACCAAAATAATTTATCAAAGACCACATCATAAAGAGCGACGAATAAAACGTGCCAACGATCAGATATCAGAGCTATCACACGCCAATAGTCAGGAAAAGTACGAATTGTAATATTAAAACATGAGGGACAGAGAATAATAAATATGAAAAGAAAATTGATACAACGCAATATAATATTCACGCTTATGAAAGATGGGTCACGCGTTTGAAAGACGGAAAGTCGCAGGGGACCAAATTGGTATATATACCGGTTCTCGGGAGCATATCGAGTCCGGTTTCCGGTATTAGTAAGGAATACAATTTAGTAGAAGACATTCGAACATACCGAACAACGAGATTGCATGTGCTTTTAACAGTAAAATAAGTGCTAGGCTGGTGGTCAATACTGAGCAAAAATTGACAGATTTGTCGCAGAGTCTGTCACCCGTTTCCACTATGCAAGTACGATGTAAAGTTTAAAATGATAGACATCGCGGGACTCTAACACTTGACATCGACGTCACGCACCACCTGCCAGAAACGTTACACAGAACATGACAGGAATACCACACAACCTGACAGGGATTCACACATAAAATGACAGTTACATCATACATCATCTGACAGAAACTTCACATATCACCTGACAATTGGCATACATCACTTGATATGTACGTCACACAGCCTGATTGTCACACATGAAATAGCAGGAACGCCATACAATATATGACGGAAATGTTACACATAACATGACAGGAACATAGCATCACAGGAGCATTACACATAACCTGACAGGACCTCACCTCTGCCTTGCTTAGAGTTTTGCTGCCTCTTCCTCAGGGTACCCAGAATGACAATTATATGACTTGCTCATTAGACATCGACAAACTTGTTTTAACTGTCTGTCTTAATGTTGTACTGTTCATGACCTCCTGTTCCGACGCCTACTACTTCTACAGTTTTCTTCCCAGACACACGCACGCAACGACCTGTTGTTCCATAATGGTTGCTTTCAGACGTGACATGAATCTTCACAATATCGTGGTCCATTGTTGTCTCAAGACTGACATCTTTAGTCATTGTCCATCTTAATTTGCAAGCATTCTTTATCACTGGATAGCCGGACATCTGCAAGAAATCGTTATCTGTAAGCAATCCTTATCTGTAAGCAGTCGTTATCACTGGATGGCCGGACTAGATAATAACAACTGAAATATCCACCAGTTGAAAAATCTAAGGCAAGGGTGAAACAGAAAACAGTTACAACTATTTAGATGATATTTCTTTTCAGTGGCAATATATGATTATGAGACGTGGGAAATAACATCTGCAATGAAAAAGGAAATATCGGTATTCAAAATGAAATGTTCTAGAAAGGTCCTACGAATAGCATGAACATAAAGACGAACAAACGCATATGTCAGTAAACATTTGAACATAGAAGAGGAATGGATCCTCATAACTATCACAAAACGCAACTAACATATTTCGGACATGCAAAGAGACATAATGGTTTAGAAAGAGTAATCATGGAGGATAAAGTTCCAGACAAGAGAATAAGAGGCAGACCATGTCTACAATGGGCATATAACATCTAAGAGCTTCTGAACACGTAACAGGAAGACGCTATGCAGCTTTCACAGAATGGCAGTGGGGACAACGTTCGTTAAAACACGAGTCACATACAGAGATATCCTCCAATTCGTTTTTATGCTATCACGTGTGCGTCGCAACACCGATTTATTCCTACGACTAAATATCTTGCTGTATTGTGTCCAGTTTCGTTCGATCTGTTTAGGCTGTGTCCGTCTTTGACATTATCGTGTATGGTCTTCCTGACATGTGTTTCGCTATATTATGGGATCGTTGATAGTACATTTCTTTAGTAAGTAGTAAGTAAAGTAACCCATAGCATTTATTAATGACGTAGGGGTGTGAGATGTTAGCGATCTCACATTTCACAGGCTATGCAAATGAGGGCGGTAGCCATCTCCTCTCCCTCGCAGTCTTTACTTCCCGGATTAATCCGGTACCCATTTAAGGCTGGGTCGACCTGGGAGCCGTTGCGATCTGAAAACATTTCCGCCTCAGCCGGGGAATGAACCCAGGACCACTCATATGCGAAGCCAGTGCGCTAACCACTGCGCTAACGCGGCTCCCATACAACATTTCTTTACTCGTCTAGTGATATATTATGTACTCTAGAAAGACCCTGTAGATGAAACTTCGAGTTTTTTGTGTCTGCGTATAAATGTCTCAGTATTTGAGAACAGCTTCTGACCAATCATATTTCTTCCCTTGGACATTCTCACATCCGTTTTGAAGCCTCGCCCTCTTCGTTATTTGATTGAAGACAGCAAGTTACGCACTTGAAAGCAATCGCCCCTGTCAATTTGCCATCAGGATTCACATACCCCAGACATTCTGTCTGTAACGCTTATGTTCAAGCTACTGGCATGTACCGTTTCCCACCAAAGATGACAGACACGTCTCTATAAAAAAAATGGTGGCATATCCTTTACAGGACTTAGCTATGAACACAACATTTGTTGGCTGTGATGATTTTCTAGGCAATACAAATACGTCAGTAGTTTGCAATTGCTTTATGAACGGTCCTGATGCACAATTGCCTGTGGCGGGGATCAAACTTGGTACCTTAGCCGTCACAGACGCGCTCTGTACCAATTCGCCACAGAGCTGGACTGTACGTGTCTATACCACTTAGTTTTCTCGTTAAATAGCCGAGGAGAACGATACCTTTTATTTGGTATGCCAAAAGCTCACCGAATGATTCGCCGAATGTCTTTGCTGACGGAGACGAATAATATCCATTATCATGTCCGTCCTACATGTACCGACATGTTGACGTATGTCCTCTGCTTTGCTAGCTTCGTGTAGACTATCGTTCTTAATTATTGTTTAGTGTGCCCTGAAGGCATGTTTATGACAATAGTGTTACTAAATTTTACTCGTTCATTTGGTTCAGTCAGATATTCTTTCTAGATTTTGACTAAGCCGTCGACCTACTTTTCATTTGTTCCGGCCTGCAGTCCTTACACTATTACAGCAATGTATGTTATATCACGTGTGTGTCAGTGTGTCAGTTTACAGAACTTCAATTTATGTTATATCCTGTTTGTGTATGTGTGTGTGTGTGTGTGAGAGTGGGTGAGTATGTGTGTGTGTGTGTGTGTGTGTGTGTGTGTGAGTGTATCTGTGAGTTTGTATGTGAGTATGTGTGTGTGAGTGTGTGTGCGTGTGTGTGTGATTGTGTATGTGTGTGTGCGTATGTGCGTGCGTGTGCACGCGTGCGTGTCTGTGTGTGTGTGTGTTTGTATGTGCCAGTCTACTGAGAGCAATTCATACATCTACTTTTACATTTGTAGCACTGAGACCATCACGTCAGGTACCGATAATTCTACTTACGCATATCTGGTAGGTAAGTGCAATATCTAGTCTGGTATCTGATTTATGCTTACACATCTCTGGCAAGTAAGTAGAGCAACTCGTCAGGTACCGATAATTATACTTACACATTTCCGTAGGTATATTTGCAATTGTAGTTTATTCATTCTTTTTGAATTTGCTAATTTGTTCATGACATTACACACAATTGATATAATTGTTATTATGTGCCGTCTCTGCATCGACATGTGACGGCAACGGACATTTAACATATTTAGTCTCTTGTCTTGGTGGTGCACTCCGATATATTGTATCATGTTCATTTCATGATATGTTCCTCCCACTTTTATATATTCTACTTATTTCTCGGTGCCCCTAAACTGCACATTTATGTACGCCCTCCCCCCATCCACTTTCAAGCTGTCTTTTAATAAGTACAACATATTTTTGAATACGTGTTTAATAGTTTATGCTCTAATGTCAGAAAGGTTATGAAGATACAACAGGAATGAATTAAAACACAATAGACATAAAGGTTGAGGAAAAGAACAGTGTAGTTTGTATATGTAATCAAAGACGCTATACACGGTATTAGACTACTGTTGAAAAGCATAGTAAGGTAGCAGACGGTATTTCACACAGGTAAGTTCAACTGGCACCTATTTGCCTCGAAACTTGAGTAACCACTTTTTCCGTATTCGACATGAACGCATCTAACAAACGATGTCATTTTAGTTAACAGTTGAAACGAGTATATTCTCAAAATACTATGAATATCGACCGGTAGATCGATATACATACAACAACTTCAACACACATTGCACAAGTATGTACATTATTCGAGTACCACAAATAGTTAAAATTAGTACTTGCCATCAGGTCTCAGTACTACAAGGAACGATCAGACCTTCTAATAAACATAAATAACATATACAAATTCATTCTTATGTTTGAGACAGACAACACACACCACACAGGTATTTCAATTCATCGAGAACCACACTCATTTAACCTAAGTGCGTGTCGTCAGGCCATTACTACACGGACCATTTAGACATATTTGTAAAATACTTGCAAACATAGATAACACATAAACTTGTGATACAGAACAACAGTTACCTTCTCTGTTAACGTAATTGTACAACTTTATTGCAAGGGATTATGCATATTTACAATTTTTATTTTGTTACCACACCATAGCACATTGCTCATCTGCCCATCGTCTTCATTCTTGGTTTTCCCCTGTCTTCATTCGTGGTTTTCCCCTGTCTTCATTCGTGGTTTCCCCTGTCTTCATTCTTGGTTTTCCCCTGTCTTCAATCATGGTTTTCCCCTGTCTTCATTCTTAGTTCTTCCCTGTCTTCATTCTTTGTTTTCCCCTGTCTTCAATCATAGTTTTCCCCTGTTTTCATTCTCAATTTTCCCCTGTCTTCATTCTTTGATTTTCCCTGTCTTCATTCTTGGTTTTCCCCTATATTGACCTTTGTCACAATGTTCCCCTGTTAGATACCAGTTTTGTTTTCCATATTGTGTTCGCTAGATGCCTACGTCATCAGATAATACTTTTGGATGAAGTCTGCTGTTGTCTGGAGATCTTTATTTCCATAAATCTGTGATTGCACGGTTGAACTATTGGGTCAGTATGTTCTTCTCAATTGTCCATAATGCGGTCAGTTCTGCTGGATATGTTTAGAGGTTTTTTCACCTGTTCTATTAGTGTACAATGGTGTAGCCGACAGGCACATTCTGTGCATGTGCTTATTTAGTCTCTTGTATCATGTTTGCATGCTGACTTTACTAACCAGTTCCTGACCGTTTAGATAGTTGTTGTCATCTTGTGGTCGAGATTTTGTGTGTATTTAATTTGAATGGTTTGCACATCTCTCTCATTTTCCCGATATTGTCTTCATCTTACTGTATACAATATCATCACGTTCCCTTTAGTTCGTAATTATTATATTATCAATTGCAAACAATTCTCCATATTTAATTATCCCACCTTCCCCAATTTCAATAATAATTTGTTTGTTCTAATCAGTAGGACGTTTTATAATGACGGAAGTCATACTACTATGGTTAGTTGTAACTGCCAGCATGTAAACCTCTAATGATGGCAGCCACACAACATGACAGCGTCAAGGCCTTTTGAAATGCTCTCAGTAAGTTACGATAGTTGAAGTTTTCATGTCAACATTAGCACGAATAAACAGAGAAATATACTTATACGTTGTATTACTACATACACAAACGCACATGTCTGCAAGACTAATTACTCACAAGTTGTATTACTACATACACACACGCACATGTCTGCAAGACTGATTACTCACAAGTTGTATTACTACATACACACACGCACATGTCTGCAAGACTGATTACTCACAAGTTGTATTACTACATACACACACGCACATGTCTGCAAGACTGATTACTCACAAGTTGTATTAGTATAAACACACACGCACATGTCTGTAGGATTATTCAGATTATGTGACACATGACATACAATGCTGCATTATACATGCCTGAGTGCAGCTTCACTGTGAGATACTATTTCGATTACTGACATATTTTTCATTGATTATTTAATTATACTGTGTTCAGCCAGCCAATGAAAAGCGGAGAAGTGGTCGAATTGGCCCTGCGCAGGAGCGTAAAACGGGTTAGCACTCAGGACTGTTATAACGAAGGGGAAGGAGTCTCCTACTCAAGAGCCCATCTAAATGTATAGGCAGAAGGCGCTTTCCACCATTTTGTACAACTACATGCATTCATATCTCCTTTTCCACTCGGTATAAAGTTCCTATATTTTAGCAGGATGTAGTCCAGAGACCGGCGTGCGCTATTTACAGCTTTGTTGCAATATCTTCGTCTTTCAGATGAACACATCCGACTTCCGCATTGCTTCTGAATCACTTTGATTAGTCATGGTATGAGATAACAATCTCTATCTCAAAACCACCATAGTCGCCTTTTACAACATGCACAGCAGATAGCAGTGTTGAAATTATTTACTCTCCTCTCAGACCTGACAAGACACGGCTATCAAATCATATAATCAACTTTCAACTATTTGCTTGCGAATTCGTGACCACACATTCATTTTTTCGACAAGACTTCCTGTGGCGAGCATACAAGTATATTGTACTCGGGTTATCATATATGTTCTCCGTCACTCTCAACGTCTGCCGTAAAGAAGTAATAGCATACCACTCAACGTCGTAGCTGGAAGCAATAACTCGTAGGCATCTTCGAAAAATCCTCTATGTAACCAAGATATCGCATGCAGTTTTCGAATGCGTGATCTCTTAAGCACAAAGCGAACAAGCTTACCACTACGCCAAAGAGAAGAGAGAACCAAATTATTGAATTATCTAATATAATGTATCGAGTTCGTAAATATAACTTTGTAAGTAATTTATTACAATATGTAATATATCTACTAGGAATGAAATGTATGGCATATTGTACAACGATTAGGTGTAGGAGGAGCTCGGTAGCCTAGTTGATAGTGAGCTTGCTTGCGATCACCGGGTTACAGCGTGCCAAGTTCGAAACTATACCCACAAAAAGGAAGTCCTGGTCGTGATTTCTCCCATAATGGGACCACTCCTCAGGTCAACTCAGCTGTAAATGAATAACTGCATGAGCTAGAAGAGGTAAAGACAGCACGGAAGGACACTGTCCATGCCACCTAATAGTTTCTGCTGCGTAGTACATGAATAGCACTTCATCCCCGATAGCACATTGCTGTCACGTGACCTACCTTTAGCTTTAGGTTTAGCAGACAGTACATGATCTTAAGTAGTCTAAGCAGGAAATGACGTTTGATGTGTGCTCCTGAAGGTATGTATTAAACGACTCATCATCATGTTTGCAATTCACAGATTCCGTTAAGACAATTACTGTCATCCATTGTCAGTCGACCCTTTGAGATCGTATGCCGTATCCTATCCTCGGGAATTACGTTCAAGAAGTGAAAGAAAGAGGTCATATTTCTCTATAAGATGTTTTTGACAAACTTACGCGATTGAAATGTAAATAATAATTGTATTTCAAGATTAGTATATTGGATGAATATTATTAATATATTATTATTGTTCATCGTGTTATGGTCCATGCCGTATGGTGTTGGTTATTATGTATTTCCACATCTTTCTATGTCGTGTATTGTCAATCATTTCCGATACTAATTTTCTTCCATGTCACAATGTTAGGTTGTCAGGCACCTACTCTATCTGTCATTCTTTTCAACTTGCATGGTGTTGCAATGTGTTCCATCTTCCCTCTTTTCATGACGTGTTAAAACTGTGGACTGTCTGTTTCTGATGCTGGAAATCAGCTCTCATTTTGAATGAATATCTCTCATGATATCTTAATTACACTTTCTATCTGCATATGGCGATCTTACCATCCTTCTATAACCCTGCATCTCTTCTTCTTCAGTATCATTTTTAAATGTTCTATTGAGCATCCAAGTTTAACTTCCATACAACAGAATTGGTTCTAAATAACTTTTAAGAACTCATTTATTCACCTCAACTGACAAAGATATATTACATATGATGGTCTTCATCTTGTGAAATGTTGCCTTTGCCTGGGTCTTCTTCTTATTCTTTCCTTCCGCGTTTACCATTTACGGGTGTCGAGCGAGATACAATGTTCTTCTCGTTTTTCTGGCAGCTTCAGATAATGGTATTTGATGTTCGTGTAATGTCTATTTGATGTTGTCGTTCCAGCGTACTCTAGGTCTACCCTTGGCTATTCTTTCTGCTTCTCCTCTCTTTGTATATGCTTTATAAAATAATTAATCACACGGCATTCTTTCCAGATGACCAAACCATTGTATTTATTGTTTTTGTATGTATTGTAGAATTAATATGACACTATCTTTCTCCTATAACATCGTTTCTAATTATGTGTCTTCTGGTCACTCCTGTGACTTTTCTCAGAAATATATGTTGTAACCAGTTGTCTCTTATGTTTTGTTGTTAAGGACCATGTTTGACATTGGTAGCACAGGGTTGGAATGAAGATACTTTGGATAAGATGTTTTTTTTGGTTGGCATTGGTAGCATTTTGCCTGGGTAACATTATTAATGTTAATTACAATTATTATTTTTACCAACAGAAAATAATGAAATGCTAACATCATTTGTTATCGTTTGATGTGCAAATCATCAATATTTTCAAATAAATGATCACCGTGTGAGATATTCTTTCCAGAACGTGGTCTTCATTATGGATTATGAGAACACTGCGTTTCTGGGCGAGTTTATCTACCGCAGCTAGAGACATGTTTAAAAAATATGGTATATCACTGCACCATCGTCGTGGAGCCCTCTACCCCTGTTGTCATTAACTCTGCATTTATTTATTAATCTTATGTCTCTTTATATGACAAAACACACACACTCACACAAAACACACATCTTTCTTGTAAAGATGTTATAAAGGACGTTTATTAATCTTAACACTTCTTGATTTGTCTTTTTAGCTGTCCATGGTATGGTACAATTATTCTGAAGCATCTCATTTTGAAAGCAGCTATCCTCTTTGCTATTAGTTAATTTCAAATCCATGCCTCATAACCGTTTATTGACACTGGAAATGAGCATGTTCTTATCAAAAATAATGTGGCTATGCTGCTGGTACTGTGAACAAGATTTTTTATTTGAATGTTGCAATTGCAATTCTTCTCTTCAAATAAAGTATACAACATTACAAATATTTACTAATAATATAAAATTAAAATTAAAAGAGTTTTCTTCTTCCGCATTGTTTTTTTTTAAGCATTTGATATTGCTTAGACTTTATAACTTTTAAAAAAGAACTATTAATATGATACAACACATTGTTATATATTCACTTTGAGATGTTTCTCTATCAATACACTATGTCCGTTGTTTGCTTTGCGGCGTCAGAGGTAGAAGAGTTCTCTGGTGATGGCATTCTTGTGTGCTGTTTGTAAGCTTGTTCGTGTGGCTTCTTTGATTTCTATGATCCATCTTTTGCATGGTCTGCCCCTGACTTTATAGCCGCGATGACTATGTGCCATGGACATCTGTGGCATGCTGTCTGTTGGTAGTCTAGTAGAAGTGTGTGAATAACACTTGATCTGTTGTCTTTTGATGTGTTCCAATTCTGGTATTGTTTTGGTTATCTGTCTGATGTTATCGTTTTGATTATATCTCTTGACAATCCGAGTATTTTTAGTAGACATGTCATCTTTGATGTCACTATTTTTCTTTTGGCTTGTGCTGTTAATGTCCACGTAGGGCACGTGTAGCACAGTGATGGGATAATACTAGTCTTGTATAATGCAACTTTAGTGTTTATACTTACATATTTTCTTAAACATACGTGTCATCTGCCCCAGGATCTGGTATGTTTCGGTGCATCTAGTTTGTATCTCCTGTTTTTCCTTTCACCCGATATAATGCTTCCTAAGTAAGTGAACTCCTTTACCAGTTTAAGGTGTTTATCATCGATGGATATAGTGATATTTCTTCCTTCTTTATATTTGAGATATTTGTATTGTAGAAATTTGACTAAAAATGTGTAGATGATACTTATTCTCCTGAGTTCGCTCTCTTATAACCACAACGAATAAATCGTGTTTTCCGCCGATGATCGTGAATTAAGTTGTACTGTTAGTTCCATAGTTGATCTGTGTTATCTGCACCTCGGTTGGCTCACAATGTGGCCCGAACATCTTACTTCCAGCACATCCGTTATCGTTATGCCTTTAATTTTGGTACTGGGCCTCCGTAGCCTGTGACTGCATGCCTATCTATCCATTGACGTAGGCGCTTGGGAGAGCCTCGCTCTGGATAAAACAGCATGGCGTTACAGCATTAGAACGGGAGCACTAGCGGCGGAAGAATTCAGACAAGAAACTGCAAGACAGAAGCGGACACGTAGAAAAGAAAAAAACATCTCAACCTCACAGATACCTTCTATTGTTGTCAATTCTGTAAAAGAACATTTTGTGCGCGCATTGGACTTGCTAGTCATTAAAAACGCACTATTAACTTTATTATTTTATTATTTATTTTTATTATTATTATGGTTGAGTTTTTGGTCATTGTCGATCACGACGGACGAACATCATCATCATCATCACCATCATCTATCGACTGGCGCGATGGTGCGTAATGACTTTTCGCTGAGACGATTGTCGTTCACGTCTATCTCACAGGGGGTGTTCCACAGTCAGTGAGCTTGCCTTGTGTAATTAGACGTTGTGTGTATTTGCCCATTGGTACTGAATATTTCTCATCCGCGAGCGTGGTTCTGAAAGAACTCGACAGACGATTTGGACCCGGTTTCTTTCGCCTCCTTATCCGAGGTCTCATACACCGACATCGTGAACCCGTCGTCCAATTCCGAGTCTCACAACGCGTTTGGATACAAAAAACTGAACAACATTGTCCCATTTGTGCCTGAGCCCCTCGGGTACGGAACCCTTTCTCTCCGCGAGCATGTTTCTGGTATATGCAAGCTCGACATTAGAGGTTAAGACCAGCGTTACTTTCTTTTCCCGAAGCTCACGAGTGGTTCAGGGTCTCTGAACGTAATGAGACACGGTTTCTTGAAGCTTGTCCCAAGCTAACATAGCTTGTAGTTTCGATTTCATTGGACCGTTTTCCCCTTCTAATTGCAAATGGCGTTGCCCTCTGGCGCTGTGCTACCCTTTCATTGTACTCCTTATGTTGTCTTTCAGTCTCTCGCCATGCATCTACCTAGTCGTATCGTTTTCATTGGCCGCGCCTCCAATGCTCGGACCAGACTGACTAGCGTCACTGTGTGTCAACAGTGCCACTGCATGTGTTGCTACTGTGGTGTCAGAGATGTTGACTGTGTCTGTGCAGTTAAATCTTTTTCCATCTGCTGCCATCACATTCACGGACACGATCCCCAAAAGGTTTAGCCAGATTTAGCACGAATAGTTGTATTTATGTTTCCAGAGTGCACTACGAGGAGGTATTTTTAGGGACCTTTGTTATCTGCTAACCATGGGTCGCAGTACCCTTTGCACCACTATAGAGGATGTGCTTCATTGAAAATCATCTACTTAATCCTTTACAACTAAGCAACACATAAACTGTCAAGAGCACCACTCTGTAACATGAATAATCCTAATAGTCACTACAATAATGCTCTTGTAATGAAGACGTCATACCTAGGTTAGAGCACACGGCTTAGCCACATGTATTGATGACTATATACATTTTGGCAATGTTTTCATTAAATTGTATAAACATTGCCAACCATTTCAAAATGTTCCAATAATTAAAAATATATAATATATGTCACTGGTTTATCAATGATGTAATATGGAAGGGGAAGCATTATACGATGTACTGTGGTGCCTTAGACGTAAGGTGTAAACCCCTACATAAGATTTTCACAGCTAAACGGATTAGCACAGGAGTGTCGCAGGTCATGGGAGTACATCCCTACAGACATTGTGGAGTGCAGTCTACAGTATTAATTTTTTTATTAAATTATTATCTTCCGGCAGGTCCTGCAGTTTTGCTTCTTTCAAAACGTATTCGAATTGTCTTTCGATTTGAAACAATAAACATATAATAGAGGGATACAGTGTAAATGGGTATACAATTTTTCCATAAAACGAGAGCAAACAAACATATCATGTGTGAAACGTAGGGTGTATGTCTCTCGGAACTTTAAACAACTTGAGCAAACAAGCAATCATATGCGGAATGAATAGGTTTACTCACAGATTTCGAAACTAGTTTGAAAGTAGTAATAGCACTTAGTAGGGATTGCAGAGAATGGTCTTCCGCAGCTCTGGAGCAAGAGGTGCAGGTTTTGTTCAGTGAGATTGGCAACGAAGGGGATGTGATTATATACATTGATGGATCTGTGATTAGACATGTTCGCAATGCTTGGGCATTCACAGCTCAGTGCGCAGGTAGAACGATCAAAGAGGAGTGTTCAGGCTTGTTTGTGATTACGAGTAGTATGATCATGGAGACTATGGCTGTGACCAGATCATTTGAGTGGGTAGGCACGCAGAAAGTAACACAGGTCTACATTATGTATAAGTATGATTAGGAAAGTACAAGTGGGTCTCGTTCACGAACACTGGATTGAGACCTGAGAAAGGCGAGGTTGAAAGTAGTGAAATTTATTTTCGTGCTGGGACTTGTGGGTGTTCTAGGAAATGAAAGAGCATATCAACTGGCGTCTTGCGCGATTGTGGCACAAGGTGATGGGATAATAGATCGAGCAGACGTATTCAACTCCCTAAGATATACAGCACGCGAGAGTAAGATTAGTGTGGATGATGATTCCTTATTGTTGGCCAGGATTAAAGATCAGGGATTGAAATGCGGTGTTGCTAGTAGTGACCATTTTGGAAAGCGCATAGCACCGGTACTGTTAGCAGAAATGTAAAGGCGGATACACTCAGGGAGAGACTGGAGCAATTATGGGCGTGTACAATTTGAAATAATGATGATTCGACGACTAATAAACTAACTAGTAATCATGTGTGAAATGTAGGCACTCTGTTTCTCGACAACCATATGTGAAACGTAAGGACTATGTCTCTCGGTTATTTAACCAAATTGAGCGAACAAACAATGAAGTGTAAAACTTAGGGGCTATGTCTCTCGGCAACCTATATCCAACTTGAGCGAATAAACAATCATTTCCGAAACATAGGGACTATATCTCTCGGCAACCATGAGCGAAACTTAGAGACTATATCTCTCGGCAACCATGTGCGAAACTTAGGGATTATATCTCTCGTCAATTTAATCAATTTCATCATCTGATAGTCTATTTAGAAGTGTACACTAGTCTACCTCCTGACTGTCTGTAAAGACGAAGAATGTAATCATCAATATGGTAGAAGGGAGGGGAAGTATGCGGTTTGCAAGATGTAACCACCACCTATCATTCTACAATAGTTTCTCTATGAAATAATCTGACATTTCGTCAATTATACAGTTATGTGGACTGATCGTGAACATACTTCAAAAGTAACAGCACTTCACATTTTCTGTGATTTTCATTGGTCAATGTGTATAATTTGTGTGCTGTGTGCTGTTTGTAAGCTTGTTCGTGTGGCTTCTTTGATTTCTATGATCCATCTTTTGCATGGTCTGCCCCTGACTTTATAGCCGCGATGACTATGTGCCATGGACATCTGTGGCATGCTGTCTGTTGGTAGTCTAGTAGAAGTGTGTGAATAACACTTGATCTGTTGTCTTTTGATGTGTTCCAATTCTGGTATTGTTTTGGTTATCTGTCTGATGTTATCGTTTTGATTATATCTCTTGACAATCCGAGTATTTTTAGTAGACATGTCATCTTTGATGTCACTATTTTTCTTTTGGCTTGTGCTGTTAATGTCCACGTAGGGCACGTGTAGCACAGTGATGGGATAATACTAGTCTTGTATAATGCAACTTTAGTGTTTATACTTACATATTTTCTTAAACATACGTGTCATCTGCCCCAGGATCTGGTATGTTTCGGTGCATCTAGTTTGTATCTCCTGTTTTTCCTTTCACCCGATATAATGCTTCCTAAGTAAGTGAACTCCTTTACCAGTTTAAGGTGTTTATCATCGATGGATATAGTGATATTTCTTCCTTCTTTATATTTGAGATATTTGTATTGTAGAAATTTGACTAAAAATGTGTAGATGATACTTATTCTCCTGAGTTCGCTCTCTTATAACCACAACGAATAAATCGTGTTTTCCGCCGATGATCGTGAATTAAGTTGTACTGTTAGTTCCATAGTTGATCTGTGTTATCTGCACCTCGGTTGGCTCACAATGTGGCCCGAACATCTTACTTCCAGCACATCCGTTATCGTTATGCCTTTAATTTTGGTACTGGGCCTCCGTAGCCTGTGACTGCATGCCTATCTATCCATTGACGTAGGCGCTTGGGAGAGCCTCGCTCTGGATAAAACAGCATGGCGTTACAGCATTAGAACGGGAGCACTAGCGGCGGAAGAATTCAGACAAGAAACTGCAAGACAGAAGCGGACACGTAGAAAAGAAAAAAACATCTCAACCTCACAGATACCTTCTATTGTTGTCAATTCTGTAAAAGAACATTTTGTGCGCGCATTGGACTTGCTAGTCATTAAAAACGCACTATTAACTTTATTATTTTATTATTTATTTTTATTATTATTATGGTTGAGTTTTTGGTCATTGTCGATCACGACGGACGAACATCATCATCATCATCACCATCATCTATCGACTGGCGCGATGGTGCGTAATGACTTTTCGCTGAGACGATTGTCGTTCACGTCTATCTCACAGGGGGTGTTCCACAGTCAGTGAGCTTGCCTTGTGTAATTAGACGTTGTGTGTATTTGCCCATTGGTACTGAATATTTCTCATCCGCGAGCGTGGTTCTGAAAGAACTCGACAGACGATTTGGACCCGGTTTCTTTCGCCTCCTTATCCGAGGTCTCATACACCGACATCGTGAACCCGTCGTCCAATTCCGAGTCTCACAACGCGTTTGGATACAAAAAACTGAACAACATTGTCCCATTTGTGCCTGAGCCCCTCGGGTACGGAACCCTTTCTCTCCGCGAGCATGTTTCTGGTATATGCAAGCTCGACATTAGAGGTTAAGACCAGCGTTACTTTCTTTTCCCGAAGCTCACGAGTGGTTCAGGGTCTCTGAACGTAATGAGACACGGTTTCTTGAAGCTTGTCCCAAGCTAACATAGCTTGTAGTTTCGATTTCATTGGACCGTTTTCCCCTTCTAATTGCAAATGGCGTTGCCCTCTGGCGCTGTGCTACCCTTTCATTGTACTCCTTATGTTGTCTTTCAGTCTCTCGCCATGCATCTACCTAGTCGTATCGTTTTCATTGGCCGCGCCTCCAATGCTCGGACCAGACTGACTAGCGTCACTGTGTGTCAACAGTGCCACTGCATGTGTTGCTACTGTGGTGTCAGAGATGTTGACTGTGTCTGTGCAGTTAAATCTTTTTCCATCTGCTGCCATCACATTCACGGACACGATCCCCAAAAGGTTTAGCCAGATTTAGCACGAATAGTTGTATTTATGTTTCCAGAGTGCACTACGAGGAGGTATTTTTAGGGACCTTTGTTATCTGCTAACCATGGGTCGCAGTACCCTTTGCACCACTATAGAGGATGTGCTTCATTGAAAATCATCTACTTAATCCTTTACAACTAAGCAACACATAAACTGTCAAGAGCACCACTCTGTAACATGAATAATCCTAATAGTCACTACAATAATGCTCTTGTAATGAAGACGTCATACCTAGGTTAGAGCACACGGCTTAGCCACATGTATTGATGACTATATACATTTTGGCAATGTTTTCATTAAATTGTATAAACATTGCCAACCATTTCAAAATGTTCCAATAATTAAAAATATATAATATATGTCACTGGTTTATCAATGATGTAATATGGAAGGGGAAGCATTATACGATGTACTGTGGTGCCTTAGACGTAAGGTGTAAACCCCTACATAAGATTTTCACAGCTAAACGGATTAGCACAGGAGTGTCGCAGGTCATGGGAGTACATCCCTACAGACATTGTGGAGTGCAGTCTACAGTATTAATTTTTTTATTAAATTATTATCTTCCGGCAGGTCCTGCAGTTTTGCTTCTTTCAAAACGTATTCGAATTGTCTTTCGATTTGAAACAATAAACATATAATAGAGGGATACAGTGTAAATGGGTATACAATTTTTCCATAAAACGAGAGCAAACAAACATATCATGTGTGAAACGTAGGGTGTATGTCTCTCGGAACTTTAAACAACTTGAGCAAACAAGCAATCATATGCGGAATGAATAGGTTTACTCACAGATTTCGAAACTAGTTTGAAAGTAGTAATAGCACTTAGTAGGGATTGCAGAGAATGGTCTTCCGCAGCTCTGGAGCAAGAGGTGCAGGTTTTGTTCAGTGAGATTGGCAACGAAGGGGATGTGATTATATACATTGATGGATCTGTGATTAGACATGTTCGCAATGCTTGGGCATTCACAGCTCAGTGCGCAGGTAGAACGATCAAAGAGGAGTGTTCAGGCTTGTTTGTGATTACGAGTAGTATGATCATGGAGACTATGGCTGTGACCAGATCATTTGAGTGGGTAGGCACGCAGAAAGTAACACAGGTCTACATTATGTATAAGTATGATTAGGAAAGTACAAGTGGGTCTCGTTCACGAACACTGGATTGAGACCTGAGAAAGGCGAGGTTGAAAGTAGTGAAATTTATTTTCGTGCTGGGACTTGTGGGTGTTCTAGGAAATGAAAGAGCATATCAACTGGCGTCTTGCGCGATTGTGGCACAAGGTGATGGGATAATAGATCGAGCAGACGTATTCAACTCCCTAAGATATACAGCACGCGAGAGTAAGATTAGTGTGGATGATGATTCCTTATTGTTGGCCAGGATTAAAGATCAGGGATTGAAATGCGGTGTTGCTAGTAGTGACCATTTTGGAAAGCGCATAGCACCGGTACTGTTAGCAGAAATGTAAAGGCGGATACACTCAGGGAGAGACTGGAGCAATTATGGGCGTGTACAATTTGAAATAATGATGATTCGACGACTAATAAACTAACTAGTAATCATGTGTGAAATGTAGGCACTCTGTTTCTCGACAACCATATGTGAAACGTAAGGACTATGTCTCTCGGTTATTTAACCAAATTGAGCGAACAAACAATGAAGTGTAAAACTTAGGGGCTATGTCTCTCGGCAACCTATATCCAACTTGAGCGAATAAACAATCATTTCCGAAACATAGGGACTATATCTCTCGGCAACCATGAGCGAAACTTAGAGACTATATCTCTCGGCAACCATGTGCGAAACTTAGGGATTATATCTCTCGTCAATTTAATCAATTTCATCATCTGATAGTCTATTTAGAAGTGTACACTAGTCTACCTCCTGACTGTCTGTAAAGACGAAGAATGTAATCATCAATATGGTAGAAGGGAGGGGAAGTATGCGGTTTGCAAGATGTAACCACCACCTATCATTCTACAATAGTTTCTCTATGAAATAATCTGACATTTCGTCAATTATACAGTTATGTGGACTGATCGTGAACATACTTCAAAAGTAACAGCACTTCACATTTTCTGTGATTTTCATTGGTCAATGTGTATAATTTGTGTGCTGTGTGCTGTTTGTAAGCTTGTTCGTGTGGCTTCTTTGATTTCTATGATCCATCTTTTGCATGGTCTGCCCCTGACTTTATAGCCGCGATGACTATGTGCCATGGACATCTGTGGCATGCTGTCTGTTGGTAGTCTAGTAGAAGTGTGTGAATAACACTTGATCTGTTGTCTTTTGATGTGTTCCAATTCTGGTATTGTTTTGGTTATCTGTCTGATGTTATCGTTTTGATTATATCTCTTGACAATCCGAGTATTTTTAGTAGACATGTCATCTTTGATGTCACTATTTTTCTTTTGGCTTGTGCTGTTAATGTCCACGTAGGGCACGTGTAGCACAGTGATGGGATAATACTAGTCTTGTATAATGCAACTTTAGTGTTTATACTTACATATTTTCTTAAACATACGTGTCATCTGCCCCAGGATCTGGTATGTTTCGGTGCATCTAGTTTGTATCTCCTGTTTTTCCTTTCACCCGATATAATGCTTCCTAAGTAAGTGAACTCCTTTACCAGTTTAAGGTGTTTATCATCGATGGATATAGTGATATTTCTTCCTTCTTTATATTTGAGATATTTGTATTGTAGAAATTTGACTAAAAATGTGTAGATGATACTTATTCTCCTGAGTTCGCTCTCTTATAACCACAACGAATAAATCGTGTTTTCCGCCGATGATCGTGAATTAAGTTGTACTGTTAGTTCCATAGTTGATCTGTGTTATCTGCACCTCGGTTGGCTCACAATGTGGCCCGAACATCTTACTTCCAGCACATCCGTTATCGTTATGCCTTTAATTTTGGTACTGGGCCTCCGTAGCCTGTGACTGCATGCCTATCTATCCATTGACGTAGGCGCTTGGGAGAGCCTCGCTCTGGATAAAACAGCATGGCGTTACAGCATTAGAACGGGAGCACTAGCGGCGGAAGAATTCAGACAAGAAACTGCAAGACAGAAGCGGACACGTAGAAAAGAAAAAAACATCTCAACCTCACAGATACCTTCTATTGTTGTCAATTCTGTAAAAGAACATTTTGTGCGCGCATTGGACTTGCTAGTCATTAAAAACGCACTATTAACTTTATTATTTTATTATTTATTTTTATTATTATTATGGTTGAGTTTTTGGTCATTGTCGATCACGACGGACGAACATCATCATCATCATCACCATCATCTATCGACTGGCGCGATGGTGCGTAATGACTTTTCGCTGAGACGATTGTCGTTCACGTCTATCTCACAGGGGGTGTTCCACAGTCAGTGAGCTTGCCTTGTGTAATTAGACGTTGTGTGTATTTGCCCATTGGTACTGAATATTTCTCATCCGCGAGCGTGGTTCTGAAAGAACTCGACAGACGATTTGGACCCGGTTTCTTTCGCCTCCTTATCCGAGGTCTCATACACCGACATCGTGAACCCGTCGTCCAATTCCGAGTCTCACAACGCGTTTGGATACAAAAAACTGAACAACATTGTCCCATTTGTGCCTGAGCCCCTCGGGTACGGAACCCTTTCTCTCCGCGAGCATGTTTCTGGTATATGCAAGCTCGACATTAGAGGTTAAGACCAGCGTTACTTTCTTTTCCCGAAGCTCACGAGTGGTTCAGGGTCTCTGAACGTAATGAGACACGGTTTCTTGAAGCTTGTCCCAAGCTAACATAGCTTGTAGTTTCGATTTCATTGGACCGTTTTCCCCTTCTAATTGCAAATGGCGTTGCCCTCTGGCGCTGTGCTACCCTTTCATTGTACTCCTTATGTTGTCTTTCAGTCTCTCGCCATGCATCTACCTAGTCGTATCGTTTTCATTGGCCGCGCCTCCAATGCTCGGACCAGACTGACTAGCGTCACTGTGTGTCAACAGTGCCACTGCATGTGTTGCTACTGTGGTGTCAGAGATGTTGACTGTGTCTGTGCAGTTAAATCTTTTTCCATCTGCTGCCATCACATTCACGGACACGATCCCCAAAAGGTTTAGCCAGATTTAGCACGAATAGTTGTATTTATGTTTCCAGAGTGCACTACGAGGAGGTATTTTTAGGGACCTTTGTTATCTGCTAACCATGGGTCGCAGTACCCTTTGCACCACTATAGAGGATGTGCTTCATTGAAAATCATCTACTTAATCCTTTACAACTAAGCAACACATAAACTGTCAAGAGCACCACTCTGTAACATGAATAATCCTAATAGTCACTACAATAATGCTCTTGTAATGAAGACGTCATACCTAGGTTAGAGCACACGGCTTAGCCACATGTATTGATGACTATATACATTTTGGCAATGTTTTCATTAAATTGTATAAACATTGCCAACCATTTCAAAATGTTCCAATAATTAAAAATATATAATATATGTCACTGGTTTATCAATGATGTAATATGGAAGGGGAAGCATTATACGATGTACTGTGGTGCCTTAGACGTAAGGTGTAAACCCCTACATAAGATTTTCACAGCTAAACGGATTAGCACAGGAGTGTCGCAGGTCATGGGAGTACATCCCTACAGACATTGTGGAGTGCAGTCTACAGTATTAATTTTTTTATTAAATTATTATCTTCCGGCAGGTCCTGCAGTTTTGCTTCTTTCAAAACGTATTCGAATTGTCTTTCGATTTGAAACAATAAACATATAATAGAGGGATACAGTGTAAATGGGTATACAATTTTTCCATAAAACGAGAGCAAACAAACATATCATGTGTGAAACGTAGGGTGTATGTCTCTCGGAACTTTAAACAACTTGAGCAAACAAGCAATCATATGCGGAATGAATAGGTTTACTCACAGATTTCGAAACTAGTTTGAAAGTAGTAATAGCACTTAGTAGGGATTGCAGAGAATGGTCTTCCGCAGCTCTGGAGCAAGAGGTGCAGGTTTTGTTCAGTGAGATTGGCAACGAAGGGGATGTGATTATATACATTGATGGATCTGTGATTAGACATGTTCGCAATGCTTGGGCATTCACAGCTCAGTGCGCAGGTAGAACGATCAAAGAGGAGTGTTCAGGCTTGTTTGTGATTACGAGTAGTATGATCATGGAGACTATGGCTGTGACCAGATCATTTGAGTGGGTAGGCACGCAGAAAGTAACACAGGTCTACATTATGTATAAGTATGATTAGGAAAGTACAAGTGGGTCTCGTTCACGAACACTGGATTGAGACCTGAGAAAGGCGAGGTTGAAAGTAGTGAAATTTATTTTCGTGCTGGGACTTGTGGGTGTTCTAGGAAATGAAAGAGCATATCAACTGGCGTCTTGCGCGATTGTGGCACAAGGTGATGGGATAATAGATCGAGCAGACGTATTCAACTCCCTAAGATATACAGCACGCGAGAGTAAGATTAGTGTGGATGATGATTCCTTATTGTTGGCCAGGATTAAAGATCAGGGATTGAAATGCGGTGTTGCTAGTAGTGACCATTTTGGAAAGCGCATAGCACCGGTACTGTTAGCAGAAATGTAAAGGCGGATACACTCAGGGAGAGACTGGAGCAATTATGGGCGTGTACAATTTGAAATAATGATGATTCGACGACTAATAAACTAACTAGTAATCATGTGTGAAATGTAGGCACTCTGTTTCTCGACAACCATATGTGAAACGTAAGGACTATGTCTCTCGGTTATTTAACCAAATTGAGCGAACAAACAATGAAGTGTAAAACTTAGGGGCTATGTCTCTCGGCAACCTATATCCAACTTGAGCGAATAAACAATCATTTCCGAAACATAGGGACTATATCTCTCGGCAACCATGAGCGAAACTTAGAGACTATATCTCTCGGCAACCATGTGCGAAACTTAGGGATTATATCTCTCGTCAATTTAATCAATTTCATCATCTGATAGTCTATTTAGAAGTGTACACTAGTCTACCTCCTGACTGTCTGTAAAGACGAAGAATGTAATCATCAATATGGTAGAAGGGAGGGGAAGTATGCGGTTTGCAAGATGTAACCACCACCTATCATTCTACAATAGTTTCTCTATGAAATAATCTGACATTTCGTCAATTATACAGTTATGTGGACTGATCGTGAACATACTTCAAAAGTAACAGCACTTCACATTTTCTGTGATTTTCATTGGTCAATGTGTATAATTTGTGTGGACTGCAAATACAAAATCACGAGAAATGTCACAACCTATCAATATTGATGTATTGATTTCCAATGAGTTGCATAGACTGTATGATAAGAGAACTTGGTTGCAGTATAGGAACATAAGAATCAAGAAGATCTTGAGATGCGGAAAACACCTAGGAGAACCATAAAAAGATACCATATACTGTGTTTTACAATGTCTGTACATCTGATAGCGATATCTCACAATTCGCACTATAAATACTTTTACCAGAAACAACACATTCCCTACTACTGCTACTACTCCATGCATTATTGATAGCAGTTTATGCAGACATGTTGTTAGATGCTGCCTACAATTCACGAATAATATAGTTCAGATATGTACATTGTGAGGCGTGGTACATAGCTATCTGTGACGGCCAAGGTACCGAGTTCGAAACCCGCCTCAGCCATTTGTGCACCCGGACATTTTCGAAAGAAATGACAAACTACTAAACGTAAATAATTCCCAGACAATCACTACAGACAAAAAATATGAGATGATTACAACATCCGGTATAGTATATACTATCAACTTAAAAAAACAAACACACACGCACACACACACACACACATATATATATATATATATATATATATATATATATATATATATATATATATATATATATATATATATAATTTTTTTCTCGACCTGCTATTGATCTACCGATAGAAATATCTACGTATGTGGTTGCATCTGTGGGTCTCACCAATGCCTCATTAGAAAAACCACTCACGCAACAGAAAACCTTAGTAGATGATATGCCGTTATATTGAGGTTATCTTCTTATAGAAGTTTCATGGCACGTCATCTATACAATTATGCTTCTCGTGCGTTTATTTTGTTATTGTAATTTGTTATTATATATGTATGCACCCTCTGTGGTTGGGAGAGAGACAGAGATGTGCTGCACATCCTTGGGGAGGAGGAAACTGACAGCACTGTTTTTCCTATGAGGCTAATCATAGAGGCACAGTTACTCAGGACGGGACACTCTTTTTAACTTGAACATTTAGTTCTATTCCTGCAGCAATAGAGAAGTTCGGCATAACCAGATGTCAATTGGTGGAGGGGAATGGGCACAGTGAACCCTATCTTGGTTGCAGTGGTTCGGAACAGTGCATAGTTTGAAGCCTGCCTCTCTGGTGGTGTGATAGTTATTCTCTGGCTCTGGCCCGGGGTGGGCCGAAAATCCCCCAGTAATATAATGCCATTTAATGGCATTGGGTCAAAGGTCATGCGCCCATGGACCGCTGGATCAACAACCAATCAACCAACCATAGAAAGCTCTGATTTCCTTGCCATTATTGTTCAAACCTGAGTAGAGCTAATTTCTTCATTCTTAAAAGACACTAAACATACACCAACTATATGTTCTTTTGTTCAGCTGTCTTCTGTCCGCACAAATCGCATGTTCTCACTTGTTGTTAATTCTGTATATACTTATATACCCCATTATGATGGTCGTAGGGCATTGCAGTTCGTTCTTGATAAGACACTCCATACCTCTGTATTTACTCCCACTCTTACCGCCTTGCACAACTGGCGCTAATAAACAACTCTTTTTAATTCGATGGACACTTTTTTTTATCAGATCTGCGGAGTTTCTTAAGGCACTAAGATGGGACCCAATCAGCCATGTTTTTGCATGAGACAATTGTAACATCAAGTTTGGGAGACCTATGAATGCCCTTTTCCATTTCTTTGTCACAGATACATTGACATTGATGATGGTATATGTATTACTAACAAGTCTGCGGCGGAATTGTATCGTTTCATCAACTTCTTCATCAAGATTAGCCATTAAATTTACACCTAACATATCTACTCCTTCTGTTAACTTTCTGGACATAATTGTCACACTTCATCCCTCGTACCGAAAAAACTTACCTCTTATCTTACTACTACTCTTCTGATGCACAGTTTTCTGCTATACACCTCTCATCCAACTGCTTGTCGTAGCTCCGTGTCATTATCCAAGTTTCGAGTGCCCTTTCGTCGGGTTGGCTTCGTGTCTCTAATTTCTCTCGCCGTCATGCCTTAACTAATACTCATGATACTTACTCTTCTGATAAATGTATATCTATCTTAACTTTTCATCCCCATAATTCTACTGTCCGTAGAATCTTGTTGAAACATTATTCTCTTGTCCAGTCTGATCCTCAAACTCATGCCGTTTTGCAGTACTTTGCTCTGGTTGCCTATTGTCGTGACAAACATTTCAACATCTTGGGCCACAGCCACCCCAGGGCTAATGTTTCTCACCATTTTGGCACAGGTTCCAACGGGCGCCTGCGATGTAACGCATATACCTATGTAGTGCAGATCCGCTACACGTCATGTTCTATGGCAACATTCACTATCGTCGACGTCGTTTCCATTCCATGTAAATCTCGCAACATCATTTACGAGAGAAAGTTTTAGTGCCATTTACGTTGTGATTTGTAAGCATCGTCACATGAAATATATAAGTGAAAATAGCAAAAAATTATACCACGTATGCCAACATGTTCCTGTTATTTAACAGAGATCGCCTACTTATGTTGATATGTATTTTAATGGCACTGATCATCGTGGTGCCCGTGACATGCAGGTCACTGCAATAAATTATTGCACAACTGACAGAAAGCTCGGTATAACACTCGGAATGCCATTGAACAGCGCTATATATTGTACTTTGGCACTCATAAGCCATGTGATACTAATGCAGGTCATTGACTTAATTAGGTGTGGTGTGCTGGACCATTGCTATGTTATCATTTATGCTGTTTTCAGGAAATCTGTGTTATTCCATCCGCATGCCCAGTACTTTATAATGCATCTCGTGTACGTAATAACGTGTGTATACGTAGATCATTGTTACCTTGATGTCTCTGTTGTTAAAAGTACTACGTCATATGCATTTCTATAGTGCCATTAGTTTTTATGTATTTATTGTTTGTTCATTGTTTGCCTTGTATTTTCTTGAAAATAACTGAAGGGTAAAACTATCTTATATTCTGCTATCTTATTTTTTCATACCCGCAGATAATAATTTGATAGTCTGTGCGTTTAATGCATATCTGATCAACCTTGTGTTTTGTGCAATATTGATGGGAGGGAAATTAGTCTGACATGTCTAGATTTCTCTCTTTAGAATCGTCTGCATTGTTGTTATCTTTGTTAATTTGTCAATACTACTCTAAAGTGACAATACCAGGTGAACAATTACGAGACATGGTATCCAAACAGTTTGAGTAATTCTCACGTACTTTATAGTTGTCTTTAATTAGTCATTGAAATATTTTCCTAACCTCTATTTAGACGCTTACATAAACAATACTGAATAAAGAACAGTGTATGAATGATGCGCGACCGACATTCGATCGACATTTGGCATCGAGACTTCATTAACAGGGCATAACTACTTTTCATCTTAGAATTTAGATGATCATCATGTCACCAATGTCATGAACCTGTCATCACATACTAAAAAGTGCTACCATATACACCTAAGGCGAATAAATTAGTCACAATTAATCAATCGAAGTGTTATGCCGAATGACGTAGGCGATAATTTTTCTCCACGACTCTGTATCTTGTTTTGTCAAAAAGTTCGGTTGTGAACTTCTCCCGTGCCTAATACTAGTCCATCTAGCACCTTCTTTCTTTGTCTTTCTCTGTCTCTTCTCCCCTTGATATTTTCAGTGATTGTTAAGTGTTCAAGCTGCGTTCGTCTCAGCACATGCCCTATGAATCTTGGCTGTCTACCCCTAATAATTTATATAATTGATCTTTTTACACCAGCATCAATGAGAACATCTGCATTACATAAGCCACAATGCATATCTAAAATATGACGCGCATGCCTAATACAGAAAATGTTAGATATATCTGCATATACCAACAAAGGCTGAATGTTTTAAAGACGCAACCCACGCTTTATCCAGAAATTTCATATCATCAGTTTATCATCATAAACAAAGCTTCATTCCCACCAATGACTTCCTTATTAATTTCGATAAAGTGCTGTCAACGTGTTAACAATTATTTGGCATTGAGGAATGTTATACCTTCGAAGATAATGACGTTTGAGTGTCAATTCATCATGTGCGTTGCCGAGTAGCGTGATATCATGCTTCTCCACAAATGTTTGTCTCTTGTGTTGTTCAATTTATTTTTCTTCCACATCCATACATTTTTCTCTTCGTCTTCTTCTATTTCTTCTCTCCTCAATTTGGGTGTAAGA
This sequence comes from Meghimatium bilineatum, assembly GCA_034231615.1. NCBI lineage: Eukaryota > Metazoa > Mollusca > Gastropoda > Stylommatophora > Philomycidae > Meghimatium > Meghimatium bilineatum. The sequence continues at coordinate 60,834,870 of CM067320.1, forward strand.
TAGCTATTTGGAATTATTCAATGATGCGTCAGCGTAAGATAGTTATATGGAATTATTCAATGATAGTTCAGCGTAAGATAGTTATATGGAATTATTCAATGATAGTTCAGCGTAAGATAGTTATATGGAATTATTCAATGATAGTTCAGCGTAAGATAGTTATATGGAATTATACAATCATGGTTCGGTGTAAGATAGCCATATGGAATTATTCAATGATTATTAGGTGTAAGATATATGTATGCATTTATTCAAAGATGGTTCGGTGTTATCATCATTTAGCCAATCATGGCATGTCCAAGTCATTCTAATTTAGAGTATTTTTTTATGGTTTTGTGTTTTTATAATTATGTGTTTCTTGAGAAAGGTCCCTGTTGGACCGTAACTTGGAATATTATCCTTGTTCTTTGTTTTGGTGTTATTTATTTTTTTACTATTGATAGTTATGATTTTATATTAACCTTTTTACTTTATTCAGTATTTACCATTTTTTCGTTTGGTTACTGTGGCACTCTCCTCTGACATTTTGGCTATTTATATTTGTACAGAATGTAGCAGTCACCCCCACTTTTACAAACTTTTGACGATCTTGAGGCAGTAGTTCTGCTTCTGTTACTGTTATTTTCAGATCTTCTTGATATCATGCGCCCAACATTCTTCTTGGTCTACCTCTTGTTCGTCCCCTCTGGCATCCTCCCCCATTTATTGTCTTATCTAGGTAGTCAGTGACATTTTATATGACCAAAACATTGTAATTGTCAGGAAAGAACCATGCTATTTAACCAATTTTCTTATATATTCATTGCTCTAGGATGGCTATATTGGTAATCCTTGTTAGTTTATGATATTTTGTTGATTTTTCTTGAATATTTTGTTTCAAATTTTGCTATTTTGTTTTTAACTTTGTCGGTGATTGACCAGAGTTCACGTCCATATATTACCACAGGGAATATGCAATCTCTTAAGCATGATAGTTGTGTGGTTTTGCAGCAGTACAGCCATATGTTTTTTATTTATATCAGATTCTTTGACGTGAAAGCCAACCTCCTTCTGACTTCTTCAAGGTTCGGTGTAAGATAGTTAGTTATATTCAGTTATTCAATGATTGCTAGGTGAGATAGATGTTTGGAATTATTCATTGAAGTTTGAGTGAAAGATAGATTATTCATTGATTGTTCGATATAAGATGTATATATATATATATATATATATATATATATATATATATATATATATATATATATATATATATATATATATATATATATATATATATATAAGATATATGTGTGTGTGTGGGTGTGTGTGTGTGTGTGTGTTTGTTCCTATCATGATAAAAATCTTCTGAACGAAATGTATATTCGTTGCATCTCGCTTTTGCCACTTGTAAAACTGTTATGCAAATGATTTTATACTTGTCTTTAAAGGGCTAAAATGTTTTTGAGAAATGAATATTGTTGTTTGTTAAGTTTTTAGCGAATGTCAGATGTTAACGTCTTCTGAGTTCGCTCCTTTTGTTTTAAACATGGCACATAAATCAGTAGTGATTTCTTTCCATGTTGATTTCCTTGTTGAAGTAGCTGTAGTTCTTGTATAGTTTATCATTTATGCTTAATATTGAGTTTTACCTGTTCAGCTATACTTTTCGTTTGATCTTTCCTTTCCACAAGATGGTCTGTTTATCAAGTCGGTTGTCATCATTTCTAAGTACATGACCGATATAATTCAAATGTCTTCTTACTTATAAAAGTTACCTCACATTTGTATCAACATCTCTTTATACATGATATATTATGGTGTTAGGGACAATTGCATTTTAATTCATAAAATAATCGTTTATTTTTCCACGCGAATGTTATTGTCCATACACGTCTCACAATCATATGCACACAGAACACACATATTACTTCTTGCAATACTGCTCTCATTGTCATATTTGTTCCGTTATAAATTTCGCATCAGTGATGTACTTAGTATGACCAGTATTAGTGTCCCTGCGTGTTATTACTGGTTTACCACTCACTATGGACAAGTCGATTATGTTGTGGTTTACCAGCTCCATTAAAAATATTGAATAGTGTCTAGCTATACATTTTCAATATTTTATTATGGGCATGCAATAGTTTCTATGGATGTACATTTATTTATACAGGTTTACGCACCATGTAACACACCAAACAGCGAAAACGAAAGAGAAGAATTTTTTGAAGATGTAAGCAGACTAATTAATAACAGCAACAAGGAAGATGATATATATATATATATATATATATATATAATGGGAGATTTGAATGCGCGCACCTGGGCGAAAATATAGACGAAATAAAGGAATACAAAGAACCTTTCAGAGACACAAGAAACACGGTTAACGACAACGGCTACAAACTACTTGATACATGCATCCAGCATAAACCTCTTTATAACGAACACTTTGTTGAAGATTGCTTTTTTCTTATATTGTTGATTAAGGTCCGTTTCGCATTTAACTCTTTTAACACCTCTACATTACTTTTTCTGGCAGTCCATGGTATTCTCAGCATTCTTCTGTAGAACCACATCTATGTTGCCTCCAATCTCCCACTTTCCAGTTTGTTTATTGTCCAGGACTCGCACGCATATGTTAGTATAGGGGTTATATAGCACTGCAGAACTCTCTTTCTCACTTCTAGTGACAAGGTCATATTACACAGTATATTTTTCATTTTTCTGAATGTTGTTTTATGCCTGTCCTATTCTGCATCTTATTTCTGTTGAACGTCTTCCATCTGCTGTTATAATTGTACCTAGATATTTGAATTGGTGGACCTGTTTTAATACTATATCATTCAGTATGATATTGCAAGGTGTGTTATTTTCTTTCTTTGAAATAACCATTACTTCTGTTTTCTTGATATTTAGGAAGAGGCCTTTCTCTTTGCTTTCTGTGACTACTACTTTAATTAAGTTTTGAAGGTCTTCCTCCCTTTTTGCAATCAGAACAATGTCATCCGCATATCTCAAATTATTTATGTTATGTCCTTCCACTGATATTCCTGGGATATCTACTATTGCACGCAATATGTTTTCACTGTATAGAGAGAACAGGTCTGGTGAAAGCACGCATCCCTGTCTGACTCCTTGTTTTATTTGTTGAAAAGGGCCAAATTGCTTTCCTACTCTTATTGCTGCTGTTTGTTGCCAGTACATGTTCTTGATTATTCTTAAATCCTTGCAGTAAATATATGTTGCTATAAAAACCACAAAGGCAAGAAACCAAAGATAACAGATTGGTTGACAGATGAGGTAAAGACAGCAACTAAAGATTAAAAAAAATATAAGAAATGGACAATAAGTAAAACACACGAAGATTACTTAGCATACAAGACAGCAAAGGGTAACACCAAGAAAATCATCAAAGCTACAAAGGTTAAGTCATGGCAAGAATATGGAGAAATGCTAAACAATGATATACAAAATTAACCAAAAATGTTCTACAAGAAAATGTAAAACATGAGAAGTAAAAGAATACACCTACGAGCCAACAGAAATGATCAACAATGAACACGGCAACATACTAAAACGGCCCTAAGAAATCATGGAAATATTACTTCAAACAACCGTTAAAGTTAAAGGAAGGAGTAATGAATACATCAATAAATGCAATAGAAAAAGACATAATACCTGACGCCGAAGGGCAACAACGGCTTTCAGCGAATACATAGATAATGAATAGATGTACAATCTCCCCTATGTCTTCTGATTGTCTTTTTTAAAGGATGGTTACCAGTATATAGTGTGGTAACTCGGTTGTGTTGTGTTTTAATTTGAATCAGACGTCTGCGTGACGTTTGGTTAACTTTGACCTTGGGACATTGTATGTAAATCTATCATAAAAGTCTTTGGCCGCCATATAGATATATATATATATTATTGCTATTGATTACTCCCCTAACTTATCATATATCTGTTCGATTATAAAGATTGATTCTATATAATACTTTTAAAGTCCATATCGTCAGCCAATTTACTTCAGTATCAACAACACACTGAATCGTTCACTATGTAGCTACAAATGTCTTAACATGCCGTGTGAATAGTGGACTGCCCGATGCGCGTTGTGGCTCCACACTCGATTTACTTCATGTTAGGCAGTCATAAAGTAGGTAATGTGATGCTGAGACTATCCCAAAAAGCATAAAAGTCTTGTCTAACCACTACACGCAAAGATGATATTCGGCACATTTATGCGTATGAGGTACGATAGTTTATCGTCCCATCGGATAACGGCCCCATCCGGTAACGGCCCCATGCCGAACGCCAACAACACGGTGTGGACCGCATCGAGCATGGCGAGACACGTAGAAAACCATGGTTGTCCACTGCATCATACTTCACTTTCAGTCGTCTGATTAGTTTTGACACTGCTTTCAAATGAGTTCCGACAAAAGAGTGAGGTCGACACTTAGCAAAACTGCTCCTCACATTAATCAAAATCTCAAGTGGGAGTCATTTTTTCCGGAGTCATGTTACAACCATCACCTGGCAAAAGCTATATCGAGCCCTGCATAAAGGTAAATGGCGTAACACTGAAAGTTCTGAATATAGTCACATACCTAGGAAGTACGTTATCACAAGATGCAAACGTTGATGATGAAGTGTATACAAGGATCGCCAAGTACGCAGCACTTTCGGCAGGTTGTACGCAAATGTGTGGCGTAGAAACGGAATTAACCTTCAGACTAAACAAAAAGTCTATAGATCAGTGGTACTTACAATGTTGTTATACGCTAGTGAAACATGGACTGTGTATAGGCGTCAAATGAAACGCAATCATTTTCACGCAACGTGTCTCAGAAAAGTTATGAACATCAGATGGCAAGACAAGATTTCAGATACCACTGTGCTTGACAGATCTGGTATCACCAGCAATTCCACTATCCTGATGCAGACACACACTCGTTTAGCAGGTCATTTGGTACGTAAGCCAGACCGTCGTCAACGATACCGCTCTATGGTGACATGGAGAAAGGTAAGCAATCGCAAGGTGTCCAAAAGAAGCGCTACAATGACTAGCTACATACCTCACTGAAAGACTTTGAAATAGACCAAGATACATGGGAAGAACTTGCACAAAATATATATACATGGCCATCTACAATCAAAAATAGCGCATCATCTTGTGAAAAGAGAAGAAATGCAGCAGCTCAACAGCGGAGAGTAGCTAGAAAGTCACGGGTACGGCAAAATCTGTCTACAGCAGTCATTCCATGCCCGAACTATCCAAGAACATTTACAGCTCGAATATGGCTCATTAGCTATCTACGAACTATACGGCATGATCATAATTATAACTGGATTTTAAAAGTGGATGTAAAAATGGTCATTTTCAGTTGTGCTAGACACAATCGGCCAATAAGCGTTGATGAAACTGAAATAATTATTTTCGTGCGAATACCATCCTCATAACAACTATACTCTCATCATAGTGCTACAATCGCATGTAAGGCAATACACATCATTTACGTATATTTATCACCATGAAACACCACATACAAACTACATTGTGTTAGCTGTTGCTTTAACAAGCAAGAAGTATTTTGTGTGTGTTAGTTTTTATTTAGCTTGTGATGTTTTTGTGTCTTTATTTAAAACAAACATGTTAAAATAAGATAAAGAAAATGTGTAATATTCCATGAACATTATAATTAAGCTATGGATTGATGAAACCACGAGCAAAAATATGTAGACATTAAGTCATGTAATGAAAGATATACATCTGAAAAACAGTGATATGTCTGCCAATTAAGAAATAGTGCTTTACTATTATGATAGAGGAAGCGCTTCCTTGTTTGAAATCAAATCATTGGTTTTAAATCCGAAATACCCTCTACAGAGGCTTTCTCTAATACAAGTACACGCTGATTGTCAATTGACTCGATGTATAAAAATGACATCTTTAGATTGTTGCGAGCATGGTAATAGTTCAATATGCCTGTGGTTGTTCACCACTTATCTTCGTATGTATGCACCAATAAATGTGTAGATGGACTACTAGTTGGAGTTCTTGTGACATGCAGTCTATGTGACTGAGACAGCTGTGGCTATCGTTGTGAAAGGCTTGCCGTAGCAGTGGTGTTCAGATAAATTCTTGATACAATAACTGTAATTGCAGCCATGACTCTTGTTGGTTAAACACCACTTGAAAAATTTCTGTAATACACATTGCTTTTACTGAAGGTGGGTTTACATACATTACAATGACATATATTACCTAATACATACAGTTGAGATTTGTAATGTGGCAATACAGACTAATTATCAGGCACGTAAATATTATTCCAAAAAAAATGTAGCCCGACACCATCGGTGATGTACAATCTCCAGGTTGATCTCGAGACCAACTATAGACATTACATAACTCCCACTTCATGATGTTGATAACGCTAGTGTTGTATGTTTTAAGTTATTTTCGGTCTGCACACACTTATACAAAAACGTTGGAAAATAAACAAAATTCACAACAACGCTAACAGGATGTACTAAAGATACATCAATCGCCTCCACACATTTTGCTGGATCTACCCAGTATTAATGCACGACATCGAATTGTGCAGGTATGGGAGGAGATGGGCACAGAGAAAAAGTCTCTCAATAAAGTTGAAATGCTGGCAAATAATTAATATCGGGAATGAGTTAGTATCATAGCATAGGTGACCGTACAAGAACTTGTTAAGTGCACTGAAAACGACAATACAATCATATACACATATGGCTCAGTCAACTGAGAAATGAATACGTGAGGATTTGGTTTTGTGGTCTACAAGAACGGTAATAAAGTACTTGAGAAATCATCTGGAAATTATACTACAATGAAAATGAAGAAAAAAGCAGCGACAGTGGTATTCACTTGGTTGGTGCCTGAAATACCAACGAACACGGTGATGCTCTCAAACTCTTAAAACATGCTACGTAGGTTAGAACCGTGTATATTAAGAGTGAAGTACAATTGTCAATCGTGCTAATGACAACGGAATTGTTCTAATTATTACATTGATGCACTGCCCTGGTCATATAGGGGTCAGAGGCAACGACGGATAAGCACCTTTTTCCGGACAATGTTGTTGTTGGTACGGTACTGAAAATATATACGGTCGACACAATAAGAATACTCATACTAACAACTAACAACTGAAGATGGCGTTGCTAATGTGGTAAGATCCGCATACAAAGAATGGCAGAAATGGCCGGGTGGGGAGGGGGATGAGAACATTTGTCCTCCCAGAAAAGATGTGAAGATTACATACTCGACATCTCACTTGAACTTTGCATTCTCCAGAATGGTTTCTAGAATGGAGAACAAAACACTGATGTTTTGGCGTCATAAAAACACTGATGGTTCGGCGTCATAAAAGCACTGATGGTTCGACTTCATAATGCTTTTTTTTCAAAATAAAGCTGCAATGCTGACTCTCTACCATTCCATGACGTCGAACAATCCACTGCTGACTCCCTACCAATTCATGACGTCGAACAATCCACTGTTGACTTACTAAGAAGTAATTATATCAAACAATCCACTGCTGACTTTTTAAGAAGTCATTATATCTAACACTCCATTGCTGACTCTCTAACATGTCATGACGTCGAACAATCCATTGCTGACTCTCTAAGAAGTCATTATATCAAACAATCCATTGCTGACTCTCTAACATGTCATGAAGTCGAACAATCCACTGTTGACTTTCTACCAAGCTATGGTGTTACATAATTCAATCTCTTTGATAGATTCTCTTGTTTTCCTACACATTTCACTATTGCTACATAGTATTTAAGATATTATCTGATAATATGATAAGAGCAACACATTACCACTTTAAAAAAATCTACTCTTGATTAGTAACAGTCTGTTTGTATGAATATCCCACTGTAGAATTTCATTAGCTTTTCTAGATACCCTTAAAATTATAGGCATTCCTTTATAAAAGAAGAATTATAAGGCCTCTAGTTGCATACGCCTTTGCTTTTTATTGTTAATTTGCATAAACCGTCACTTATTCATTTTTCATGACTTGCTTCCGTGTGATTGAAGTGTTTTGTTTTTTATAGCACTGAAGGATTATTTATTTACTGCATTTGCAAGCGATTTCTAATTGCTAAACAGCAGCAAGTATATGATATTATATGTGTATTATAGATAGATGAACACACGATGTTTCAAAATATTAAAATATTTGGAGACTCTCAAACAACATTGTGACAGATCTAGCAAACCGACATTGCAGAACTAAAACGCTCGTAGGAATCATGGGGAGTTTTAAGAAAAACAAGAAAGAAACACCACTATTCTAATCTATGACCACCATCTCAAACACCGCTATTCTAATCTATGACCAAAATCACAAACAAGTGAAAGAATTCACTTGTCATGGAATCATCATATCATCGAATGAGAAAAATATCAAAGAAATCCAACATAGATGCAACATAGTATATCGGATCTTGAGGCTGATGTGTCCTATTTTCAAACAGAAATATTTCATTATGAACACAAAAACTGCACCACTATATAAAACAATCATCATACCATCACTATGCTACCAATGTCAAACGTGGACACTAACAACTGAATACAAAAGAAAACATGCTACAACATAAATTATTTGTCTACGTGGAATCATCGGAGTAACATTAAGGGACATAATCAGGAATGGAAGCATCAGAAGACTAACAAACACAATGCCTATCATGGATTACATCCGTAGACAACAGATTAAGTTTCCGCATGCTTCCAGACTACCATTAGACAGTGCCCCTCAAAAACATTACTATACATGCACGATGGATACAAAGTCATGGGCAGACATTGCGAACGGTTGATTACATAAATAAAAGAGTCAACTAAAACAAACATATATGAAGCACACAGAATAACCATCTCTAGAGAACTAATGTACCCCTGGCGCTGCAATGCATTAAGGGGTATAAAGCGAAAAGAAAGATATGCTTTATCCGGATGATGTAATCACATGCAACATAATTACCATAACAACAACACATGCTCCAATTGTAATATGACTTACATGATCATACCATGTGGTATTAGAGTGTTTCCGATTCAGACTAATCAGTGCAAGAAATAGCTATTGACTGAACACGCTGAAACGTATCCAAGGGAAAGAAGAATTATATCTGCGATGAAGAAAAATAAACACAAATGTAAAGAAAGAAACTAAATAAAAACATGTGATTTGTTATTTAACATGTTTAAGCATGAATCGATCAATTTCAAACATTGTAAGCTTTTCATTCTTTATGCAAGTATGATATTCCAGATGCGGGCCATGTTCTTGTGAAATCTATCATTTATATATTTAAAGAGTATAATCATCATCGAACCATTATCACTTCAGGGTCGCGGTGTTGCCTCTTTATAAACATCAACAGATATAGCAGCTAAGCTGTAAATCATTGCACAACCTACTTACGTCCTGCTGATCTGCAGGCATTGCTTAACACACTTATGTCTTGCTGATCTGCAGGCATTGCTTAACACACTTATGTCTTGCTGATCTGCAGGTATTGCTTAACACACTTATGTCTTGCTGATCTGCAGGAATTGCTTAACACACTTATGTCTTGCTGATCTGCAGGCATTGCTTAACACACTTATGTCTTGCTGATCTGCAGGCATTGCTTAACACACTTATGTCTTGCTGATCTGCAGGAATTGCTTAACACACTTATGTCTTGCTGATCTGCAGGCATTGCTTAACACAATTATGTCTTGCTGATCTGCAGGCATTGCTTAACACACTTATGTCTTGCTGATCTGCAGGCATTTCAGAATCATCATAGAGGAAGAAGATAAACATCAACACAAAAATGACGCCATGCCCCCGCTGTTCTGTCCTTCTTTTTTGAAGGTGTAGAAATCCTGTCCAGAATTTGATAGACATGCATGCCATCTTTCTACCACATCTATGTTTGTGGTCGAATGTTCATGTTACTACACGCAGATGTATTTATGTGGGCGAACGGTTACGATAATACATGTATACATTTCAATATGTTGTACATTGTTTTTTGTTTATACATGTACATATATGTATATGCGCGAATTTGATATATATATTCAGCGAAAGTAATATGTAAGTTTTGTGTTAAACAGTTCAGATCAGATCACCTCAAAGACTTCTCAACATCATCAATGCAGACCCTTTTGCGATCGATGCACAGGAAAAGCTATGACGAAATGATGGAAAACAAAGCATCACTGGAGGCCAGTGTATTGGTGACCACATCTATGATGAATCTGGGATCGTGTTTGCACAAAGCAAGCGGCATTACCCAGCATTCAATTATGCAGACATGGGACCGGTCCAAAATTTGGAACATCACAGTCCCATTGCTAAACGCATTCATGCTGCCGTAGCTCGAATGATAGCCATAGATATGGAGCCTTTTCAAGTAGTTGAAGGGCCAGGTTTCAGAGAGTTGATGCATACAATGGAAAAAAGAAATTAATTCCCTTCAAGAAAGTACATTGCTGAACATGTAATTCCTGACATGTACCAACGCCTGAAGTTAAAAATTGCTGCAATGATATCTGACACTGATGACATATCATTCACAGCAGATACGTCGGCAGCTGAACACACCACTCCGTCACTATGGACCTATCTGGCCATTGGTTAACAGCCCCCTTCGTTTACCACAGTGTAGTGTTCCATTGTATTGCATGTGATGAACATATACAAACTTCCTTGCACATTTTGAAATGATGCTGGATGAGTGGTCAATTGCACGTGACAAGTGCCATATTGTTGTGAGAGACAATGCATTTAACATTGCCAAATGCTTTCATGATGGCAGGTATTCAAGTGTTGGATGTTTTGCACACATACTGCAGCTGTGTATGCGTGATGGTCTTTTCAATCTAACGTATGTTGCTAACATCATCAGTACTAGAAGAAAATTGGTAGGACATTTCAAACACTCCTCTTCAGTAACCAGTCGTTTGTATGAACTTCAAAATGAATTAAGCCTACCACAACATCAGCTTATCCAGGATGTAACCATACGATGGAACTCAACGTTCTATATGCTAATCAATAGAAGGTGGTACTGCTAGTAGAACATAATGGAAAATAATACTCACGTGGAAGACACTGACAGGTAATGAAGTCCTACTGAATGACGACTAAAACACTACACACTATCACTAACGATGTAAATATGGTACATACAACAACGGCGATGGGCGATGGCCACCGTGGTGTCCTTGACATTCAGGTCACTGCCATCAGATCCTGCACCACCGATGATAAATCTAGGTACGCCCTAGAAAATCGTCTCATTTTCGAGTTGGGTACCATCAAGCCATGTGGACTCAATTCCGACCACTCTTTCGCTTAGTTCTCGGTCGTATTGGTCTTTGTTACGTTATAGTTTTGTTCCTCTCGTTCCACCTGTATTATCGTCGTTGTGTACTTCCTGTTCGTATGCTGCCGGTATCTATCTAACTACCACATTTCACTCAGATACGCATTCATTTCTACTTGTGTTTTTTAATGTTTGTATGTTATGTCCGTATCTTGAAAAAGGCCTATTGGTCCGAAACGTCGACTTTGTCCTGTGTATTGTCATTTGTAGATTATATTCTTTGTTTTGTGTTGTTGTATGTACCATATTTACATCCGTTAGTTTGTTTGTTTGATTGTTTTGCGTTCGCTCCATTGTAACCATCACGGATATCCGTGTGATTTCCGCCGGGAGCGTGATTACGTTGTGCCACCGTTATGTGCCTTGTAGGCCTAGCACATCCGATTTCGGCATGGCATCCGTTAGTGATAGTGTGTAGTGTTTTAGTCGTCATTCAGTATGACTTCATTACCTGTCACTGTCTTCCACGTGAGTATTATGTTGTATATGCTACGACGTCGGTTAGAACAACGGCGCAGCATCAGCCTGCACTGTGTTGAAATTGATTCGGTTGCTGGGCTAACGGCACAGCAGTGGGCAGTAACGGTGAATGTGGTAGCTACTTTAACACCATTTGAAGAACGCACACGTGACATAAGTGCAGCTCAGGCATCAATATCAGTTGTGATACTATTAGTGAAAACACTCATGACTTTCCTCCAGATAAAAGGTAGTGATGCCAGGTTAAAAATATGAAAGCAGCCCTGTTTGAAGATGTTAGCATCAGATTTGAGGACATTGAATCTAACAGTATTTACACCTGTGCCACACTACTGGATCCTCGATTCAAGCTGTGCTTCTTCTCCGAACGTGGCAAAAGTGATGCACGAGCCCATCTGATGTTAGCAGCTAACTCCATTATTCATTCCGCAAACACAGTCAGTGCACAGGATCCATCAGCTACTAGTAGCAGTACTAGTGTTTTGACTTCTGTAAGCGCTGCCACACAGTACGAGTACAGCCTATGGAGCTGTTTTGATACAATTGTCGAGGAAAATCCCACTACAGATCGTTCTGCAAGTGCCGAATGCAACAACATTAACACTAAGGTGACACAGTATCTGTCAGAGCCAATTCACACTCGACAGCCAGATTCAGTTTCATGATGGCATGCCAATAAACAAAGAATTCCAAGTATGGCTAGACTGGCGCAGGCATTTCTTGCACCACCATCTACAAGTGTACCATCGGAAAGTCTGTTCAGTACTGCAGGAGGCATTATCACTAACCACCGTAGTAGCCTTATACCACAAAACTTCACAGCCATAATGAAGACTGACTGACTGAAATAGTGAAAGTACTGAATGAATGAATTTCAATAAATTCAATATTTTCAATGTACTGTTGTGAGTTGTAACTGAGCTGCCAAATTGCCAACTGAATACAATGTGAAAACTAAAATGTGGAAAATTAAAATTACTAAATTAGCATTATGTGCTTATGTATTATGTTTCATCTTGAACTTATGGAACTTAATATTACTTATTCTAATGTAATTATAATTATTTTACATTTAAATTATTTAATATGAGTATATGTCATCATTGTCATGTCTGTAATAATGAACTGCAGTAATGAACAGTCGAGTGACTCACTCACCTAAGTCACGTGATGTCAAGTACATTTTTCAACTTTTATGTTTTTGTTAATTTGTAAATCCGGCCAAATCCGACTCACGCCGGATTTCAAAAATTTGAACCTGGTAAAGCCCTAATTTATATGCACATTTACACATATATGAGTGTATGTTTAGACGAATGCATGGTTATAGTTGATTGCAAATTATGTTAGAATATGTATAAAGTGCCTGAAGCGTAACAACAATTGTACTTACGTAAAACACCGTTTTTTGGAGCTTTCCGCTCAGACAAGACGGACTATCACTTAAATTAGGGACTTATGGTGTGTAAACAAGAAAAAATGCAAATTACAATACACAAAACATTTTCAACTTTTCAACCAAAAGGTCTTAACAAGATACGCATAAAGCATCAGAAGACAACAAACATAATTAATCACAACACACAAAAGTGTCCAACCGAAATATGGAAGTGAGGTACCGGAAGGACAGATATGACATAAAAAAAACGTAAATATGAGCAGAAACAATACGAAAAAAAAGATCACGGAAGAAAACGAACATAGACAAATACCACAAGAACCGAGATCTAGACAAAAGAATGGTCGGAATTGAGTCCAAAATGCTTCAGGGTATCAATATTAAAAAATAAGACGATTTTATCCAAAAAGTTGATGTTCGTCCATCACAAGTGATGATGACCATTTGTTTACATCCACTTTTGAAAATTCCATTAGAGTTGTATCCTTAATTATGAGTTCGTAGATGGCTAATGAGCCCGATTCGAGCTGTGAATGTCCTTGGACATTTCGGGCATGAAATGACCACTGTAGCCGGATCTTTGTCTATCCGTGGCTTTCTAGCTACTCTCCGATGTTGAGCTGCTGCATTTCTCCACTTTTCACAAGATGATGCTCTTTTTTTATTGTAGAACACCATGTAGATCTATTTTGTGCAAGTTCTTTCCATGTAATCTTGTCTATTTCAAAGGCTTTCAGTGAGGTCTTTAACGGGTCTTTGCGCGCTTTTTTTTGTCACCTTGAAATCGTGTACCCTTCTCCAGTTCATCATAGAGAAGTATCGTTGGGAGACGACGGTCTGGCATGCGTACCAAATGACTTGTCCAACAAATATGTGTCTGAATGAAGATAGTGTCAATGCTGGAGATACCAGTTCTATATAGGACAAAGGTATCTGTAATCTTATATTGTCATCTGATGTTCATAATATTTTCTCAATAAGACAAGTAGTACGACAAGAGTGTATGCTATCACTTGATATGTTTAACTTATACGGTGAAATTATTTTTAGATCTATAGATAATATGCCAGGAATAGCTATTGGTGGGTATAATGTGAATAACCTGAGATATGCTGACGACGTGCTGGTAGCAAAGAGTGAAAAAGAACTACAATTTATAGACTGCAACTATAGTAGAAGAAAGAGCAAACAAAGGTAATTTGAAATGGAATGAATATGGCTGAATTTGAATTGCATGCCGTATCGAAGTTTGGCCACTACGTATTTCAATTATACATGCAACATATGTACATACATTTCTCTTTTGTACAGAACACTAACTAGAACAGAACAGAACAGTACAGAACAGAACTACTAGACGTTATTTGAAACTGTTGAGACAACTATATTTGGGTAGTTCAAAGATCTATCAATGATACATTTTCCAATATGATACACCACAATGTTGTTTATTATTAATAGTGTTATTGTTATTATTACTAATAATATTTATGATTCCCACTATGTTTTTTATTGAAATCTTCAGGAATCGTGGTCAGTTGAAATACTGCAGCCAAGAAAACTGTCCTTTTATCCGGTACCAGAAATCACGTTTTCTATTACATTGTGTCCATACTTTTGTTTCTATTTATGCGGCTAAAATTTGATTCGTTGTTTGTCTATCTTTGATGATAGCACAGCAGTAACAATAATATCATATCATCTGGAGACAAAGGAAAGCTGCATACTACTAGTAATGGTGTTAACGTTATCTGAATTAACTTGTGCAGGTTTTTTCAATGCTTCTTGTGTTATATGACTATCTCTAAATCATCTCATCGTTCAGCGAAGAAATCGCAAACAAAGGTCTCAGCTTGAACACCAAGAAAACAGAGATAATTGTTACATCTAAAACATCTAACCATTCTAAATGTAACATCAAGGTCAAAGGGACAGTTTTTAAACAAGTAGACAAATTTAAATATGTGGGCACAATTATTACTTCACATGGTAGACGCGTCACTGAGATAAAAAGTCGAACAGCACAGGCAAAATCAGCATTCCAGAAGATGATGATAATCTTGTGTAATAATTAATTATCAATAGAAGTAAGAAAGAACATACCAAAATGTTACATAGAGCCTATACTGTTATATGGTAGTGAAGCATGGACAATTGACAATATTGCAAGAAAACTTCTGGAGGCCACATAGATGTGGATTTATAGAAGAATGATGAAAATATAATAGATAGCTAAAAAGAGTAATGCTATAATTCTACAACTGGTCAACTCAAATAGAGAACTTATTAACTGTATTAGAAGCCGACAATCACAGTTTCTGGGTCATGGCATGAAAAGAGGTCAGCTGGAGAACATCGTAACAACTGAAACGATCGAGGGTAAGAGAGACAGAGGAAGACAACTTGAGAAAATGTTAGATGGTTTGAAAGCCTGACATGATGCAGAATCATCGGAAACTATATTTAAATGTATAACAATAGGACTGTGGAGAGACATGATCGCCTAAGCCGGAAGACATGATACCAATGAATGAAATTATGGTGTTGAAAATTGTTATACATAACTTTAGTGTTTACGGAGACTTAATCTGCAACTAGTATGTCTTCTGGCTTTTGTTTCATCTCGAAAATATATATTTCATTTTAGTTTCAAGCTGAATATCGTAATGCAGCTGTCGCTATTTAATAATGTATGTGCTACGTTATCTACTTCATCTGTGCATATTACACTTCGTCTGTGCCCTTTACACTTCATTTGTGCACTCTACACTTCATCTGTGCCCACTGCACTTCATACATGTCCACAGAATTTTATCTGCGCCTACTACATTTCATATGTACCCACTACACTTCATGTGTACCCACTACATTTAATTTGTGCCCATTACACTTCATATGTTCCCACGATGTTCCATTTGATTTGAACATATCTTACAGTTTCATCTAGAGTATTCATTGAAATAAACGCAAATCAGCTGCGATGATTATGAAAAGATACATGGTGCGTGGAGTTGTGGATTGAAACAACTATTAATTCGGTCATGTGTAACATATTTAGCAGATGAGTGTTGTCTAACATACCAGTTGTATATGGCGCCATACATGCAGGGCCAACCTGTGCTATGATACAAAGAGGTGGCTGCAATAGGAGGCACCCTAACGAAGCGTCATCAGCAGAGAAATCACAATAAAATTTAAGCCATTGAATATTTTTTTTTAAAGCATCGGCATTTCGAATGCGTGCAACATACTGAGAGATTGTACGTTCCTGCATATATAGGTTGTCCATAAAGCTCATGTGCACTGCACTGCATTAACAAAAAATAATATGTGGCGTCATTGAAAGTTGTGCTTTTCCACTGCCCAGTGTACATCATTACTTTTCAAATTACTGTTTCTTGCATAGTTAATTTGTATTCGCTTCCCAAGAAATAACTTCATTGAGCTACAATTAACATTACCCAACACCCGATTGACATGGACAGTAATATTGTTCATAAATTTCATTACATCAATGGCGTCACACATGTATGCAATAAATATCCACAACTCACGTGACATAGTCTCCCAATAATCGAAAAAAATACACATCGATTTTATTAACAGCATTAATCCCACGATCGGTTCTGAAATTCACACATTCTACTGTTGGCGTATATGGCTGTGTCGAGAGCAATGCATTACGTTCAATCGTAGTTATCTTTAACGGTAGTGACCATCATATAGTACGCGAGTCAATTCTCTCGTATGACTGACCTACTAGCGATATGATTGCAGACACCCAACATTAAGTGGAAGTGGTATAATGCTTATCGTATTAATTACTACTACTGAAGCTGAATGTGTCTGATCATTGACGAAAATAAAACGTGACATAAATCATATATGTTCTCTGGATTACATCCTACAGAAAAAAATTGTAGCACCATTGTTCTGTTAAAAGAGAGATCAGTGTGAAGTTTGAGAACGAAGGTCACCAAAATATTAGTCTCAAAAAGTCTATAAAATTATAATAATTTTTGACTATATCCTGATACGTACCTGCAAAAGTGCAAGGGGTAGACCAAAAGAAACACTCAGAAGAACAATACATAGATAAAGTAAAACAACTAATATTCATATTATTCAAGAATTGTACAGAATAGCTTTGAACAGACAGAATTAGAGAGATCTGACCTCTGCCCTATGTGCTAACTTCAGCGCAAAAGGAAAATGAATGGATGAATGAATATCCTGAACAATCACATTTCACATTGAAGAAAGTCTGGATGAATGAATATCCTGAACAATCACATTTCACATTGAAGAATGTCTGGACACGTGCCCATACCATCTGAGTTTACGAAGTTTCACGACCGTCAACAGTGATTCGTGTTGACCTAATTTATTAATTATATTATGTCCTTCGCCAAAGACGGATGTGTCGGGCATTTGACACAAATAAAACGGCGACACAATGTATTTTCATTCTCCGCACTACACCCTGCTGGAAATCTAGTAGGACCATGATCCTGCTATAAAAGAATTCAGCAGGGGTTTGAGAATGTACGCTGAAGAAGAATATTATGCCCAAACCGAGACCTCGCCCGTATAGACAACTTTCTAACATAATTAATTTGGACATTATTCGTGATGTTTTTGATTATTGTTTGGCTTTCGGTTGGTGACTATATACTTGGAGTCGCCTTGGTTATTTTAGGCATGCAATTCCAAGTATGCAAATAGTGACCAACTGAATACCCAACAGTGATAAAAAAAAGTCAGAAACGGGGGTCCTTGTTAATATTCGGTTAGAAAGTCTTTATTTTAGTTTGTCATACCCAAATACACCGATCTCATGTTCACGGTTACATAAACCTTTGTTTTCAAACGCCTGTATTCTTCTCTCAAAGTCACGGTTAGATTCCAGGTCTGATAATCATACAAGAACATTTACAAAACGAATAATTTATATACATTAATGTTAACATGGGTTGTCATTAACCACAGAGTGTGGGTAATTATGTCATGGCAGATATGATCATATCCTGGTTTTTCCTATCTTCAAAAGTATATATTTCTTTTATTTGACATTTATTTCAAGAGTTGATGTGGAATTTGACAAGTTTTTATTATAATTTATAATCAATACATGGTAATACTGTTGTAGAACTGTGTGAAAATAGTACTTACGTAAAACGCAAGTAATGTATTCTTATTGAACATAAAAAGCAACTAGAAGGAAACAATTTTACTTCGTTATATTTTATGTAAATGTACATGTCATTTTGATATAAGTATTTTTGTTCTAACGTCGTATACTATTATTGTATATTTATGTCATGTGTACTGTTTGTAGTTTTTGTAGTTTTTCATTTTATCACCCGCGAGTGGCCGTCTTCTAGCCGTCGTTCAGTAAGATTACATTACCTGAATTCTATATAAGTAGTGTAATAACAATAATAATAATAATAATAAAAATAATAGTGATAGTAATAGTAACAGTATTAGCAGCAGCAACAGCAAAAACAACAACAGCAGCAGCAACAACAACATCAACAGCAACAATACAACAACAACATCAATAACAACAACAGCAGCAACAACAACATCAACAGCAACTGCAGCAACAGCAACAACATCAATAACAACAACAATAATAATACTAATAATAATAATAATACCTATAACCTGCCAATGTAGTAGGGCGTGCCACACTGGAGACCTCGGCACACAAAATGTCTACGAAACCCTCCTGTCCTGAGCCATTAAGAGCAATGTAGAAAAATCATATGCCTAAATCATTCATTGTTTTTTTTCAATCTATATTCTTCTATGTCCGCTTGTTCTCCTTCTACCTAAGTTGTATAAATTGTATCCTGCCACGAAGGAGTAGGCAGAGAATGTTGAAATTAGCACAGTGCATATTCCTTCTCAATATAGCCACCTCTCGATTTTTGAATTTCTGTCGTCACTGCATGATCTTACAAAGACCCTCACAATAAAACAACATTATTTTTTTTTTCTTTTAACATAAAACATTTATCTGCGAGAATGCGAGGAAATTGTTTTATATATGAGATTGTCTTGTATATCTGTGATGGAGAGCCCATAGTAAATCGTTTGTTCACGGTAAGATGAGTAAAACGTATTTTAGTTGGAGATACTCGAATTATAGTCATTGTCGTGTGGCGTTTATTATTATTTTTAGTTTCATCCTTTATTTCTTGTGTTATCAAACATTTACAATACAGATAAGTGTTAACAACCGAAATGTCAGAGGATGTCCAACAAAGTGGGGATAGCCGCAGTAACATAACACATAAGCGATACATAATGTATTACTATTGTATTACAGTAATATTACTACTTGATACAGTATTTACTGTCAATAAAAATTCCACACTTCCAAGCTGGTGAGCATCTTCTCTCCTGATCCCCTCCTGCACCTAGTACCCTTCAACATGCCTATTGTTAGAATGTGCTCCATTATTTCTCTCTTCATGATGTGTCCAAATATTTTTTATACATTAAATATAATATTATTCACTGGGAGGTAATACATATATTTCACTAGGTAGTCTCGCATATGTATAATACATGGTGAATCTTACCTGTAGACAACAGATTCGTTCCTACACTGGACACCGGTAGATTTGGAATATACCTGGTTATAAATATACAAGAATGTTTGGAAGTTAAACATTGACTGTAAATATGGAGGTTAACGATATCACGTTGTACAACACTGAGATCATATGAGTACATGTGATAACTCAATATGCATGAGGTAATATAATTGTGTGTATGAGGGAATGTAATAGTTTATGTGAGGTAATAAAATTGTCTTTATGAGGTAATATAATTGTTTTTATGAAGTAATATAATTGTGTATATGAGGTAATATAATTGTCTTTAACACGTAATATACATTTGTATATGAATTAATCTCATTATGCATATGAGGTAATATAATTGTGTATGAGGTAATATAAATGTGCCGTGTGTGTATGCAATATTACGCATATGAGGTTGTGATTCACCAATACAAAACCTTGCTTATTCTTATATAAAAATTCTGATATAAATAAATTGGATTAACATTCTCCGTTTACAAGTGTGTACCTCACCATAACAATTACATATAATAAAAAGATGTGTGAATAACGTAAGTTGAAAGAAATGTGTAAGTAATTTTGTGGATGAATTTTAATGATAGCTTATCTCTGTTGTCATGACGCATGGCGTAGTTGGACTTTAAATTACAACCATCAAAGTGATAATTTATGAGTACCTGCTTTTAATCCAAAGTTCGAGAGTTACCACATATATTCCAAACAGATGGGATATATCGGTACTTCTATTCAATCACTGAATCAGGGGCTGGAAACTAAGACTGGTCGCGCAGTCCCACTCGAGCAGGACCATAGTCCTGCCAAAGTAAGCAGAGTGCTGAACGGAGGCATCCAGCCAAAAGGCGCACAGATAATCAGGATGCCACACACAAAACACAATAGAAACATGTCTGTATTTATAAATAGTTATGGTGCCTGCCCTGTGGCGGACGTTCAGGCAGGGACGGTGCCGGGCCCTATACCTCGAAAGGGCCCAACCTCAGTTACTGGAAGTCCTTCTAAATTGCCCCGTGAAGCCAGGAGGCAAGGGAATATAGCTACTGGCCAAACAAACAAACGACCAATAAAAATAATGCACTGGAATGCTGAGGGTTTCAACAGTAAAAGAGATGGATACAGCAATAAATTGGAACTTTAAAATGTCATCAGCGAAGAACAAGTTAATATATGTTGTATCCAAGAAACACGCCTCAGCAGCGACATAGCCTTCAAAATCAGAGGCTACCAGTGCTACCGGTCTGACAGAAAGGACAGCTGAAAGGGTGGAATTATGACAACTGTTAAAAACAATATCAGCGCATGTCAGCTGGAAGTATATATGGAAGGGGCAGAATACCAGATGCTCCACCTAAAAAAAGACAGTGCAGAATTCCATCTCCTGAACTACTACTGCCCAAATGATAAACCATTGGCACTAGACACACTTCCAGACTTAGAGAGACTTATGATGTGTGGTGACGGAAGAACATGGAACAGTGGCCACTAAACAAATACAAAGATCTATCGATGCCCTAACTTTATGGGCAAATAGATGGTGCGTCAGCATTAACACAGATAAGTGCAGCACTACACTCTTTACCCTCTCACCAAAACAAAAAGCTGATCATATCAAGATAGATGGAGAGCTCTTGAAAGAAGACAAACAACGAACATACCTCGGAGTTACTTTTGATGATAAGCTGACATAGAAGCTGCACATAAACAAAGCAACAACAAAAGCCAGGAGGAAGTTAGCTATCCTGATAAAACTAAGTGGAACCACATGGGGAGCCAGTGGAAATATACTCAGTAAAGTTTACCAGCAAGGCATAAGACCACACATGAAATATGGTTCAGCTGCGTGGTGTCCTGCATCAAACACCACATTACAAGATCTAGATAAAGTGCAAAACCAGGCACTTAGAATAATGTTGGGAGCAATGAAATCAACACCCATAGCATACCAATCACCTACTATCAGAAAAAAAACAGATGATCAAGTCAATAAGAAAGCCACACACACCAACACAAGATGACTATCACATTATGAACAGATATCTGAAGTTGACAGCCCCTTAATGTCTGTACCAGAACAAACCCCGTAGAGTGAAAGCCATGGAATGCCAATATACATTCAGACCCATGTGAAAGGAATACTAAGCGAGGACGAACAGAACAGTGTGCAGCGAATGACAGTCACCCTCAGTTTCCTGGATGAGGAATATCCACACGATATATGGGTCAGAGTGTACACAGATGGGTCAGCACAGAATTCTGTGAGGAATGGAGGTGCATGTGTATATATAGAATATCCACACAAGCCTAGAGATACAATCAGAACACCGACAGGAAAATTCTGCAATAATTATGATGCAGAAATCCAGGCAATTAGTTAAACTGCTGAACTCCAACACTGGCCTACAGCATGTGGTATTCCTGACAGATGCAAGGTCAGTGCTTCAAGATCTCCAGTCTGGAAAACAGACTTGAAAAAAACTACTTAGCGAATTGTCTTACCAGTATAGGGTAACCATGCAGTGGATACCCTCTCACTGTTGAATACCAGGAAATGAAAAAGCAGACCAACTGGCTAAGGAAGGTGCTGCTGAAGACCAACCAGATATACCAATCACCTACCATCAGAAAAAAACAGATGATCAAGTCAATAAGAAAGCAACAAACACCAACACAAGATGACTATCACATTATGAACAGATCAGAACAAGTTATAATTCTACGTCTCAGAACAGGACACAACCGACTCCGCAGTCACATGTATACAAAGTTCAAGATTGGCAACACGGCCATGTGTACATGTGGACAGGCAGCACAGAGTGCCCAACATATACTTCAAGAGTGTTCTGAGCATGAAACGCTGAGGCAGACATATTGGCCAGGGGAAACAACACTGGAATCAAAGCTCTATGGGACACTGTATGAACTACAAAAGACAGCAAGTTTTATTAAGGAGACAGAATTACAGATATAGACATGTTTCAAGTGTACGAAAGAAGAAGAAAAAAAAAATCACTGAATCGTGATGATGATGGTATGATACCGAATATATGGGCACACTAATGTGATACTGAATATATGATATAATATTGTGTGTTGGTGTGTTTAAGTACCCCAATAATTGCGAGTCATTAGCTCTTATTTCCTATGTGCAGTTGAGTAGTTTTTCTGAGCTTTCGTTCATACCCAGGAGACGTCAGCTTTGGTCTTAGTGCAATGCCTATTGAAGGAGGATTCTACTCAAAGGGATCTATAACACAAGGCAACACACAAAAATCATCACAGATAATTTTATATGGGTTTTGTAGTATTTGGTTAGCTGATTTCAAATCTGTCTTTAGTTTTTTTCTACCACGTAACATTTTTTTGTAATAGCTAATTATAATATCTTTCAACAGTGGTTATGACCACAAATCGAGTACAATGTTTTATTTAGATTGGTATCGATACTTTATTACTGGCTGTTACAATTTTGTTCAGTTTCGGGTCACGTGATTTAGTATCGATGCTACCATTTTTGTGTATTCGATAGGATAGTAAATCCATTTATACACGTGTGGTGTTTGCTTAAAGTAATTACGACAAGTATATTATGAGATTTCGTTGTTTTGTACTTTCTTTTATTTTAAAGGTTGCAAAAACCTTGCATTTGTGTACTTGATAACTTATTTTGATAACTTCATTGATTCCTCGCGAAGAAGCTTAAAGGCAGTTCTTTTGCACAATGGAAATTTAATACCAAGCATACCAGTTGCACATTCTGTTTATCTGAAAGAATCTTATTACAACATGAACAGTTTGCTTGAAGTTATCCATTATAAAACACACCAGTGGAACATCTGTGGTGATCTAAAGGTCATTGGCATGTTGATGGGCATGCAAGGAGGATTCACTAAATACTGCTGTTTCCTATGCCTATGGGATAGTCGAGCAACAGCGGAACATTACGTCAAACGTGTCTGGGAGCCCTGGCATATCTATACGCCAGGAGCAAGCAGTGTCCAAAATATGCCCCTTATTGATCCACAGAAAATATTTCTGCCACCTCTCCATATTAAGCTAGGACTGATGAAAACCCTTGTGAAGACCATGGGTAAGACAAACTCAGAAGGTTTTCAGTACCTTGTTAATAAATTCCCAAACATCACTGCTGCAAAAATGAAGGAAGGGATATTTATAGGTCCACAAATCAGATCTGTTTTACAAGATGAAGGTTTCAAACAGTCTCTGTCATGAGCTGAGCTAGAAGCCTGGGAGGCATTCAAGTGGGTCTGTGAAAACTTTCTTGGTAATCATAAGTCCCCTACGTACAGGGAAGGAGTTCAGCGTCTAATAGATTCTTACCAGAACCTTGGCTGTCGCATGTCATTAAAAGTGCACTTCTTGCACTCCCATGTAGATTTCTTCCCAGAAAATCTTGGTATGGTGAGTGAAGAGCAAGGAGAACGTTTTCACCAGGACATTCAGTTAATGGAGCGCCGTTATCAAGGTTTGTGGAATGAGAGTATGATGGCCGACTTCTGCTGGATGCTATTCCGTGATAATCCAGGCGAAGAATATAACAGAAAATCAAATTCCAAGCATTTTTGAAGAAACATTCTACATATCTATGCTGTGATGTGAGTATATTTGATTTAGTATAGAAGATGTGAATCATTTGCTTAATTGATGTTTGCGATTCTCGAAAAAATACAGCCAAGTTCAGTGAAAACTAACATCACTCATAACTTTAAAACTTGACGTGATAGAAAAAAACTGATACCAGATCTGAAATCAGCGCCAAAAAATCCTTTAGAAAAGTGTATTTTGGTTTCAGATGATTAAAAAAAGTTTTATTTTGTTGCCTTGTGTAATTGTATAGAATATATGCTCAGGGCCGGTCTTAGGACATTGCAACCTATGCGGCCGCAGTCGGCCCCGCACTTCATAGGTCCATAAATTCATATTATAATTTATTTTATTATCCTCTTCCCTACCCAGAGTGGGCCCCGCGCAATCCGTTTCGCAATGGGCGCCCGCAATTGTTAGGGCCGGCCCTGTATATGCTACACAACTTCGATAAGAGAGCATCAATATAACAGCATGTCATCTACTACAATTTTCTGTTGCATGGCAGGTTTATCTAGTGGGCCATTGGTGAGACCCATAGACAAAATCGCATTCGTATGCTAATACTATAGAATATAATATATTGAACATAATAATGTGAAACGGAATTTGAAGAAATAATATGCCGTAGCTAGCACAGTAATATGTTTACTAGATTCAATATTCAATATATGGTACATGTATTGTTACGTCATCATGTGAACATGATGTAATAGATTGTGTGGCGTAGAAGGAAAAGATCAGGAGAAATACAAAAGGACACAGTATAAAGTGATAGCAGATTGGGCAAAGCGTGTATGCCTAAAAAGACATACAACGGTACACGATGGTACAAGTGGGCCGTTATTTTCCTGTACATTCTGTGGAAGACTGTGGTTCAGTTAGGTATTGTAAGTCACATTCATCATCATTATTGATCGCATATTATATTTTCTAATGCACAACACTAATAATATCGCCTGGAAAGACGGAAAGGTGTCTATAGTTATCACACGTTATAAGTGCATAGAAAACACGTACATATTTTCTGTACTACGTAAACTCTCTGAAATTCTATTTATTCCAAGTTAGCACATGCGGCACACTTCTTTACGTTAAAGAGTATAAGGCTTACAATTCTTTCTCTTAAATGACAAGGAAACGAATATGTACGCTGTTATTGCAGTATACATTACAGTTGCAATAACTTCTCTTTTTACTGTATTGTAGGCATGATGATTATGGGACCGTACTTTATTCTTAACAGTTGGCGCATCAATTTTCCTAAATAATATACTATTTGACCAACAGTGTAAGGAAAAAATGTTTGTACTATGTGACTGTCGGATAATATACCATGTCGAGTATAAGAAAATTGTATCAGCTATGAGATACAGTTTCAAGTATTTCATCACGTTTTATTAGTTGCTTAAATCATTCACCATGCGATCGACCGCCTTATTCTTATGTTATATATCGCATAGTTTAAAAATGATAATATTGTCCTGTGGCATAGGTTGCATAGATTCACTTTAAATTGTCACCTTTTATTGCACGTATGTTAGTAGACCTCTTGATTTTAGGATATATATCCTAGTATATTTGCAAAGTCACGATAAGAGTTGGTTTAAAGAACTGTAGCATCGTATAAAGAAAGCTATAAAATGCTTAAAGACAGTAAGCCATCATACGTTTGTGAATATATCAATGAAGCCTGGCTCCAAAGTGTTTTAGCGCAGTGGTCTCTGCCAAGTTAGGTGACGTTTTCAGGAGCAACAGTGCATGGATAGACTTTCACTTCGGTACTGATGGTGGATTGCTCAAACGTCGCAGACTGAAGGAAAAGACAAATACTGAGACGGACATTGTTTACCATCTTTTGTTTCGGACAACTGTGCACTCATCGCTACCAATTTGCATTGAAAGGGTCAACATCATCAACATCAGGCGCTGTTCCGGCTGGCGTAGGCGATCATGTATCTCCACTGCTCTCTATCACTAGTACTATATATTAAGCTCGTTGTTGAGTCTATGCTATGCCATGTTGTTTAACTCTCCAATACTTCCTCGCGTTGTCACCCTCTGTATTTTTTGCCTTCAATCTTGCCATTTTAACTATGTTCTCCAGATCTCGCTGTCTCATAACAAAAATAATACAGATTATATTTTCATTATATTATTGATTAAGCTCCGTTTCGCATTTGACTTTTTCAACACCTCCACTATTCATTGTATTCTCAGCATTCTTCTATAGAACCAGATTGATATTTTACCATTTGCATTTTATGTGGCACAGAAGGGTAGTAAATGATAACACCACTGGCATCTATCATGTACGTCGTAAGAGCCAACTAAAGATAATTAGGGGTTAGTTTGGCTGTCCAACCTCATAGATCAAAGTGACCAACAGAAATTGCTGAAATTGGATGTCAAACCGAAACGTTCAGATATCGCAGCCAAGATAAAAACCATGGCATAACGTATTCAGTTCTCTAGACTATTTTCTGTTAAACTAGCAGGAGTATGCGAACCACAGCTAACCAATTCACGGACGGCATAAGCGTCAGGAAGTGTGATCACCCACAATATTCATTCAAGTAAAACGTTTAAGAACGTAATGTGTGGCCTCGGCAGCACGCAGGCAATAATATACTAACACAGTTATAAGATACCTTGTGCAGTTGTCGACGTCTACATCGTTCACAACAGTGTTGATTGCGTTTAGTAAGGGGTATTTGCCTTCCTTGCACGCGCCATCAGCGAAATCGTCAAGGTCAAGTGACCGCACCATCACTCCGCCATATCCATTTACCTTAGCGTAGCAAGCCTGAGATAATAGAAACACACGTCTGAGGTAATATAAACACACGTCTAAGGTAATATAAACACACGTCTGGGGTAACATAAACACACGTCTGGGGTAATATAAACGTAAGTCTGAGGTAATATAAACACACGTCTGAGGTAATGCAAACACATGCCGGATACTTGTTAATAAATATAAGCATATCGCAACAGTTGGCAAGATATCTGATTATGCGTGTCAAAATGTATTCACTTTATGTTATGCCACAGACATCCACATCGTTATCTATACTCACACACGCACACCTACCATCATATATCTGACATGACGTACATCAACAAACATATCACATAAATGCAAGTCGCTAGCTTTCAAGTCTTTCAAGAGAATTTCAAAATGTGGAAATTACTTGAAATAAATAAGATGGTCAAAAGATCTCTTTTTTTTTTAACTAGCCAAATATTTCATGTGAATGCTTTTCATTGAGGACTAGATTACAACATTCTTGTATGTAAATAGGAATATTCTAACGTCTTGGTGACATAGTATTTGGAATTCTAGATAAATTAGTATATATGGTCACATAGAACTGAATTGAACATCTTCAGCAGGTTGAAAGGGAGGTGTACCACTATGAGAATATTTTTGTATTAATCACAAGACCATTGATTCTATGATACCATATATTTTCTTTCTGTGCATTGCTATAAGCTTGTGAAGGAGGGATTATGATGTGTTTTGACAAGATATGCATAGGTAATATTTTGTTTCAACCGACATGTCAGTAATGGGTAAAATTTCACTACTATATGCTGCGTTGCTTCATATATAAAGGTCTCACATAAAATTGAATAACTTGTCATTACAGCAATTTAAGATATGGTACGCTGGACTAATACATTCTTCTACTTTACCTAATAATTTCAAATGCAGTTTTTTTAGCAGAGACTAGTATTTATATTCTAGTTTCACTTTATAATTTCATTTTTAAACACTTCTTGATTAGAAAGTGGCCTCACAGCATGTGGGACATTCCCATAAGTTCTTCGCTCTCTGTTCCAGCAGCCATTTGACTCGATGGTGTTTCGAGTCTAATGCCACCGAAACAGACGTCGACATCGGGACACATCTCTGGCCCTTGCGACATGTTTCTTTGTACCGCCTACCCACACCGTGCCCGTAACTAGTTCAAGCAGAACATCCACCTGTCGGAACAACATGATAACTGTTATCGAAAGTAACGACTGCGGTATTGTATAGATGACGTGTCATGAAGCTTCTATAAGAAGATTATCTAATATAAAAGCATGTCATCTACTAAGGTTTTCTGATACATGGTTGGTTTGTCTAGTGAGTCATTGGTGAGACCCACAGACGCAACAGCATGCGCAACATTTTGAGACACATATTGTAGTAACAGTCAATTGTCACGCGGGTTAGGTTAAAGATATAGAAAATGAGATGGAATAATATTTTTTCGAAAGATGAACATATATATGGAGGCTTGGATGGATTGTGTAGGATTAGGTGATGTGAATTAGAACGTGAATGTGAATTAGATGGAGTAAAACACAGGAGCACACTAACATAAGTTAACGATTCAATTAGATAAGTGCAGGTGTCATGCACGATTAAAACCTCTCTGAGGGCCAGTTTAGTAACTACAATGATATCGTTGACATACCTGGTTCCAAGTATAGTGAGTAACTAAATTGATAAAGTCGACATGCCTGCTTGCAAGTTTAGTAAGTAAATTGAGATAGTCGACAGGCCTGGTTGCAAGTTTAGCAACTAAATTAAGATAGTCGACATGCCTGGTTGCAAGTTATTGTCATCAGAGACAATGCTGGAACTTACGAGGCAACTTCTAGACTGTAATGATGAGTGCTAGAGAAAACTGCGCGTATTTGAGTTGTTCGCGTATAATTTTGTTGTGTTAGCATCAGTGGTGAATTAGTTTGCGTCTAGACCTGTTCATACCAGGTTCGAACTCCGCCACAGACAACTATGCACCACGATCGTTCAGAAAGTAATAGCGACCTATTGTAATACATATTGTCGGTATTTAATTTACATATAAAATCGCTACTTCCAAAATATTCAGAGTTCATCATACGTCCTAATTATGAAATGCTACAAACAACTTTGCTGTAACTAAATTTTGAAGTCGCCAGCACAATTGTTATCAAGCAAGTGTGATATATCATTAAATGAGTCAGAAACGGGTGTTGGAGTTGACTTGACACAGAAGTCACATTATTCGCAGCCAGATGGTAATCAATAACATACCGTAACGACAACGTAAGTTTCTACAACTGGTTTCTTATACCAACTTTTGAAGTGACACTCCTAATGTCATCATATCCAACCCATTGATCCTCCAATTTCAGGTATCTGTTTCCTTGAAGTGTAACATCAATTATTCTAGCACCTGTTCGCATCATTCGGCATACCTGGGTAGGGAATTTATATCATGAAGTGGCAACAACATATATCATCGTTGACATATAACATACATATTACTTGAGGTCAATGTCTATAACTGATTATGTATGTGCGACGATGGTGTAGTATCAAAAAAATCATCACATGTAATGCTTACTATTGGAATTTATAGGTTACTGGTCCCACATTTCATGTGACCCAATGCCATTATATGATGTATGCATGTTAGCCTATGTTTTGTTCCATAAAGGGTGCTATATTTAAGAAAACATATAAAATAAACGAAATTTGAAGCCGATTCTCTCAGATGGCGCCTACTTGCATCGCAACTTAAGTCAACACGTTTTCCGTCTTCATTACACCCCATCCCCAAAAAGAGAGGCGATTTTATCCAAAACTTCCGCGGTGTATATTCTCAATATAATATGAATATGGATCCGTCCATCGTCACACCACAGACAACAACCAACACGCTGCACAGTTATGTAAATTACTGGAGAAGCGCAACCACGATCTCTTAACATCAACTCGTGCAAGAAGGTCTCACTGCTACAAGGACAAATTAGGACTTCTTTGAAAAATAAATAGCCCATAAACATAAATAAACAAGGTTTCTTCAAACGCGAAGTGGGTACATTAGTATAATATCCAATCATCAATGATCTATTGTTAATGATCAATATTTTTATTTTTAATCATGATTACAAATTAAATCATGAAAGTTGTAAGTATTTAAGTATTTGCAGAAATTAGTCTCAAGAGTTGTTCATTTATCATCATGCTTCCTACTTGAATTTAAGTATTTTGAGTACAACACCGGCAGACGGGATTACATTTTGTTGCAGAAATAGAAACATATATTTTCAGCGATTATTTCCCTTGGCTATAATTACCATCTATGTGGCGGTGCATGTATTTATTTAGAAATGGTGTCAGTGTGGGCTATCAGTAGATGACACGCTCTTGGGTGGGTGGCGATCATATATTTGTTCTCGACAGCAGTCCCCTCCCCGCGGCTGTAACAGTCTTGTTGAATATGACAAGGTCGAAGGTAAGCTCAACAAACACACAATTACGTTAGCCAATACGTATCTTCTTCTTCTCGTTCGCAGCTTGACATGTCTACACAGCTAGTCCTGTTTTCTTAATAAATGCTGCTGTATTTGAATGCTCCTCAGTGCTCCCATACATCTTTCTGTGGATATCCATCTCATGGGGCCAGTGTTCTTCCCTTAACTGGTTTATTGTATTGCAGTATTGCAGGATATGTTCAGCTGTCTGTGTTGCCTGTCCACAAGGGCGCAATGGTGATACCAATCTTCACAAATTAGATTACACAAGGATCTCCCTAGCGTGTTGGTTAAGCTGTTGGCCTTGTGTTCAAGAGGTCATGAGTTCGATTCCGGCTCGTGTCGTCTTGTTTACAAGGTGGATTTTTTCGGAGGTCCCTGTGGATTATCGCTTGAAGCTACGGAGTTACGGAGTGCTTTCTATTGTGCTGTATGGTTGTGAGGCTTAGAAACTCACTGCGGACATGGAGAGAAGATTACATGATGTCGAGTACAAATGCTTCAGACGAATTCTACCAATTTAATATAGGGAACACAAGACCAATATTTAGAGATATATGCAGATGTACAAAAACCTTTGTTTTCAATAGTGAAACGACGAAAACTAGCATGGTTTGGACATGCATGCAGACATGATTCCTTGTCATAAACAATACTGCAGGTAACTATTGAAAGGAGAAGAATCAGCGGGGGGCAAATAAAGGCATATACAGACAACATCGAGGAATGGGTAGGACACGATTTTTCCTCACTAATCCGCATCGCTGAGGATAGAAATTGCTGGAGGGCTCTGTGTGCTAAAGCATCCAATGTGGTACCCCTATGACCCTGAAGGTTTGCTAGTTTATTGAATGATTGATGTATTAATATTATTAAAATGTAAAATGTTATTCACATTGTAATACCATACCACAAACTTTATTAATGTATTAAAGTTAAAAATTAAACTCTTAGTGTCTATACTATTTCCAATTCATACACACAATTTCAATGATATGCGATATATATTTGTTAAAATTTATAACATCATTATGAAGTTGGACAAAGATAGTGAAACATGCTATAGTAACAAATTGATTAACTAGTGAATAACAACAATAATCTGCAACAGAAAACATTTAAAAAACGTGAAGATTACAATTGCACAAATAATGAATGTAACAGAAGTCCATTATTTCCATTTCTTTTCATACTGATTTTTGTGGTCGACATATTGGTGTATATTGTGTAAACCCGTATCCCAAAACTTGTATTTATTTATTTAACAGTTTCTTATTCATTATTGATATATGAGATACAAATGAATGAGGTATAAATGTACAACAAAATGACCCCTTTCTCTGGTTAACACATGAATTATTAATATATTTCAGTTCTCTAAGATATAGATAAACCTCAAAATACGCCAAGAAGCCACTTTGTGCTGTGTATAGCCCCTTTGTTCCTGGACCATTTGCAAGTGATCCCACATTATGATGTTCGGAGTCACGTAGGGTGTAGGTTCGTGCATAAAATGCTATACCAATGTTGATCTTTTCCTTAGGCACTCCAAGAGACACGTAATACTTTGCAACCCAATTCTGGAGAATATACCACATGCTTATAAATAATTCAATAGATCCTTGAACGCCACTATGTAAAGAATTAATAAAATATATCCTATTACAAAACACACACAACATTATCTCAAACGTATACCAAAATGTTATTGTACGGAATTAATGTTTCAACCATGGCATGAAGAACATTTAAGACTTAAATTAAACCAAACCCGTATCCAGTAATTCCCAGCCGTCCATTGACCATGCTGTTTGCCCACTGCAGTCGGTTCTGGTGATGCCTGTATGTAGGAACATGAGCTCTGTTAGGTCTTCTAGCCCAAAGACCAGGGTGGTGCATCCAGTTCCTAACCGTTTGATCTGAAATTCAGACGCTACTGTCATTGACTGGGTTGAGGAGGAAGTACATGCAAATCGATTCCTGAAGTGTCGCAGCCGTATGAAGCGGTCTTCGGCAGGATTTGTGACTCTGGGTCTTCTACTGCGTGCCCATTCTGCCACTGAGCCAATTTGTTGAAATCGCCACCAAAAGGTGACTAATGGCGCTTCTAATTATATTAAAATATCTGGACACTACACTTTGTGATTCCCAGTCAGTAAGCTTCTAATGATGATACATCGTTGTTATGTAGTGAGATAGGCCATACTTGCACATTGAATTTTCAACTGAATTTATTTGAGGACCGTCTGTCTTTTATAAGCATTTAATAATATCGTTAGAGAGTGATGTGATCAGTGAGTTTCACGGGTTTCTCATGAACCTGTGAGGAGCTATTCTGAAAAATATTGTTTTGACCGGGATCTATTTCAGGACCACACAAATCATGAGGTGAGTACAATTTAGGTAGTCACGAGCAGTTAATGACCATGTGAACACAGTCGATAGCTTGAATAAAGTCAAATCAGTTAATATTGTTTATAAAAGTAACTCCAAAAAAAGTTACGTTTCTTTTTTTTTAGCAGTACATAAAGAAAACCACATATAAACTAGTCAAATTAGCAAACACGGAATGTAGTCTCATTAATTCCCAAGTACGACCCGGTTGTAAACGAAATGAACGACTCTGCTTAAAACAAACCATGCGATTTCAGTGGAGAGATTAACACGGAAATTGCAGATCTAGCAAGAAACTATCAAGAAATTGAACCGAAACAGAAATTTTGTTTTGGAAAGCAACATTGTCGTCATTAAACTCACTTAACCATATCGGTACCAGAGAGCCTGAGACATGTTTCTGCAGAGCATAAACACCAGAAAAAAATACAATAGTGGTGCCCCAGGTTTGCTGCTCACAAAGAGACAGTCAAGCCGACAGGGAACGCCTCTGCACACCAAATTCTGGGGATACTACAACGACCTAACACAAATCGTTCATGACAAACCAAATATGACTAATATTGGACTGGACGTGTAATAATTAATCACAGAAGAAGAACTTAATCTTTGATCATTTGAAGCAAACCGCTTTATATATGACCAAATTGGCATGTTGATTGAATGCAGAAGAAGAAGGTGATGAGTTAGGAAACGATTTGTTGTTGCGTTTACAGCCATGGAAACATAACACGTATATATCAATTCTCGTTTTGCTGCCATAATTTCTCTATGCTTAGAATCTATGTAGGCAGGAAGGCCTCCTCCATGAATTCAGTCGTCAGCAGGAAGTAATAACGGTTGTCACACAGCTTCATCTTCAGTTCTGAGGTAGTAAGCAATTTGCTTTAGTAAAATATACCGGTTATGGTGACCGATAAATTCAACAGTGGGCATTAGTCCAATTTTTTATATGTGAGAGTACCACAGTCATCAATAATAGTGGAGGTTGGAGTTCTTGTAATAGAGTCCCATTGATCCTAGGAACTAAGACTCCCTTTTGTTATGTCTGATTAGGCACCAAGTTTTATAGTCCTCAAGTCATCACGTCAGTATAATGCTTTCTCGAGTCTGTGGACCCTTTCTACGCGAACATTGGTCATTTTGGACTAACTTTATTCTATGGAGATGTTCTTGTAGCTTCAAGTGTCCTGTTGTGAGCCTAAAGATGTTTGTTTGTTGTGATTTGTTTAGCTTTGTGGTAGGGTCTTGTTGAAATTTGCTAATTGTTCTCTGACTATAGGCATATTTGTTATTTTAATATGTTTTGTTTCAGCCAGGTATGTTCTGCGATATTATTCCGAGATATTATTTCTTTTTTGTATGTACTTTTTCCAGTCTGTCTACTGCCACATATCATGCAATTCCACTGTATGCAAAGCTTCACTCTGTATTAGTATGTTGTTGTTTATAGATAGTTCATGTAAAAGGTATGATGTTTTTGTTACGAAATATTTAGGTTCATTTTGAAATAGTCTGGAGAATAACTAATATACGGTCGCCAATGAAGACTATGTTACTCCATTGGGTGCCTTTTTCTTCTATCGCAATTAATGATTCTAAGATTGCTTGTAACTCTACCATGTAGTTTGTTGATAATGGGCCAGTAGCAATCGAGTTCTATTTATGGGATGTTGGGTAATAAGTATCACTGCTCCTCCTTTCTGTATTGAATCATCTGATGATCCATCTGTGAAGCTATAAATCCACTGTGAGCCGGGGGTAATGAGTGTCTATATGATCGTTGTTTTTTTTTGCCTTGAGAAGAGTAGGTGATTCCAAATGTCTATTCTCAATGCGTGGGATCATACGTTTTGCAGTATATGTGGATGAAGTGTTTGTGATGTTACAATATGCTTTTAGCTATTCTCCTGGGTTAATGGTAGTTACTTCATTGGTCGTGATCGGTTTTCTATAGGTACATGAAGAAATATGAGGGAATATTGTCATTGACAAAAGTGAATACGAAAGAATATATATATATATATATATATATATATATATATATATATATATATATATATATATATATATATATATATATATATATATATATATATATATATATATATATATATATATATATATATTTGTTGGTAATCAGATTTGAACTATTCAGTATTTATACTTAATTATCCGAATACGAAAACTTCGAGAAGTTTGGTTATCTGGGTGCAAATATAAGCAGTTTAGGTGGAAATTATACAATGGAAATTAGGAAAATATTAGCGATAACAATAACGAAATTAAAAGAAATGAACAATATGTAGAAAAACTGTTATAAAGATGCAATAATTATACTTCTTTGATCATACAAATTTTCAGTTGCAACATACGACTGCGAGACTTGAACTATAGAACAACTGCAAAAATAATATTGGCATTCGAACTGAAGTGTTACATGACAATATTAAGAATTTCCAGAACCTAGAAAATAAACTAAAGTGAGGTTTAGAGTATGCTGAATATAGAGATAGAATAGTTGAGGAATACTATTTTATATAGAAAACTGAAACATTTCGGACATATAAAAGATGCAATGGCATGGAAAGACGCATTTTAGAGGGCAGAGTTCCAGGAAGTAGATGAAGAGGTAGAACTAGAATGAGATGGATAGATGACATCAAAGACTGTATGAAGTCATCATTGAAGGAGACAGGCAGATTGGCACGGGATACATTCGGAAAATCATTTGCAAAACATATCACGTTATGATGATCACAATACGCTTCAGCGGATAAGTGAACTGAAGATAAATTAACTGAAGATAAATGAACTGAAGATAATGTAACAGACTGATTCTCAGTTACAATGTATGAATCACGATATTATTAAGACAATTACGAACATGAACTATTATTTATGGACATAAATAATTGATAAATTGTGTTACAAGTGACCAAACTACATACATAAAATCATCCACGTCTGCATTGTCCCTTCAACTGACTGAACGCATACAAACAATATGGTCTTCAACTACAAATGTTACAGTTGAATTCTGCACGTCTCCTATATAGAACATAGGCCAAATTTGTATGCAAGAAATACAATAGAGATGTGTACAAGTCCACACTCAACGAATTATGGCTTATGTGTAGATATAGAGAAATACACGATTACAAGAAACCGTCTACGATGTTTTCCTGTCCATAAGTCCATGTACTCAATATCAACTTGAGATTATTAACTATTTCAGCAACGAACATTAAAACAAAAACTAGTTCACGGTCACCGAGTCGGATGTGTCGGACCACTGGTACACAATTAATCGCCGCCATTATGCATACCGATTCTCTGGACTACATCCTGCTGAAAATCGTAAAGGACCACTGAAAACGTACGCTGAAAAATCTGTATAGTGTGATGCGTTTTAATATTATTCATTTCAACATCCCGACGTCCTGCATTACGCCGAATCATAGGCCTACAATTATCTGAATCGGCCCTGGGGATGCAGTTAAAAGACAAGCGACAAAGATATACAGCACTTGCATTCTTAACTTGATACCTGTCGTGTATATTCTGCTCTCGCACCAGCAAATAGGAATTAGACATATTCTTTACCAGGAGAGAATCTGCAGTTTGATAACTTCATAGTACATTTGCAATTGTACTTTAGGTCTGACTGTAAAAACTCAAAATTCCATCCACACCATGTGCAGTGAGTAAAATCTATCTACACCCATACACAGTTAAAATATACAATCAATATTAATTATATCATAGAGAAAGACATGCGATGTGACAGAGTAACTTTATGGTACCACTGAATGTTAGATTATCATAATAATATTAGGTTCAATACAAGAATCAGTGACAAATCACGTGACAACAGTCCGACTTTTTAATTTTATGTTATTGCACTGAGCTTCATTTTCTTCAAGATTTTAAAAACAATTGACGAAAGATACTGATCTAGCGATTTGTGTGCAACACACTGGACAACCCCCCCCCCCCCACTCAGTGTGTAGCTCGCATATTGAGTGATAGGGGGCTCTTATTACTAAACGTCTAGAACGTTGGCTGTGTCAAAATATGTGTCTTTACAGGAATGTCGTTTCAGTTAATTATGTTAGCTTTTTGTTCCGTAGAAACCTATCCACTGATTCTTGTATAGTACTTAATATCAAAAATAGACTAGTATAGATCATCAGAAGATTACTACCAGGTTCAAGAACTTAAAATGGTCTCTATCCGTTGGATGTGCAAACAGCGGAGAATTAAAGCCCACACGAGACTCCCAACTTCCATGAAAGTCAAAAGTCTGGATGGAGATAAAGTCCGCAAATCTGAGGAGAAAAAGGCAACATCTACATTCATTATAAACTAAAATGAACAGTAAGAGGTTGCATTAGAATTGCGTAAAATAATGTACAAGTCAATCTGTGAAAGTGGACTAATTGCTCGGGAATAATTGAAATGCAAGTCTTCTATAAATTACACCCATAATTATGTGTGTGTGTTTGGGGGGGGGGGGGGGCGGACAGAAGTTGGAGATCTGGAAAAGTTTAGCAGGTGTTCAAGGAGAAGGGGGTGGGTTGACAAAAGCTGAGGTTTAGAAAACTGTTTTTATACACCTATTGAATTTAACGAATTTGACATTACTTTATAAAAATAATAAGCAAATAAGGTGTATTTTCGCATATTTTCTTTTCTTGCAAACACATATTTAGGAGTGGGGTGGGGGAATTTTTGTTGTTGAAACAATTAAGCAGGTTGGTCCCTGAATTCTTGGGAAGCTGTTGACAAGGGAGGGGTACAGGTGGGCCCCTGAATTCTTGGGAAGCTGTTGACAAGGAAGGGGTACAGGTGGGTCCCTGAATTCCTGGGAAGCTATTGACAAGGACGGGGTACAGATAGGTCCCTGAATTCTTGGGAAGCTGTTGACAAGAAAGGTGTACAGGTGGGTCCCTGAATTCTTGGGAAGCTGCTGACTAGAAAGGTGTACAGGTGGGTCCCTAAATTCTTGGGGACTGTTGACTGGAAAGGGGTAAAAAAATTCTGCATAAATGTGATAATCTGCTTCATTATCTCGATAGTCATCACGGACAATCACATTATCTATTTGTAGAACATCGTGCATTTCACATGTCCCAAATAATTTTATTATTTAGTGAAATATTTCCGTTATCTTGCAGTTGTACGTTTCTATGATCGTTTCCATTATTCTTACTACGCTATCATCGTTGGATAAATGTAATTTACCGTAATGTAACAACTAGGTGAGAATCTGTCAACCAGAAAGGGATGTCCATATATTACTTCAACACTTTGGGTGTTCGGGGTCTGAAAAAGTTTAACAATCTTTAAACTCACGATAGCGATTGCCAAATGTGGACCACAAGAATACTGTTTTTTATACACAAATTAGGTAGTTTGAAATTGAAACAGCTTTTTTTTCTAAAAATGTGAAACACATCACGAAATTATTTTTTTAATTTATCTATTACATAGTTGTTTTTTTTAAACACACATTCGGTATTACAAGTATATCTCACATTAGCTGTTATTTATACTACTCATATTGGGTGTTCAGGTAGAGCTCATATCACTTGTTACTTATGGAGCTCACATTTGATGTTTTGAGTTGATCTCATTTTAGGTGTTATGGGTGAAACTTACATTGGACGTAACGATGTAAATCACGTCGAGGGTTATTTGTGAAACTCGAATTTAGCGTCATGAGGGGAAAGTACATTATGTGTATCTTATGAGTAGAATTCACATTTGATGTGAAAATCACATTGGTTGTTGCAGGTAAAACTCATTGTAACGTATTATTAGATATCACATTAAGTGTTATGGGTTAAACTCACCTTACGATACCAACTGGGTCGTAACCATAGTCGATTATTTCTTTTATTGCTGGAAGACCTGCGGTCAATAGAAGTCGAGGTTGTCCTCTCATAATGCTATCCGTTTCAAAAATAGTATGCAACTCCTAAAACAAGACAATCATTGGGGTCTCGTTACATTGTTTTATTTGAAGCTGTCAGAAATGTGTACAAAAGAATAGCTGTTTCATTATCATGATGCTATGTGATGCTATATAGAATTCAGATATATAGAATCACGATAACATAATTCTGTTGTATGAGTTCTATAGAAGATTTCAGGAGCATCAATGCCAACTAGAATGACTAGCGAAGATGTGCTTACAGAGTGAAATACGAGACAGGGGACTAAATACTATCAGAGACAATCTTTATTATTTGGACACGTCATAAGACAGTGATGTCTGGAGAGCATAGTTACAACAGGAAATATAGACAGTAAGAGAGATCGTAGAAGACAATGTGAGAAAATATTAGACATTTTGAAATCATGACATGGCAGAGAGTCAACAAGAAGTTTGATCAAAATACCCGAAATAGAGAAGTGTGCAGATGCATGCTCGCCTACATCGACTAATGATGATGAGTGAACACTGCACCTATTGATGATGATGTGAAGCTAGAATACTGAGCGACTACAAATGGCTAACTATTTATAGATATATGTGTGACGGGAATGTTTTCATGAACTGATTTTTATGTATTTAATTCAGATGGTGTATGATACCATGCTTTGGCGTAACTTGCAATCTTGAGACATGTTGCAAAGAAAAAAAATGAGTATCTTGCAAACTTCAGATAGACATAACCATTCCCTCTCTCCTCAGTCATCACATGTGATATTAATGGCAGTTGCAGGCCTTACAATCACTTTTACCATCTTCTAGTTCATGTCCCGATTAACTACATTCCGAGGCACGGCTGCATAAATTCAGTAAACATATTTCAATCACACATTTCGTAATAACACAAGATCCAAAGCATAAAGACATTTCATATTTCTTGGATGACCATGTTTTCCCGCAGTAAGTCATCAAACAATGTTCTGGTATTTGCTCGTCAACTAATTACAAATTATAATATGGGCATTCTTCTGGAAATCGAGTTTTTGTGATATAAAATGCTGTTTCTTCTACCTCAGACTGAATAAAGAATTATTTCCTGACATTGACAAGCTTTTCACACTTTACGAGCCAGTGCTCAATAGTTTTATAGATGCACACTTCACGAGGCAGTGCTCAATAGTTTTGTAGATGCACAGTTCACGAGGCAGTGCACAATAGTTTTGTGTATGTGCACAATAGATTTTGGCACTCTGTGGCGTATATTTATTTTATAGTGTCTAATAGTTTATAGAGAGGTATGTGAGTAAAAACACAACAATGGTGCGTACTCCAGTCTTCTATTGCAATAAACATTCATATCATATAGAGTCACGCTCGTCTGTAATCATGCCAAACAGAGTTTCAGATCGATGTTTTCCAACAACATATAATACTCAGTTTGTCATACAGTGTATTAATATTATATATATTGTATGTTCTGTTTATTTTTCTGTTATGACACATGATTTAATGACGGTAGGTTTTTGTGCCAAAACAAACTGGCTCGCTTGGTATGCAGTAATAATGTGACGTCTCATAACGTTGGTAGCGTAAACCCACTATCTTTTTTAGTCATCTACTGCCTCTTGTTTCCATTATAATGTTGCGTGATCTCTTTGCTGGCCAGCATGAGCTCATTCGTATTAAGTTATCAACAATTTCAGTTTGTCTATATATTTTATTACATAAGTTTTTTCCAACAGTTCCTGTACTGTCTGCATTCCGTTGGATGAAGTCATAGTTGTTGCAGTAATTCCCAGTTTGTATACATGTAGTATCAGTGCTAATATCTGGATAGTCCAGATGTACATAACTTCCCCCATTCCTTACTGCATTCTGTGTTGATCCATCCGTATACACTATGATCCATAGATCACTTGGGTAAGTATCGTTGACGTAGCTGAGAGATGCCACCCTTTTCTGTAGACTGTCCTGCTGTTCATCCTAATATACACATGTTATTTTTGTTTGGATGTTTATCCCATGGGGTGTGTACTGGTTGAGATATCAGTGCCATTGGTTGCCCCTGGAAGATCCGATATACATGTCCAATTTTGGATAACGAAATACAGTATGCCATTGTCAACATTTTGGCTGCGATATATGTATCTTTTAAACTGAAGAATCCGATTTAGGATGGCTTCTGGGCCACTTTGATTCACTAGGACTTGGTGCAACTTACGGCCTTAGTCACCTCTTACGGCATTCGTGGCAAGTAACAGTGTCATTCTTCCTTATTCCTATTTCTGGCCCCAACAACAAAAGGGGACTGTAAATGATATATGACTAAATTGGCACATTTAACAACATACATGCATATGAAATATATCGTATTATGTATATGAATTACTCTAGCGAACCTCCATAAGAGATACAAATTTTTCCTTCCTGATGACGGGTCTGACTCTTGTACCTGGGTAGATCCAGTTGACATCTAGCCCGTCAAAATCATACCTTCTTAAGTACGTTAAGACGTTCTGCACAAATGTCGAAAGCGCAGTCGGTGTCGCCACGATAGGAATAAAAGGGTACGTTTCTCTGTGGTAGCCAGCTAATGCTAAAAGAACCTTGAGATTAGGATTCTCCTTTCTTAGTTCCAACACTCGTTTATACCTAGAGAAATAGCAAATACGATTAATAGTAATAGAATTATTGCACTTCTTAGACTAGTCAATAATCGTGAGGATATAATTGTTTGCTAGCATGTTGTTTTTCTGAATGTAGAATGTTCCATGGGTTATGATAAAGTTTGTAGATAAAATGGAGGGGTTTCGGGGCATTCAAACCCTGCCCCTGACGCATGAAATCACAGTATGACCTTTAGTACTTGAGTACTACAAATTTACAAAAGAGACGGATAACTCCCCTTTCTTCTATAACGATTTTCCAAAAATATCACCAAAACTCTTATGAAAAAGAATGAATTGTCCACGTAAATAGACGAATGGCCTTTTCTTAATTAGTTGGTCCTCGCCTCCTACTGAAGACTTATCTACGGTACTTCCCTTAACTGAAGGCTTAACTACGGTACTTCCCCTAACTGAAGGCTTAGCTACGGTACTTCCCCTAATTGAAGGCTAATCTACGGTCTCTCCCCTAACTGAAGACTTATCTACGGTCCCTCCTACTAATGACGTACATCTTCATGAAGTCTTATATACGTTCCTCCTTCAACTGAAGGCTTATGTACGGAGCCTTCCCTACTGAAGGCTTATCTACGGCCCCTTCTTCTACTGAAATCATATATACGGTCCGTCCTCCTACTGAAGTCTTATCTACGGCTCTGGTTGTGATATTTTCACTAAGAAAATTGTATTGTTATTATAGTGCGAAATACCAACAAATATGCTATGAGAACAAGACAAGACCATTTTGGGTTTAACGAAATCATATTGGTAAAATAAAGGGGTGTGTTTTCAAGATATAAATTTGAAATGCAAGACATGCACTGAAATGACATCTACTTGTTCGTATTGAAAACATAAAAGCATAAACGGTGTGACATTTCGGTGTGGTCCAAATTGACCAATATTTATTCTAGAAACTTGTTGCTGCTTTCATGTGATTACAGGCCAGAATACACAATTGCATAATTTATTGCATTAGGAAATATATAGAGAAACCGCAATTGCATCAGATACAAAACTAAACAAATTGTATGCAAATGTTAAATCGTTGATTTTGTAGGTCTCAGACATATGGAGTACAACGAAATTAGGCAACTAGAGAGCTACAATCGTTCATCACATGATGTTTGTGTGGGGTGGAAGACGTGAAATGGTATGATAAGATTAGCAATTAGAAACTCATGCCAAGTACTAACACAAATTCCAGTGGTGAAAGTAGTAACGAAACGGCGGGGAGCTAAATAACTGGATGGAAGAATTCGACGCAGCGACACACATATATGGTAGAACACGCACATGATGAGAGTAATATCTATAGATAGAACAGGATGGAGGAAGTTAGATAAGACCTATTCAACGCTATGAACTACAATGTGTATGTATAAATATAAGATGGTGGAATATCAATTATAAACACACACATTTATCCCTCTTGAGGTATGGCACTTATTAAATCATTTCATACCGCTCAAGTTGGAGTCAATTGGATATTGGAGAAAAAATATCAGGATGAATGCACCATCGCACATATGAACACTGCTTGTGATCACGGTATATAAAAACAAACACACAAACACACATGAAAGCATGCGGGAACGAAAAGTCAAAGATTAATAAAGAGAACATTGAGAAAAGATAAAGTGTAACTGCTCAGTGACATCGACATACCATTTAAAACCCGTACAGGGAATATATGGACATAATAGACTGTACATATTTCGCTCGCGCTATGAGATCTCACAGGAGACATGGAGTGGAATGAATATTTGATTTAA
This sequence comes from Meghimatium bilineatum, assembly GCA_034231615.1. Taxonomy (NCBI): domain Eukaryota; kingdom Metazoa; phylum Mollusca; class Gastropoda; order Stylommatophora; family Philomycidae; genus Meghimatium; species Meghimatium bilineatum. Next base: position 60,878,462 of record CM067320.1, read on the forward strand.
CAACTTCTACCATTGTAGGGTTATTGTTAGGCTAACCCTATCAGTGTTTCTTGAATGTGACTCGTGTATTGAATAAATAATGCACACGTTGGTAATTTAGTATGACTTTCATGTGTACTTACGTAAAACAAAGGTTTCCATATTTCGGTTGGACACGTTTGTGTATTGCGAACATTTCTATTCGTCGTCTTTTGATGTTTTGTACGTATTTTTATAAAGGCCTTTTGGTCGAAACGTTGAATATATTGTGTGTATTGTAGTTTGTATGTTTTCTTGTTTGTATATCATAACCCCCTAGTTTTAGTGGTTGTACGTCGTGTCTAAGTGGGACGTTCTAAAACCTATGTTTAACGTAAGTACAATTGTTGTTACATTTCACGCAGTATTACCTTATATTGATTGTCGTATGATTTTCATTATGCATGTGTTTCCCTCTTTCTTTATTCTGTTGACTAGATGTCTTCATATAATGTGATTATAAGTACATTATCTTAAAAAGGTTATGGCTTATACATTTTCGCGATGTATTTTACAATAACTTTGTCTATGGTTGGTAAGAACGTCTACACATTCAATAACATCTCAATTTCGAAATTATATCAATATGTTGTTCTACAACTATCGATAACAAATGAGACTGCAGTAACACGGTATAACCAATAAGATGAGTATGCAGAGCATTAGAAGTGTAGATGGCAGTACAAGAAAATCAACGTATGCTGCCATCTGCATGTTTTCGCGTCTATTAGTCGGGTAAGTCTATGAACAGTCAATCACACTACGTTGTGTTCTGCGTAATTAGCCGATATGTTTTGTGCCGTCTCAATTATTAATTTTGGAAAGAATAACACAGTGATGCTGACCACTTGCCTTCTGTCATTAAAAAACACAACTATTTAATTTGTGTATATGCCAAAGAATTGAAAATGTGTATGCCAAATTGAACATGCCATCGGAAATTGACTTTTTCCGTGTGTGGCGAAGTCCGTGGTAGCGAGTAATATCAGATGTACAATCATTGTATATTGTAGATTGTATAACACATATGACAGAAGTATGATGAAATATTTGACCCAGAAGTGTATACTAGTTTCCTGACAAGAGGTAGCGATCCTGTAGTATTGCCACAATGTGATGCATCGATTCGGGGAACACATGTGTATCCATCAAATTTCCTAAATGACCAAGTCTTTGAGACGAAGATACTTGCAAGCTCTGGTGTCGCCTGCTATCACATCGCAGCTGAAGATGACTTCTGCATTTGTTGTGAATGCTAGTGGATATCGATAGCTACGTGCTCATATTAAAACTATTACTTCAACATTACTCATACGATTTAAGAGAATATCGTTGCTACTTATTGTAGTTTGATGATTCATATCAACCAATTGTTCATGAATTACACAATTTATGTAAAGCACGACATGTTTGGTGTTGCCCCGTGGCTCCGTCTTTAATATTACCGACATTGACTTTTGTCATAATTTCTCCATAAGAATCCAAATAAGCCTGATACACTGTATGACCGGCAAATTTCAGCACGAACGACAATTTGAATAATTTATTAACCGCTGATGAGCAGACGGAATGTGTGTGTAAGACAGATACATCCAGATAACTGAACTATATAATATCAATCAATGCAAGGATTATCGTGCATAACCAACTAGAAATTTTTGGAATAAAAGAAGACAATGCTCATTTATTAATTTTAGAGGAGGTAAAAATAGCATACATATAGACAGATAGTAGACCTTGCGTATACAATGTTGAGATGATAGGCTGATGTATGGTGATAGCTTTAGTGATTGACCAATTATAGGTGATGTTTTTGATATTCATAATTATTAATAAAACGAAAACTATTTTTTATAGATTTATAATGTTAATATATTCATACGTATAGTAGTTATTTGAATGCAATTACATTTTAAAATATATTTATTTTAGAAAATTACTACAACAGTGCAATGACGATGAACTTTTAGTCCACTAGTAACGAATGGATTGGTTTAGGGGTACTACCGACATGAATATACATAGTATGATTTTATACATTTCGTTAAATGGTATGATTACCGAAATTATTTTACATAATATAATTTCCAAAATTACATTACATGGTATGATTACCAACAATACTTTAAATAGCATGATTACCAAGATTACTTTACACGAACATATGAGTCTTTATACTATGAAACCATTATTCTTTCTGTGTACACAAATTAATGAAAATCGGCTAATTAAACAAAATCAAGCCATACATTCCTTTGTCATTTCTAGACGGTAAGTCGTTCCCTTCAACAGCATCCATCCCGAGCCCCATAGGTGCAGCAAAAGCGAACACAATATGTGTGCATAGGGAGCTGTTGATGTTTTCCGGAAGAAATTTCCACATTCCTGGTCGGTACTGGGCCCAATTTGTGTAGTAACACACAATACGTAAACTACCTGAAGAAGTACTTAATAAGTAATCATGTTGTATGAAGCAATTACTCGACACAATAATTACAGTATGCTACCTATAGAAGTACTGGTAAAAGTAAAGATTAAGTCTTAACTGTGCTATAAATAGCACACTGTTTACATTTTTAACTATCCAACTTCACGGATTTCCGTTTAACACCAATGAAATTAATGGCTGACGTGACGTCACATCCCAACACTTCCTGAGTTGAACTCTAGACACAGATTAACTTATGCATAATCTGTTTCTTTTCCAATTTCCTATTGTTAAAAACAATTTCATATGATATGTACTTAACGCACATTATTTCTTCGCGCTACACACGGAACGAGGTGCGCGCACACTTTAGAAATATTATTTCTAATCGTAACCGTACTCTAAGTACTTAACCTTAAGCTAGTCAAATCATACAACAAAGGTTAGGAAATACATCGAAACTAGAACAAAGGTCACAGCTAAGACTTTACTTGCGCCGAAGTACTTAACAAGTAATCATTGTGTATGAAGCAATTACTCGACACAATAATTATAGTATGCGCAGTATATGTCTACATTTTATGTACACAACTGATAAATTGTGATTTGATTACTGCAGTTTTCCTTCAGGCTAAATAATCTTGATTGTACGGTTACATATTGTAAATATAGAATGTGAACAACACTTTTTTGTTGACATGAACATTTTATATCACTACCTCTAACCATAAACGGAAGTGACGGTATTTTTATCGTCTCCATTCACGCCAAAGTTTTCCTATATATTGTTATATGCATTGTGCTGTTCGTGTGTTCCATTCTTGATGTGGATTATTGATTGTGTAATTTCTGTGAAAATATGCAGCAATGTGTTCGTACAGAAATATTCATCAATGTTTCCAGTCTGTTTATGGAACTAACACAGCAGTGACGTCATATGACACAACATGTCAACTGAGTTGTTCTGACCGGCAAATCCCTGCTGCTTACTGGAATATGTTATTAGTAGTCATAGGTCGACGGGAGGAAAGGGGAAACCACCATTGTACATGCCAAGTATGAACGACCAAGTAAAAACTCTACAACTGGTCAACTCAAATAGAGAAAGAACGTATGATCTGTGTTAGAAGACAACAATCACAGCTCCAGGGTCATGTCATGAGAAATGGTCGGCTGGAGAACATCGTAACAACTGGAAAGATCGAGGGTAAGAGAGACAACGTGAGAAAATGTTGGATGGCTTGAAAGCCTGACATGATGCAGAATCATCAGAATCTATATTTTAATGTATAACAAACAGAGAACTGTGGAGAGATATGATCGCCTACGCCGGAAGGCATGGTACCAATGAATGAATACATCTCCAGCCGAGACTGTTGACAGTATACAAGACCTTCCTTCTCTTATTTTTTTCTTATTATGCCCTTATTTGACTTGCAGTGTTAAGGGTAGAGGACCTCTGGAGACGGCATTTATGTTCTTCATATATGTTTGTTTTTGTTGATTCTGTTATTTATGTGATCCTTCTTTTGCATGGTCTGCCCTTGTCCTTGTATCAACCATGGCAGTATAAGAACTTCCAACAGAATTAATTAAGAACAGTAATTCTTTACTGTTTTGATTATTGTTTGGATTTCGGTTGCTCACTATTTATATACTTGAAATCCTGGCTATTTTTGGCATAAAATTACAAGTATTTAAATAGTGACCAAACGAAAGACAAAGAATAATGAAACGAAGTAACGAATGGGGTCCTAATTAATTATGTTAGAATGTCTTTGCCGGAGACGGCCATGTTCTAACCATGTCCAACTGACAATGTGATGTTGAAAAGAAATATGGACGAACCTATTTTCGAGATACTTTTGTAAACGATATCCGCTGGTTGAACATCATTGAACGAATCAACTGTGTCCATCTGGTCATGATCATCTCGTGGTTACCTGAATTGTACTCACCTCATGATTCGTGAGGTCATGAAAAAAGGTCAAGGTAAAATCAACATTTTTGGCAATAACTATTGACATGTTCATGAGAATCCTGTGAAACCTAATAACCACAAAACTCTCTGACCATATTATTGAGTGCATAGAAAGAATTTACGGTCCTCGAATAAATTCAGTTGAACATTAAATGCTCAAGTATGGATAATCTCATTATAGAACAACGATACATCATCATTGGGTTTGCACAGATTGGACAATCACAAAGTGTAGTGGCTAGACAATTTAATGTAGTTAGAAGCATCATTAGTCGCATTTGGAGGCGATTTCAACACACTGGCTCAATGGGAGACCGGCCGTGCAGCGGAAGACGCGGAGTTACAACTCCTGTCGCATTATATTGCTACGTCAGTTCAGGAATCGATTTTCATCTGCGTCCTACACAGTCCAATCAATGCCAGCAGTTCATCACATTTCAGATCAAACGGTTAGACCGGCATCACCAGTACCGACTGCAGTGGGCGAGTCAGCATCCTCATTGGACCGTTGGAAATGATTGGATGCCAGTTTAGTTTAATTAGGTCTTTAATTACGTTCATGCCAAGGTTGAAACCTTAATTCAGTAAAATAACATTTAGGTATCATCATCATCAGGTGCCATGCCGGGTGGCGTAGGCGGTCATGGCTCTCCACAGCTCTCTATCCACAGTATTATGTATCAAAGTCGTTGTTGTTTCTTTGCCGTGCCAGGTTGTCAAACTGTCTAATATTTTCTCACGTTGTCGCCCTCTGTCTCTGGTGCCTTCAATCTTGCCTGTTGTGATTATGTTTTCTAAACCTGCCTGTCTCATGAAGTGGCCAAAAAAAGAAGATTGCCTTTTTCTTATATTCTTGATTAAGGTCCGTTTCGCATTTAACTCTTTTAACACCTCTAAATTAGTTTTTCTGGCAGTCCATGGTATTCTCAGCATTCTTCTGTAGAACCACATCTCTGTTGCCTCCAATCTCCCACTTTCCAGTTTGTTTATTGTCCAAGATTCGCACCCATATGTTAGTATAGGGGTTATATAGCACTGTAGAACTCTCTTTCTCACCTCTAATGACAAGGTCATATTACACAGTATATTTTTCATTTTTCTTAATGTTGTTTTTGTCTGTCCTATTCTGCATCTTATTTCTGTTGAACTTCTTCCATTTGCTGTAATAATTGTACCTAGATATTTGAATTGGTGGACCTGTTTTAATACTATATCATTCACTATGATCTTGCAAGGTGTGTTATTTTCTTTCTTTGAAATAACCATTACTTCTGTTTTCTTGATATTTAGGAAGAGGTCTTTCTCTTTGCTTTCTGTGACTACTACTTTAATTAATTTAGGTATACGTTTCAAATATTGTTGCGTTTATTTTTTGAACATTATATATTGGTATTTCCAACTAGATATTTTAATGTAATAAAGGCTTTATATGACAACTATAGATTTTGTGTTGAATTAAATAAGAGTTGGACTGAGTGGTTTTATGTAGAAAACCAGGAGTAAAAGAAGGCTGCATTATGCCACCACTACATTTTTATTGGCTATAGACTGGTTTGTGCAAAATTACACCTGAAATAAACATTTTGGTATAAACTGGACAGGTGATAGAACTATTAGTGAATTTTATTTCAAATTAAATTAATTTTTTTTAAATAAGTGAAAAAATTATACACACAAACAAATCAACTAGATGTATACTTATATTACCGTGCAATGTTTTATCTGATAGTTATTTAGTTAGTCAGTTTCTTTTGGTACAAAGATGACACACGGGGCAGTGATAATTTCTTTCCAAAATGAGTGAGTCATTGCAAAATGCTGTAGTTTGACATACTGTAGCACATTTTAGATTTGAAAATACCACTAGACAAAACATATTGTTAAATCTCTGATCGAATTAGCGTTGATATTCAGACTATGAAAGTTGTGGGGTTGTCTTGATTAAAGACAAAACAAAAATATATTCAAATATGTTGTTTTGTTTTTTATATTTGCATGAACTTACATATAGAAGTCAGCAGAGCGCAGAATGAAATCGACCGTAGCAACATTGTTGAATATCACAGAAATCTGGAGTAGCTGAAATAAATACGTTTGTAACTGTGATAGAGTAAAACATTGTGTAGCTGATATATATATATATATATATATATATATACACCCACATATGCATATATAATGTACCATAGTGGCGTGAGGTCGCTATATTAGAATAGCTAGCCGAGTCCCTAGGCCATTCTTTCTTGTAAAAATATATATTCGTGTGGTTGTTTAGATACCCAGGAACTACGAGCTATATGTTCTTGCTTACTATATGCAATGTGGTGGTTACCGCATCCAGATATATTTTGCATACGCATGAAGCTTAGGGGCAGGTTGCTTGGAATGCCCACTGCGTATCGTTCTCCGTCGAAGCCTTTCGTTGTCGGCGAGACTTTCCTCGTATAGAAGGACAGGTTCAATGCGCACTGTGAGTTTGGTTACTGAACAAATGTATCTATGTATGAGCGGTGTTTGGCAGCGGCGACAGTGTAAACGTAAGTTGCATCTTTGTCATAGACGAGACCTCTTCGTCTGCTTTGTCAGCAAACATGTCCTTGAAAGGAACTTGACATGTGCATTTCACACTCACTATTCTTGCCTGCATGTGAAAACCTTACAATCCATAGCCAAGTACTGTCGGTGTATCGAGTCGTAGCATTTGCATTTATCACCCATAAAAGTTGGTGGGTTACGCTTATCTCAGACGAGTAGATTCGCAGCCGGTGAACAAATCTCCAGGAAGAAAGACGATATAACTTTCCACTGATTAGCTATTCGCTATATTATCAGATATTATATATTAGACAGATATTCGCTATATTATCGTTGATTACTTGCAAACGCTGCAACCTGATGTACATTGGTGAGACGGGTAGATTCTTAGCCACTAGGTTTGCCGAACACTTACGGGATATACGTAACTGTGGAACTTCTCCGGTGGTCCTCCACTTCAACAGCAATTCTCACTGAGGTGCATAGGACATTCAGGTCACTGGCATGGTCTCTTGCCACTCAGGTGACCGGCAACGTTTCTCATTAGAGAACCGCCTTATTCTCAATCTTGGCACTCTTAAGCCCCATGGCATCAATGACCAGTTATACTTTCAATGATCTCTTACCCACCTTTTGTTCTCCTGCACTGCCTCCCTGCTGCTCCCAACAGGCTTACTGCCTCACACGAATTGGATGGCTCGGATGCAGTGGTTCCCCTAAATATATTTATTTAGCCAGCGTGCAGTACGGGCAACGCCCCCAAACGGGTTGCAACATACGGTTGGTCTCCCACAGATGCGAACCTCGTTTCATCGGACACTTCCATCCCCACGGTGCATGCCCCAAACCAAGGTATCGCGTATCGTGGCCAGAGGCTCTGTCCTTTGATCAGTGTTCCCATAGATGTGCTAGTGTACAGTGCGAGCAATACCCACGTAGGGGTTGCGACGTGCGGCTAACTCATTCCTTTATCACCTTCGGTTTATGCGACCTGTCTCATTTCCCAACACCTGGTCTACAAGGTACCTGTCGTTGCGGTTTAGACCTTGGTCTATCTTCCGTCACATTTTATTGGGACCTCTGCTACACCGACCTCCTCTTACTACGACATTGTGGACAGATGACCCTTACTTCGTCACCTACGACACTACGACCCTCCACTTCCTCACATGCATTGGTTGTAGCTCCAGGTCTGCCTCCTCCCGCTATGGTCTTCCTTTCCTGTCTCCTTAATCCCTACCTTCCTTGGTGTCGTTCTCTCCGGCACCCTCTTCCTATGTCTCGCTATATCAGTCCGATACCATTTCACCACGTGCTTCCCCGCGAAAGCCCCTCACCTCCCCTGCTGTGCCCTCCCTGTGTCATATGGGCTCCCTCCAACCCTAACCTTACTTTCTTGCGTGACGTATCATTGTCTCGGGGCTTTCGTCGATCCATCATCGTACTTTCTTGGTTTTTTCGTTTTTCTTTGTCTCTTTCTTTCTCCTTTTCTTTTTCTTCTTTTTCTTTTCTCTCTTTTATTTTCTACCTCTGCATTTTTCTCGTACTCTGTCATCTTTCTCTATGGCTATTTGGGTGTAGTCATGGTTCACAACCACCCACTTCCCTCTTAGTTGTTCGACTTACGCCCCTGTACTCTCATCAGGTGGTGTTCACTGTGTTCCATTTTCCTCCAGGCTATTGTCTTTTCTTTGTTCTCGCTTTCGCGGGTTTGTTTTCTTTTCACTTCGGCGCCTCGAGTACCGTCTATTACTGTGGCATGTTTGTATTTTTCTAACCTGTACAAATACGTGCTATCATGACCCTTGATAAAAATGTGGCTTTCACTGTCAACTTTTTACTTTGTTGCCATAATGTGTGTGATCAATCAGATGGAAGGAACTGAGATCAGTCGCTGCATCAGTTAAGTTATTGCACTATTTTATTCTCATATATCACTATTATCTGCTCATATTGTCTTCCTGCTGTTTGCTCTTTCTCTTCTGTTCCTGCCTTTTTTTGGCCTCTTTCTCTCTGCCTTTTCTCTCTCTCTCACCTTATCCCTCGCACCATCTCATTTTGCTCTTCCCTTACATTATGATTGCTTGTCTGTAGCAGTAATTCTCTGTTGCTACTTTTGAGGTAAGTATTTTTAATGTATTTTTAATTTACTTGCTACCATATCTTTTCCTTAGTCTATCTCACTTTCTTCAGTCTGCTTTCTCCTCCTACTTACTACTAACTTCTCCCCATACGTTTTTCTCACCTGTCATTCCTCCACATCTTTGCTTCCCCCATTACCTATATGCTATCGTCCTCATTACAACCCTATTTATCTCCATGTAAGATTTGTTTTATTGTGGTGATTTGTTTGTCCTGATGAAGGCTTTATAGTCGAAACGTCGTCTGTCCCTGTATCTCGTTAAGTTGTTTTATGTTGGTAACACACCTACCTATTTTTGTATATCTTGACATTTTCTCTGTGTATTAGCCGTGTTGGACAATTGCGAGTTACACATGTGTTGCGTTGCCCACAGAGACCATAACGTTCGACCGGCAGAGTTGACCTAAATATACAGTCTGATTGTCAAAGATAATTCCGTCAGTGAGTATGAATTATGTGTTGCCATCAACATCTGTTAGTGATTTTTCTTGTGCAATTGGAATCCGTATTCAAAGCTTCCTTTCATAACCAGGAGTACCTGAGCTAGGTTGATGTGTCCAGTACTTGAAATATGACTCCAACTTTTTTATCAGACACATGGTTTATACTGTTGTGTATTCTCTACTATGAACAATGGCTAACACTTGGGCATGTCTCACTGGACAAACGCTACGATTTAGAATTTTCCTTACATGTAGGACGTGTTGCCTGCTTAATTAAGGGCACTCTAGAAGCGATTATTATTGAACGTCACTCGCTCATATCGTGACATCAACATTGGTAATTATTATATATGCCTTGCATTGCAGCTGACCAAGTTAGAATGGCGTACGTCACTGCTTGAAGATAGAATGATTTACATCACTGCTCCAAGTTAGAATGGCGTACGTCACTGCTTGAAGATAGAATGATTTACATCACTGCTCCAAGCTAGAATGGCTTACGTCACTGCTTCAAGCTAGAATGATTTGCATCACTGCTCTAAGCTATAGTGTCTGTATACATAGGTATCTCTGTCATTAGTCTAACGAAGATTGATAGACTTGATAAGATATGCAATGGAGCCACGCGTATCATTTTTGGATGCTCACAGAGATACAGAAATAGTGGCCGTGGGCTTCTTGCTGGAATATATTTTTATGAAACAAATAGTAGAGATGCGCCGTGTTCATTTTATACTTATAAATTCAAATAGGAAGCATGAGGATAAATGAAAATAATTATAATATATGAAAATACAACTTGAACAGGTTTTCCGTACTTGACCAACCACATCCCCTAAAAAAGATGTGACCTTGTCAAGACATTAAAAATATGTACTCAAGTTACTGAGAATGGACTAATCAAGACAAGGACTATTACAACAACAATTAATTTCCCCTACAAGCGTTGACTTGTCTTCAATAACACAAAACGCTTCGTCTTCTTCTGCATTTTATATCAAACTCCTGCAGATTAGCATACTGTAGATTTGAGGACGGAATGTGTGATATCATATTTTACATCTTTGCTGCGATATCTAAGCCTTCGGTCTGACACATGCAATGTTCACATGACTTTTGGGTCACTTTGTATATCTTAATTCGATATATGTTCTTACACATTACCTTTTAAAATGTATTAATATTATATGTGTGTACATTTTATATAGCGCGGAACATCCAACTCCACGCCATAACATTCCTATTCGCCTCTTACGACATGCATGGAAGGTAAACATTGTTTCTATTATGTGTTTCCTTATGGGCCATGGCTCCACGTTTTGTTTTCACGTTTATATGTACACCTTTACCCCTGCAGGTTTTCTTATTGATCGTATGATTGTGCTTGGAACTATTTAAGTCATCAGTTGTTGGAGTCGCTGATAAAGTCTGCGCTGAACAGAGTTACCTTAATTTCTACTTGGACATGTGGGTGTTATGAAATGATGGAGATGGCATACTTGCTAGCATGACCACAGTAACTAATTGAAGATCAATGGACTGTCCTCATAATGTGAATGAAATAAAGAAAGTAGACTAGTTGCAGGATGTGAAATGTTTCGTTTTCTATGTCTATGACTAGAATACTTGGACTAAAATCTGTGAAGGAACAGTGGTATTCTTAGAAACTAATATTCAATAGAATAGTCATCAACAATTTACTTAAGGACATAATGAATATGAGAATTGGGCACCAATGGACATGATGATCATATCACTACTAAATAATGAACTATAGGCTGAGAGGTTTCGGGGATAATGTTTGTCTGTTTGTAATCAAATCTCATTCCATCATTAGCCTCCACAGCTCGGATGCGATCAAATAAAGGTAGTGTTAGCAAAATATACCACACGAGGTATGTCATATCTGTTTCCAGGATACACAGCTTGGATGTATGTATATCATATCTGTTTCCAGGATACACAGCTTGGATGTATGTATATCATATCTGTTTCCAGGATACACAGCTTGGATGTATGTATATCATATCTGTTTCCAGGATACACAGCTTGGATGTATGTATATCATATCTGTTTCCAAGATACACAGCTTGGACGTATATATTTGGATATTTGTTCTTACACATTGCCTTTTAAAATGTATTAATTGTATAATGGTAGCTACCTATTGTATATTCATCTCTATCTGCTACTTCCTGTGATGAAGGATGGGCAAGACATCCAGGCCGACGTTGAAGAGAGATTGAACATCATCATGTGTACATTAACACGTGCAGATGAGAAAAATAGAGCACTCTCCTGTCATTACAGACGGGATGGTCTGTCAATGAAAGATAATATTTTTAAAAATATGAAAATGTGGAGAAACAGATATCAAGGAATATGTGAAATAATTGTGTTGTATTTTGTTTTGTTTTCTCCCTTGTCTGGAGAGATTATGGGTTGTCCATAAATTAATTAAACGATTGTTTACCGATTTGTAACCCCTCCCTCCACATCAACAATTGTCAAGAGTTCAGAGACGCTTCTGGTTAAATATTACATTTTTTTCGCCAATACCGTCCTTAAAAAAATGCATTAAAAAAAGTAAGAAAAATACCAATACGATTGATTCCATATACGTAGAAAAACGTCAAGAAAATATATTTGATGTATAAAACATGATTGATGGCATAAACTTTCGTCAAATTTCTCAACTCCTTCCCTTTGTCAACACTTGTCAATTTTTTGTTTCAGACTCACTTCCCTAATAGTTCACGAAATGTATTGACATCCCCTTATAATAGTGAAGCGACAAAAAAGTGCATGATTTGGACATGTATGTCCTGGTGATTCTTTGTCAAAAACATTACTGCATAGAACCGTCGCAAGTGTAGAGGAGGGCATATAGACAGGTGGACAGAAAACATAATGGGCTGGCCAATATCTTTCTTCAGTCGTTCATATTGTTGAAGATAGAAATCGTCGGAGAATTGCGTGTGTTTATACATAAAATATGGAACCCCCTACGACGGTCACGGGATACAAGTGTATATAGATACACAAAGCATTTTATAAAAATCAAACTTATTCAATAAAGTAGTAGCATGGGCGCAATGGGAGATGAAGATCCTTTTGAAATATATAGTTATTCTTATACGTATACTAATGTTGACATTCATTTCATGAAAATATAGAAATGCCGTATCTCTTCTGCATCAATTATTACATACCATTATAATGTATCATTGAAATACGTTATGTTTTCTGATTAAGGACATACATTGGTGATGGATTTGATACACACTAATAAAAACAGTAATATATGTAACTAGAAAGAGTAATGACATGAAACAACATCAAAATATTAAACTGGGAAGACCTAGAACTACGTGGAAACTATATAACTTGAGAACTTCAAAGTCATCGGAATCACATTGAATGAACATGAAAACATATCCTATTAGAGGTACATGGAAACACTTGACAGTGACCTATTTAGCCGAGGATGTGTAAACCATGACCTTCTTCAATAACGACTTTCCAACATAATATTAATTAGGACTCCATTCATGACGTTTTTCATTATTGTTTGGCCTTCGGTTAATCACTATGTACATACTTGCAATCGCATGCCAAACATATCCAAGAAGACACAAAGAAATTACATAGTCATCAACCGAAGGCCCAACAATAATTAAAAACGCGACAAATGGAAGTCATAATTAATTATGTTGGCAGGGCTTCTATAAACCCGACGGTCTCGTGTAAACACATTATTTGGTTCATGATTATTAAGTGCATCTTTAACACTTTTGACAGATATTTATTAATTTAATCTATTACAATTTAAGAATCACCGCCGTAGATATGAACTACTCAAGGGAAGAGGGGAGGGAGGGGGATTACCATAAACAAATGGTAATTCATGTTCCATATCTACTTTTTGATGAAAATTAGAAGATCTTTTTTTGTGTGTTGAATATCGATTTGGAGGTTTTTTTGGTATGCTTTGTCCAAGTTCTTAGCACTAACGGTCATGTTCCGATTTCGGTAATGGGGGGGGGGGGGGCGTCAGAAAACCCCGATCTGCCTCCCCTTATCTATAAGATTGTTGAGAAGCTAGTTATTAATTACATCTTTAGCAAACTACACCATTTGCTTCAACAGTTCCCATTTCTCTGTAATTGTTTAGTGATGAGTATGTGTGTGGAAAGTTGACATTACTAAGAATACAACAAGCCAGTGAGTGGTAATACTAACCGTATAAATTATTAAAAGAGAATTGCTAGGATTGTCATTATCTATTGCAGGATTGGTTCAGCAGCTAGCGCACTGGCTTATTGGGGCATAGTTCAATGCTCTGGATGTCGAGTAACCAGTCGACTCAGCTCTACAAAACAGAATTAAAGAAGAGGCCAGTAATGCAATGACAAATAGCCTGAGGGTGTTAATATTGTATGTTGTGTATAAAGAACTATGTAAAATGTCCATTTATATAACATTTCATTTATTGTGTTCTTTCGTTATAAATTTAGTCACTGCAATGACTCTTAAAATGTGTTGGCCAAGTCATGACAGACTGTAGTATAAGACCTACTGGCTAATGGACAATCACGCCTTCTTAATGACTCATTTGACTATTCCTGATTTTTATTTGTCACCGTTGTTATATTTTGTTACCGTTATTATATTTTGTCACCGTTGTTATCTTTTGTCACCGTTGTTATATTTTGTCACCTTTGTTATATTTTGTGTGACAGTCGATGAAAATCAAGAGAATCGTTAAATGCGGCATTTTATAGAACTGGTTCTCCCATTAGTCAATATGTCTTATACTGTGGATGGTCAGGCTTCAGTCGTGCATGTGTTTGCTATCCATTCGGTTCATCAATGTTTAAAGACTAATTGTTGTTATTAGGTATAATTGATTTTAACACAGATATAAACATACGGACTGTGTTAAGTACATGTACTGGCGTTGTCTGCAGGATGGCAAGTACATTTTACAAAATGAATACTACGAAATGATCCCGGGCTTCATTTCATTGGATTTATAGATACATCCTTTGGGAAATGAATCTACCAATGCCCCACTTCAGTTATGATTCCATTAAATTGCTGTCTTTTTTGGAGATGCTAAATTCAGGTGATTTGATGGCTTTCTATTGCTCACTAAGTATACATTGTGTCTTAAGAAACAAAAATGCAGATTTAAACACCAAAATAACACTATTCAAAACGATCATTATGCCAAAACTGTGCTACCAAAGCCAAACATGGACAACGACAGCACAAGAGAAACGTAAAATTGTGACAGCTGAAAAAACATGCTAACGCAGCATCCTATGAATATTGCTAAGAGAGATAGTGAAGAATGAGGACATTAGACAAAGAACCTGGACCACCTGAATCTTGGAATATATTAAAAGACAACAGATATAATGTTTTGCACTCATCAGCAGACTACCATCAGACAGCATACCACAACAAGATATGCTACACAGATACAGTTATGTCAGACCTAGTGACCAACTACGAAAACGATCAATCACTGAAATAAAAGAGGCGACAAATTCTACAGTATACTCAGCACACACGGAGGGCCGTCTCCAGAAAACTCTTCTACCACTGAGGCTAAAAGGCAACACGGGTTTAGCGAATAGATGACTGACTACATACGATTATTCATGGTGTGTGAAACGTTACAAAAGGACACCGTGACTCTGACCACGACGGTCGACCGTATTGGAGGTATATTCGCTAAGACGTAAACATGAACCAGTCTCCGTTTTACGTGAAATCTATTGATTATCCTTGAATATTTTTGGCAGACGACTTCAAGTATATAAATAGCGACCAATTAAAATGCAAACTTTATTTTTTTTAAATAACGAACGGGATCCAAATTAATTCAGCGGGAGGCCTGTGGAGTCGAGAACCACGTTCTGAAACTAACCAAACGCTAGTAATTTGCAAGTAGTTTACTAATTTAACGTAACATCGAGTATGATATTCTAACACTGCTAAACTCAAATGACCTAACACACGATTGTGAGAATAACCTAGGAAAGAATGTCATTGAGTGTTAGTGAGAAAACATGTCTTTGACTCCGTCTATCATATATATATATATATATATATATATATATATATATATACATACACACATATAAAGATGTTGATCTCTTATTTCGCATGCTGCAAGGTCTGCAGAGGTAACCATCTAGTAGTTGACATGCATATGTAATAAGTCTTTCCTGTTGTGAAATACGCACTATACTTGGTCTATAGTATAAATCCATACTATACTTGGTCTATAGTATAAATCCATACTATACTTGGTCTCAAGTATAAATCCATACTATACTTGGTCTATAGTATAAATACATACTATACTTGGGATATAGTATAAATCCATACTATACTTGGTCTCAAGTATAAATCCATACTATACTTGGTCTATAGTATAAATACATACTATACTTGGGATATAGAATAAATCCATTCTATACTTGGTCTATAGTATAAATACATACTATACTGGGTCTATAGTATAAATCCATACTATACTTGGGATATAGAATAAATCCATTCTATACTTGGTCTATAGTATAAACCCATAATATCCTTGGGCTATAGAATAAATCCATACTATACTCTCAAGTATAAATCCATACTATACTTGGTCTATAGCAGAAATACATACTATACTGGGTCTATAGTATAAATCCATACTATACTTGGGATATAGAATAAATCCATTCTATACTTGGTCTATAGTATAAACCCATAATATCCTTGGGCTATAGAATAAATCCATACTATACTTGGTCTCAAGTATAAATCCATACTATACTTGGTCTATAGCAGAAATACATACTATACTGGGTCTATAGTATAAATCCATACTATACTTGGTATATAGTATAAATCCATACTATACTTGGTCTATAGTATAAATCCATAATATACTTGGTCTATAGTATAAATCCATACTATACTTGGGATATAGAATAAATCCATACTATACTTGGTCTATAGTATAAACCAATAATATCCTTGGGCTATAGAATAAATTCATACTATACTTGGTCTATAATATAAATCCATACTATACTTGGGCTAAAGAATAAATCCATACTATACTTTGGCTATAGTATAAATACATACTATACTAGGTCTATGTTATAAATCCGCATTATGCTTGGTCTATAGTATAAATCGCACTATACTTGGTCAATAGTATTATTATTTATCCATTGTAAATGGGAGGTTTCTTCTCAAATCTTTAAATCTATATCCAAGTATATCTCATCATGCTGCTGCGAATTGAAATCTGCTGGATAAAATAATAACCCTAATGAGAAACATTCATATTGCATGTAATAATAAAAAAATATATTTTGTTTCTAATTCGCATGGAGGCAAGCACACAAAGAAGCGCTACGTACCTACCAATTTTTGCCTTCCCTACTATCAGATGATTTTTCTTGGATTCTGACAGATATTGGTGCTTCTAAAAATAAACATCACGTTTATATATTTATTTTTAAAATAAATATTATTGATTCTTTTGGAGTACTGAAAATGAAATGATAATAATTAAATCGTATCCGGTATACGATATTATATATATATATATATCGTCTCAGTTCCTTTTTGGGACATACGAGGTCTGCAACTATCGCCCTCCAATGAATTTGGTTCTATTCTGTCCTCACCAGTGCCCAATAATCTGCATTTATTTGTCTCTTCTACAACTGTTCTTAACCAGGTATTTCTCTGTCTTCCAACTCTACTTTTTCCTATTGGTCACTATACTTTAAACACAACATTAAGATGGACGTTGTTTATTTTTCGGTCACATAAAGATATAAATTAGCAAGGAAAAAGTTTTGTTGGAAGGGGTGATAGAAGACACAAGAGTCAAAGGTCGACCAAGACGCTGCTGTACAAGAGATATTCAGGAATCCATGCACATGTCGCTAGAGGAGGTGGGGCAACTCGCCAGAGACCGCGTAGATTTCAGTAGATTCATAAGGAAGACAAGATTCCGGAAAGAACCACCCTCGGTACTCCATTGTTCTTGACTTTGACATTTGTTTTAGTTTCGTGGTATTCCCTAATCTTTGTAGTGAGATCGGGCATGCTGACCTTTGCGGTTGCCTAGAATAGTATTTACAATTAGGGTTATGATTAGAATTAGTATTAGAATTAAGGCCAATTAATTAGCGGATCAATTACGAACCGTTCTCTGTGTGTAGCGCGCAGAAATAGTGAGTGCGTAGTTCAATTGGGTACGCCTCTCAGTGTGTAGCGCGCATAACTAATGAGCGCCTATTACATATCAATGAAAAATAATACAAAATATGTAACATCTTGTCTGTATCGAGAGATGACTGTTTAGTTTGTATTGACTGGGAGTGCGTATACTTCTTTTTTCTGTATTGATTGAGCATGCGCAGAGTTTTTTTCTGTTGGTAATGCGTAGTATAAAGTTCCAGACGAAAGTTGCAAACGCGAAACAACGCAACGTTGCCCAGCGATGTGAGATATGATCTGGGTTTGTCTATACATTGGACGAGCATATTTAGAAAACTCAACATAAGTAAGTTAATATTACAACTACTGCACATTCTAATCCTACCGCAATTCTAAATCATCTTTAATACACATTTATTTGCGCCACTCTCAAGTAAGCCAAACACCCAATTCCCTTGAAGACGCTTCTCTCAATTATATTTACGTTTTCCAAAGAGACTCAACAATTTCAACAACAAAACTTCTCAAAACTTTACATTTTCATCACCACACATTTTAACATACTTCTCCCTACAAAAACGTTTCTATTCAGTAACCGTTTGAGATGCAGTACGGGCATAGGTAATAGATACGTATCAAGCCATCTCCAGAGAACTCCTCTACCCCGACTCTAAAAGGCAATGTATGGTTTAGCGCGTAGATAGATGGATATATAGACAGACAGACAGACAGACAGACAGACAGACAGACAGATAGATAGATAGATAGATAGATAAATAGATAGATAGATAGATAGATAGATAGATAGATAGATAGATAGATAGATAGATAGATAGATAGATAGATAGATAGATAGATAGATAGAAGTAACTTTATAAAGAAAGTAAGTTCGCATCTGACAGTGTTGGCAATGACACTTTCATTCGCGTCTCGTCTGCTAATGTGCCACTTTCTATCCTGTCGCGTCTGCTACCGCGCGTCACTGCGCATGCCTAGACGGAATGTCCATCTCTCGAAACAGAAAAGATTGTACATAATTCTTTTTTATTCCAATGATTTATAATGGGCGCTTAGGAACGACAGTGATAGCCAGGGAGGTGGGGTAGCATCTGTAATTCATAATAAATATATTACAAATGATTGGGGAACTATTAATACCTCCAATTCGGAAGGAATTGTAGTAACTTTAAAAAGAAAAAACATTAATGTATCAAGATACTAAACCCTTACTGACCTAAGGGGCATCTAACAGACGTTGAACTGGAGAAATTAACTCACAGACTCACAGCCCATATCATTATTATTGGCGACTTCACTATACATGGGGCAGCCAGAAAAATAGTTTGGCAAGTGAAATACTTGTTGAATACTGTGAAGATAAAAACCTTATCATCCTAAATCATGGGTCAATAACCAGAGTCAACCCAATTGAGAACGGACAAGACTCTTGTCTAGACTTGAGTATAGTCACGTCTAGACTGTTCTCATTTAAATGGGTAACTCTGGAGGATGCGGGATCAGACCATTTACCAATTAGAATCACTCTAAAAGGTAAAATGGAAATTAACGCAGTGAACAAACAACCCACATTTAACCTGCTTAAAGCAGACTAGGAAGAGTTCAGAAACACATTGGGCTGCCAGGACAGGAAAAAGATACAACGGAAGTGTTTGCAGAATCAATCACCAATGAAATTCTCAAGGTGGCATCCACGTATATAGCAAACACAAACATGCCGTCTCATATCTCAGAAACAGACATCACAGGTAAAAAGAAAGCAAACAAAACTAGAAGTACGGTACCTTGGTGGACTCAAAACTGTACAGAAATGATAAAGCTGAGAGATAGAGCACTAAGAAACGTCAGAAAGAGAAATTCTGAAGAAGATTTACGAAATTACAAAAATATTAGGAAGCATACCAACGAAACTATATATAAAGCCAAAGAAAATCACTGGAGATCTTTTTGCCAGACATTACGCATTAGAACTCCTACAAAAGAGATATGGAGAAAGCTTAATTGCATTAGCGACAACAATAAACCTAGGACAAAAAAGTCCTGCACTTAATAACAACTCAGCCATAACTGATAAAGAACATGCTGACGCCCTGGCAGAATACTTCTATTCAGTAAGCGCACGTAAGAACATATCACGTGAAGAAGCACTCAGAAGAGAAACGCTACTGCAAAAACTGAAAGTAGAAAGTAAAACCATTGCCATACAGTACATAAATGCAGAGATCATGTATGAATAAGTAATTTCGGCATTGAGACAAAAATCAAACTCAGCATCTTGTCCTGATATACTAAGCTATGCAATTTTAAAACATGTTCCAATGAATATATTAATGCTAATAACGCAGCTATTTAATGATGTATAGAATACTTGAAATATCCCAAGTGCATGGAAGACTGCGACAATAGTACCAATATTGAAGCCCGACAAGAACCCCAAGAATGCTGTCTCATATAGACCGATTTCATTGGCATCACACCTAGGAAAGATATTGGAGATTATAGTGAACAAAAGAATTACCTTCCATCTAAATAAACACAATATTTACAGCCCAAACCAAGCGGGTTTCAGAAAAAAAAACAGAAGCACCATTGACCAACTGATTATAGCACGCTGTAAAAAAAGAATTTGAAAATAATGCCACAACTCTGGCTATCTTCTTAGATGTGGCACGTGCCTACGACGAATGTTGGAGAGAGGGAGCACTCCATAAATAAAAGCAACGGGAATTCAAGGAAGAGCATACAAATATATATAAAATTTCCTTAGTGACAGAAAGTTCCAAGTAATTGTAAACAACGAAATGTCGTAACTACATATTCAAGAAAACCGAATCCCCCAGGGATCTGTAATATCCCCTACACTATTTACCCTCATGGTGAATGACCTAGGGGACGACTTTGTAGACATGAAAACAAGTCTGTCACAATTCGCAGATGACGCAGAAATATGGTGTACAGAAAATAATTTAAAATATTTACAATTGACTGTCCAAAGACAACTGAACTCAGTGACCCAGTGGATGGAGAGGTGGGGATTCAAAATCAATGCAAGTAAGTCAGTTGCAATGGTTTTTAACAGAGGAAAAAGAAATTTAGATAATAAAGTTAACATCAACATAACTCAAGAAAAAGTAATATTTACTAAACATACAAGATTCCTAGGAATGATGCTAGACCATAGTCTACGATCAAGGGATAGACCAAACGAAACACTCAGAAGAACAACACTTAGAGACAGTAAAACAACCAATATCCATACTATTCAAGAACTGCACAGAATAGCTTTGAATAGACATAATTGGAGAGATCTGACCTCTGCCCTATGCGTCAACTTCAGTGCAAAAGGAAAATGAATGAATGGTCTACGATTGGATAAACATATTACTAGCATAGTCAATAGATGTAGAGGAGGGCTCAATATGCTCAGATACATCATAGGCAGTGGCTGGGGGTGGATACTAAGACTATGCTCATAATCTATAAAGCCTACTTGAGGGGCAAGTTCGAATATGCGAGCATAGTATATGAGGATTCCGCCCCGACAAACATGAAAAAGGTGGACACTATCCAGCATAGAGCCCTGGCAACTATAGAGGTGTGGTCTATAACTACATCTGCAGAAGCCCTGCAGGTGGCACTGAGGATACTACCACTGTCTCTGAGGAGAAAGGAGATAAGACTGAATTATTGCTCCGAAATGGAACGGATACCTCCCACCCGGCCCATGAGTCATTCCATTATGAAAGAACGCCGAGAAAATTAGCACTATAGGCATTCAGACACCCAACAGGATGGAGAACCATAGAGGACATGAGCAAATACCCAAAACTAAGGGAATTGACAGAATCCCCAAAACATAGTCCAGTTATTTCCCACTGGGAACTAATAATACCAGAAACGGATACACTCCTATCAAACCGAATAAAATCAAAACAGTGCAAGCAAGAAAGTAGAAATATAGCCATTGAGCACATAAATATGCATACTCAATGTAGCTTGAGGGTATTCACAGTTGGATCCAAAGGAGAGACATAACCAACAGGAGCCGGAATAGCAATACCCGAATGGCAGATTAAAAAAATATTGCATTTCAGAAAATACATCTGTATACACGGCAGAATTAATAGCAATCCTCAAGGCATTAGAATTATTAACAGAAAACTCTCACAAAAAAGTAACAATACTCACTGACTCTATATCATCAGTAAACGCATTACAGAAGAAACATGATCACCAGAGACAAGACATAATAGAAGATATACTACACACCGTCACAGCACTACACCACATGGATAGTCAGGTAACGATAATGTGGATACCAGCTCACGTTCGCACAACAGGAAATGAAATAGCAGATAGGGAGGTCAAACTTGGTAAAACAAAAGGCAGAGAAATTATAGTAGGACTAGAAAAAAGAGAAATTAAAAGTGAAATTAAGAAAATAATAAACAAGGAATGGATAGACGCATGGAACAACGGCAATAAATGTAGACATGCACATAATATGCTAAAAGTACCATCCAAACCAAGCCAAATCACGGATAATATGAAAATACCGTGGAATAAAATACTTTGGAGACTAAGACTCGGATCACCACTATTTAAGATTAAAGAACCAATCTTCGAAGATTGTGAAGAAGACAACACTATCGAGCACTACCTCCTGCACTGTGCCAAATTCCAAGATCACAGGAAGGACCTCAAAGACCACTTCCAGGACTTGAGGATAGAGTACAACTTACAAAATGTACTAGAACATAAAGTTTCCAAATTAATTTAAATATTGGTTAAGCAATTTCATATGCAGAAACAACATCATAATATAACTGGAGCCATGTATAACCCAAGGGTATATAACTGGAGCCATGTATAACCCCGGGGGATATACATGGAGATTCTAGTTAGACTGGTTTTTAAAGATAGGAATCTAAATATATGTGTACATGTAGGCCTACATAACTAGTACTATGGCATGAGTGAGTAGGCATACATAAATTCTATGACAACGAAACTTGTGGCATGGGTGTCTTTACTATGTGATTGTTCAAGGAAAACCACGCCACGAATGCCTTAGAGGGAATAACCACTGCTCCCGTATCTCGACACCAATGTGTCAGTCTGTCCAGCTCCTTCTGTAGTTCCACAACCCACTCTTCTCGATTTCTGCCCTGTCTATACACCAGGATATTATCGGCATATGACATCGTTCTGCCAACACCTGTGATTTGATTGCCAGCGATATGTACTGTGTATACATTGAAAAATACAGGAGGTAGAGGTGATCCCTGTGGCCGACCAGGACTAATAACCGTTGGT
The DNA here is from genome assembly GCA_034231615.1 of Meghimatium bilineatum. Lineage (NCBI taxonomy): Eukaryota > Metazoa > Mollusca > Gastropoda > Stylommatophora > Philomycidae > Meghimatium > Meghimatium bilineatum. The sequence goes on from CM067320.1 coordinate 60,901,588, forward strand.
GCAGATATCCAGTTACCACACTTAAGAACTAATATCATGTGCATCAGGGCGAAGACAACGCATGACAAAAGGATTTACTGCAAGATTTAACAGCTGGTGTCTCAAGATATCCAATGACACCCTATTGTGCGCATCCTCAAGGTCTATTGCGATCGCACATGTTTCCATGCGCGAATCGAACCCCTCAAAAACATCCAGCGCAAATATGGCTGCATTCTGCCATGCCTTCTTTCCTGGGCGATACCCTCCTAACAATGTTGGTAAACACTTATTTCTTTCAAGATAACACGATACCTTCCAGGCCACAATTTTTTCCAAAAGCTTGCCTATCATATTCTGCATTGTTATTATTCTGTAGCCGTGTATCCTGGTGTGGTCCTTCCCAGGTTTGGGTAGTGGAACTAAATAGCTGTGCAACACTTCTTTTACTGTGCCCTTTAGAAGGCTATTATTGAACATGTCCGCCAATTCTTCCAACTCCTCATCCATTCTCCGACTAATGTCATCATATCTAATGCCATCTGGCACTGCATCTGTGTTTTTGTATTTGTCAGCGCCTTTCTGATTTCTTCTACTGTGATTATCATATGGTTTTCCATGCTCAAGTTCTTACACGTGTCTGTAATCGTTTTCCTGATTTCTTGAAATGCCTCCACATTTCTCTGACCAATGTGTGCTGTGCAGTGTAGTGTGTCAGCAACGCAGCACCTTTTGTCTCGTCCGTCTTCTGCCAGACGGCTCTGGAAATCGGCAATAAATGTCACACGTCTTGAGGACCATTCATGGATTTGTGTAAACGCCAGAATAATTTTAGTGACTTTTCGCATGTGATCTCCTGGCAAAATTTGTTCCATTTTGACGCATTTGCTGAATTTGCAATATCTTTGAATGTTTGGACTAAGATATCTTTCTTCCGTTTCCATTGTGCCACCTCCATGGGCTGATCCGCAACACGTTTCATTGCCCTTTGCCATAATGCTACTGCTTTCCGTTTCTCGCTCCATGCCCTTTGCACCACTTCGTTCCATCATGGTGGCTTATCCCATACCCGATTTCCCACTTCTTGAGACTTACGTTTGTCTTGTCGAATTCTCCTCACAACATCCACTCATCTGCGATCATACTTAAATGATCTTACCTTTGGCCTTATCTGCTTACTTTTGTCATTTTTCAAGAGAACAACACAATGGAGGTGGTCACTGCCATGATGCGCCAGCTCTGCCCATTTGCAGATAGCCACAGAAGCCAATGACACCAATGCGAGGTCGATAGCGCTATCATCATCACCATCCCTGCTTGCCATCCTTGTTATACGGCCATCATTAAAGCACACCAGGTCCGTATCTGTCAGGGCCTCCTCAAGTTCTCTTCCCTGTTTGTTAGAAGCACTATTGCCCCATGATGTGCCTTTCGCATTGAAGTCAACACAGAAGAGGATCTGCTTTTCCTGTTCCTTTATCTCCCTTAGGATTTTCCAACCCTGAAGATCAACGCTTGTGTTGCAGTCATACACATTTACAATAATGAATGGGTGCTGGTTGTCCGTTTTGTTGTCCGGGAAAAGTTTAGAAAGAACTAACACAATGAGATATCTGGGTGTGTTTTTTGACAGAAGCCTGAGTTTCAGGGAATGATGACCACATTATCATAAGGACAGGTAAAGGCTTAGCAGCAATGAAGGTTACGCTGCTGCGCAGTGTGAGCAGAGATTGTTATTTCTTTTGTACAAGGGTTTGGTTGTGGCTGTGGTGGAATATGCACTGGCAATTCTGACTCTTAGCAAAACTCAGATCGAAAAACTGGATAGAATCCAGAATGCAGAAATGCGTATCATACTAGGATGCACAATAGACACATCGACAAGAGCTATAAGATACCTACTTGACTGCCCAACAGCTGAGCACAGATTATAGTTTTGACGTGTACGGGCGTACCTTCAAATATATGCAGATAAGGAACACCCGTTGCATTCAGAAATACAGAAAGTTAAAGGCTGCAGACTCAAGAGAGCTAGGTCGTGGATGGGACGTGCTGAGGATGTCATACAAAGCGTGTGCAGATTGCAGGATGTGGTAGCAGGTGCGGAATGGATAAGTCTACCAACGGATTTCGAAACTTGTTTGAGAGTAGTAATATCACTTAGCAGGGAATGCAGAGAATGGTGTCCCACAGCTGTGGAGAAAGAAGTGCAGGCTTTGGTCAGTGAGAATACCAAAGAGGGGGATGTGATTATATACACTGATGGATCTGTGATTAGGCATGTTCGCAGTGCTTGGGCCTTCACAGCTCAGTGCGCAGGTAAGATGATCAAGGAGGAGAGTGGTGCCTTTGATGTCACTACGAGTAGTATGACCATGGAGACTATGGCGGTGACCAAGGCATTTGAGTGGCTATGCACACAGAAGGTAACGCAGGTCTGCATCTTGAGTGACTCTATGAGTATGATTAAGAAGGTACAAGTGGATCTCCTTTTAGTGGATTGAGTGCCTTGAGAAAGGCGAGCCTGAAAGTAGTTACATTTATTTTCGTGCCGGGACATACGGGCGTTCGAGACAATGAAAGAGCGGATCAACTGGCATCATGCGCGATTGTGACACAGGGCGATTGAGCAATGGATAGCGCTGACGTTTTGAATTCATTAAGAGATATAACACGCGAGATTGAGACTAATGTGGATGATGATTCCTTTTCAATGGCTAGGATTAAAGATCAGGGATTGAAATGCGGTGTTGCTAGAAGTGAACATTTTGGAGGGCGCAGAAGAATGATGCTCAACCAGCATAGGACCGGTACTGTCAGCAGAAGTGTAATGGCGGATACACTCAAGGAGAGATCAGAGCAACTATGGACGTGTCTAGTTTGCAGTGATGATGATCCGACGACTAACTAAATAACTAACTAACTAAATTCTATAAAGTGAATGTGTAAGAACACGAGAGAGAATATACATTTAACCTTGGAATGTACTATAAGAAATGAGAGAGTATAAATGGGAGTGTGCTGTACGAGTCAAGATTATGATAATTATGAATTCCACAAATTAAATTATACCTACACATAAAAGCTACGGGAAATTTGCAGAAATGTATAGAAAAGTAAATGTCCACCTCACAACAATATCAAGTTCAACAAAATCACCATATATAGAATCACTTGTTTGCAAAGTGTCGACCCGCTAAGCCAAAAACACTAGTTCAGGATACCCAACCCAAAGAATACATCCTTGTGCTTGACCAGAGTTTCAACCCACCAAAATTACATATCTCACTCGCACATACTGTACAACCCACAAAAAAGACAACCATATACTAGTCCAAGGCTGCAGACCACCAAACATGAATATCACACAAACATGCTATACAACCCAAGAAATCACCCCTGTGCTGGTCCAGAGTTTCAACCCACTAAAACAATAATATCACACTCATACAGGCCCAAACCATAAAAACAACCGTGTGCTAAGCCAGAGTTTCAGCCCACTAAAACAATAATATCACACACTTACATGCCCCACCCCATAAAAACAACCGTGTGCTAAGCCAGAGTTTCAGCCCACTAAAACTACAAGGTAACACACAAACAAGCTATACCCTATGACGACACCCTGGTGCTACTCCAGAGTTTCAGCTCACTAAAACTACACGGCAACACACAAACAAGCTATACCCCCTTCTCAAAAATATCACACACATTATGCTACACACCCCACTAAGACAACCTTGTGCTGATCCAGAGTTTCAGCATCTAAAACAACAATAGCACACACACACACTCTACACCCCATGAAGACATCCTTGTGCTTGACCAGAGTTTCACACCAACTACAGCATAATAACACATACATGATACCCAACCCAATAGAAATAGCCTTAAAATATACACAACCCACAAACACAAAATAAGCACATACAACATCACACAAAACACACTCCGTAATAAGAAATCTAACAAATCAAGGAGTAAAATAGTAAATTGACCACTATCATAAATGAAGTGCCTTAGAAAGATTATATCAACAATTGAATAGGTGAAGATATAATACCTTGTGACAGATAGAACAGTTAGATGAATCATTGGATATACTTTAACCAGTAATGAATATTAAATGAAACTTGGTAAAAGAGTTAGATACATTATGTACTTTATTGGAAATATTTTAGAAAATGATATATAACATCGCATAAATATGAGAATATTAAGGATATGTTAAGAAGTTAGAACTTTGAGGTGAAGTATCGGAATTACTGTAACTAGCAATATACAATTATTTGAATATGTGAATATTGAATGACACATAGAGAAAGAGTTCAAAACAAAAGGTATAAGAGTAAAAATAGGAGAACCAGTGAGAGAAATTGATATAAAGAATTGAATATGGCAAGGAACAAGCAAAAATAAGTGTGAGAGATTATGTGGGTATAAATGAGAAGTTGAAATGGGACACATAAAAATGTACAAGGTCGAGAATGCATGTATAACTATAAATAAAGATGTGACCATAAGGACTGAAAATGTAATAGAACAGACAAGAATAATAAGAAAGTGTGCGTGTGTAAGGTGTGTAAGAAGGAGAGAATGCAGGAGAGAGAATGAATAAGTGACAGAAGCTTGTATAACTCTGTATCAGGAAGACTTTATTGTATTGTACCATATATTGTCAAATCTAGACTAGTATAATCATCATATGTATCGAAGGAAGAATAGAGATGTAGATAATCCCACTGTATGTATATATTTATGTCTTGTAATTGTATTGACATATATATGTACATGAATTACAAGTAGATGAATTCAAATATCTGGGCAGCACACTGAGATATGACAATAAACAAGAAGCAGAAATAAACACAAGATGTAATAAGGCCTGTCAGGTCATTGGCCAATTAACACATTTTCTAAGAAACACAGATATTACACTAGAAACAAAGAAAACGCTTTTCAACACCATTTTCTTACCAACATTGTGTTATCAGTGTCAAACTTGGACATTAGATTCTAGAACAATACATAAGATTAACACCACTGAAATAAAATGCGTGAGACGTATGATTGGAGTTAGCTTGAGAGACAAAAATCAGGAATGAAGCACTAAGGAAACAATTAGGGATCAAGTCAACAATAGAATACATCCAAAACAACACGTTAAATGGTACGGCCACATAACCAGACAGAAAGACTATGTATTATCCCAAAAAAAACACTTAACAAACTATACGAAAACAGTTGACCTATTGGACACCCTTGTAAAAGGTGGATAGATAGTGTATTATAGACACTCGGAAATATAACAGCAGAATAGGCAAATAGAAGGTAAAAAGACCGTACACTCACTCTCCCCTCAACACCGAAACGTACATGAGGACAGAAAGAAGAAGAATAAGAAGAAGATATATGTACATAGGTAAGACTATATATGTTGGTATATATAGATGGGTATGTGCATACGTATGGGTATGTAGACACATGTATGTATGCGTACACGCAGGGGAGTGTACATATATATGGAATTCATATAGATATAGAATTATATGAGAATTTTAAACTTTATATGTGTATAAATATATATGCTTTTAATGGAAAAAAAATATCCACAGGTACGACCAGGAAACAGTCATCACATCATATAGACAACAGCCAATCAAGACAGACACAACAAAAGAACACAACAAAAAAGAGCACCAACCAGACAGTAAAAAGCCCTTATAAGGGCTACCAACTTCAACATATTTAACTGAAAAAAAATATATATCTTTCTCCACAGGTACAATTTGCAGCCGATCCTGCACACCCAATATCAGTCTAGACAACTACAGACAACATGCGATCCAGACCCACATAGCGAATGAACAACACAGTGAATAGCAGAAGAAATAACACCAACCAAACCAATAAAAAGTCCTTGTAAGGTCTACCACCTTATAGTCTCATCAATAACACGGGAGACAGGCAGAGCCACACCATAGTCCATATAAGAACTGCCGCTAGGAGGCTCAACAGCGAACCCGGCTAAAAGAGCCACATCCTAACACCAACCAGGCAGACCAGCCACAAACACCACAGTTCCCGAACGGCCTTGATATAACAACATGGACACCGTTCCTAGGTTGAAAGAGCAGGGCTCGACTAAATGAGGCGAAATCCCTACTTAACAAACACATGCGCGCTCAATATTTCTTGAGTTAAACACTGAGAGAGGTCAATTCTTTACCTCACCCGCCACACTTAAGTCTAAATTAATAAACCTTAACTCAACATCTATTATTTCTATTAAAATTACACAACGACCCTGTTCAACACCACAAAGGTTAGGTAATAACTCGAAACTAGAACAAATGTCACAGTGGAGACCTATACTAGAAATGCACCCACTCCACGATTTGCGCTTGTTGCACTGACGTAGTTAGAGAGATATGTTTAAAGATTATGATATATCATTTGTGCATGATTTTAACTCACTAACACCAATACGGCAGTTAAATGATATGGGTTAACTTTTTAAGTCTTTAACCTGTTTATGTTATTCACATTATTATGTTTGGCAATATTAGCTTTACAAAACATTTATACAAATGCTAATATAAATTATACCTTTACAGCGATGGATATACTCTGGGCAATTTGATAACAATTCTTACTACGGTTTTTGAATTGCTGCCATTTGCATTTTCATATCCTGCTGTTACGTCATAAACAATGTATTTACTAAATGGGATTTGGATTGACAGATTCAGAACGTATAATTATGACGTCATTCACATTTTCTCTCTCACTTTTCACACGTCTATGTTCTTCTGGCATTGCCGTATCTTTATTAAACGTTCACACAAGAAATTATGTAGTTTAATTGCAATATATGCACACTGCCATTCCTTCAACTAACTTGAATACTTTATTCGTGTCAGCTCTGGTTGAACATCCATTGGTTTGCATGTGAATAAGTCTTCTCTCCAGCATAGCTCTTTGATAAGTACACACAAAATAGGTACATTGTCAAGCGCGTTTACCTGACACTTGATGGCAATCGTGATATGAAAGAAATATGCTTTATTTCCATGCGAAATAGAAGAAAACGGAACTTCAATAATTTCATTGATCCCTGCCTTGTAGCTTATCGCTGTCCCTTCCTGGCAGCTTATCGTGATCCCTGCCTGGCAACTTATCGTGATCCCTGCCTGATAGCTTATCGTGGTCCCTTCCTGGTAGCTTATCGTAATCCCTACTTAGTAGCTTATCGTAATGCCTGACAGCTTATCGTGATCCCTACCTGGTAGCTTATCGCGATCCCTGCCTGACAGCTTATTGTGGTCCCTACCAGGCAGCTTATCGTGATCCATGTCTGGCAGCTTATCGTGATCCCTACCTGGCAGCTTATCGTGATCCGTGTCTGGCAGCTTATCGTGATCCCTGCCTGGCAACTTATCGTGATCCCTGCCTGAAAGCTTATCGTGGTCCCTTCCTGGTAGCTTATCGCGATCCCTGCCTGACAGCTTATTGTGGTCCCTACCTGGCAGCTTATCGTGATCCATGTCTGGCAGCTTATCGTGATCCCTACCTGGCAGCTTATCGTGATCCATGTCTGGCAGCTTATCGTGATCCCTACCTGGTAGTTTATCGTGATCCGTGTCTGGTAGCGTATCTCGTGATGTTGTTCTCCCAATTGTATCTCTGTACAGGTTCTTGCTCGTTTCCCTTCGACTTTACCCTAAAACAAGTTCCTGTCATAGCTATTCAACTATTGTTGTATGTTTAAACGTTTTATTGTATCTTAATCATCGTAAGAGTAAGATCAAGAAAAATGTTGACTAAAGGAATTAACAACGTTCTGAAATGTCTCAATATTACTGCATATCTAGAAATCTAGCGTATCAAGAAACCTGGAAAATAGCTCGGAAAAAGATTGTCATTAATCATTTGATACTTAACAGCAAAATCAAAGAAAACACAATTATTAGAATAGATACTGAATTTATAAAAAATATCGTTATTTAAAAAAATATACAATGCAACATCGATTCTCTATTAATCTATGGCTCATGAACATTGTCAATAAACAAACAACTAACAGATAGAGTTGATGCCTATGAGATGTGGATATATAGAATAATAGGTAGAAAACATCATGGAAAGAGGAGAGAACCTACAAAGATGTTCTAAGAACACTTAATATTAATAAAAAATTATTATAAGAAATAACGATCGAAACAAATTTAATATTTTAGACATTAAAATACGTGACACCTTCTTGAAGTCCTTACATGAGAGCAAAGTCGAATGTAGACGAGAAAGAGGTAAGCAGAGATACAATTAGGAGAGGAGCATCATCAGATGGACAGGTTAGTCAGGTAAAGTGCACCACCACGGCGAGAGACATAACATGTTGGAGGCACGTAGCTGCTAGAATTCGTTACGAAGACTGCACTTAATGATGAAGATGACATCACAGATGCAATTTGTTCGATGGCGATTCGATCCACCAGCTAAATTGATCGTTTTAGGTTTAGGAGATGAGCGCATAATTCAGTTCTAGAATATCGCAGATTTTTCACCTTGGCATTGTCCAAATAGTATTTATTTTTAAAATGCAAATAACTGTTTTTTTTCATAAATGTAAATCTATAGCAGGTTGCAATATCTTTGTAAAACTTTAAAATGGTGTATCTCAGCGAATATATAACGCATACAATTTGAAATTATTGTGTGTGTGTGTGAATTTGAAATGTTGTAGACACTATGAATTAAATGTTTCATTTAAAGGCAGCGATTGGTTAGTTTTCGTTTATTTGCGATATTCATCAAAAGACTGCATTTGAATACACATCTCATACACATTTATTCAGATGTTTACAGTCAATTATAGAACGTCTGTTACACATAAATGGCTTAACATACAATCGGGATAATTTAAGCATGAAATTGCTCAAGACAGAGGAGAATTCAATAGATCCATAAGGTAGAATACGTTTTGGAAAGAATATATCACGTGGTGATGATGAACACGAAACATACATTATATAATGTTGTATCTGGTGTAATGTCTGAAGTAGTAAAGTGTATTTTCTCGATACACAATAATTAGTATGCGGACAAAAATCAAAGGATTTCATTCCTGTATGAAAACATTTGTTTTACGGCACAGTCAGTGAAATATGCCACAGCAAAATTTGCATACCAGTAACGCTAATAATATATTTACTCATATCGCCTCCAAAATAAGTATACATCATCAGCAAATATCGTATATATTGTCATATATTTAGCTATTTCTTTCATTAGTTTGTATGTTTTAGCTGTCGTTGTGTATTTATTTATCTCTCTTCGCCGCGTGTGTACATCGGTATTCTTCTGTTTCTCTTTTCCTGCGTGTTCAACGGTAATACATGTCTTACAATGGTTTCTGTGCCTCTTCCTAGTATATGACCTATCCAATTCCAGCGTCACGTTCTAAGTTATATATCTATTGGATATGTTGTACTCGGATGTGTACAATGAAATACAGTGTGGCACAAATGAAATAGCAGAACAATACACATTCGTTCTCTTTATAAATATAATAATAATACCCATAACCCGTCATGTTTGTAGGCCGCCACACGGGAGCAATCAGCACACACAGCTCTCCAAACACATCTATCCTCAGTCATTCAGTGGAGTATAGACAAATCATACACAGACCATTCTGTGATGTTCTGTGTCCGCCTTTTCTCCTTTTAACCTCGACTGTTCCTTGCAAACTAATTTTAGTATGTGAGTCGTGTGTAGTTACATGTCCAGACAAAACAAGTTTACGCCGGTTCACCACTGCCACATGTGGCCCTTGTTAACCTGCAAGAATTTATTTTGCTTGCCAGACGAATATATTGTCTTGTGTTCTACAATCAACACTAAAGTATATGACATCAATATGATACAAGTCAACATATTTAAATAATTAGGTACATTAATAACATTACATGCAAGATGTATTAGATAAGTCAAATGTAGAATATCCCAAGCGAAGGCAACATTTCACAAGTTGAAGACCATCCTATGTAATATATCTTTGTCAATTGATTTGAGAAAGAGAGATCAGCGAATGGTCTCAACGATTAGATGTTGAAGTTTTCAGAGACAAATTTTCAAGCAGGAGAGCAGACGATGAAGCGAGTAAACAAAAAGGAGATAAGGTTAGATCAGTATACGTAACAAAATTGTCAGATAATATCCTGACAAGGTGGAGAGTGCCGCAGTAACAAAACCAAGAAGCGATAACAACTCATAATTAGCAGCAACAATAATTCATGATCATACATGTTAGATCACGTGGGCAGTTTAGTTCAGATTATAGAGATAAAAAAAATGGGCAATTGACAAGGATGACCAAGAAAGACGTATACGCAGAAACTTAGTGTATGAACTTAGGATATTAGTTAGTTGTCACATCGTCATGACTACATAGTTGCTTCGTTCACTGGGTGTATATGTACCAGTGTATGGCACCACCTGGTCTTAGACGTATCGTAAAACTAGTTAGGAAAGTCATGTCATGTATTGCACAAGAAAAAGAGTGTTTGTTATCTTGTCTATAGTCACCTCCTTTCAGTTATCAGGTACGATATAAATATTATTCTCCTGCGGAAACAAAGACTAAACTTATTGAGTCAACAGCTTAGACAAATCTACTATGGTGTAAAGTGGTAGATAGTTCCTTCGGTTAAATGCTCATCCTAACAATAGGTATATCTCGCACTCTAACTTAAGTACGAAAACAATAAACCTAGGCTGGTCCACGCATACCTGAAAGACCAAATACACACCTGATTGAGATGAAATACATTTGTTATAAATGACCAGTTCATTTGTATAGTCGGCATGAGACAACACGCTAGACATTTTATTTTATCTGATAAATTGTCTACTGGAGAAGAGCAATCGTCTTGTTGGTAGAAGATTGAGAATGTGAGAATGAAAGGTGAAACGTGCGACAGTAAGGAAGTGCAATGTATTTTGTTATTAAATACTTGTTTACTTTCATGCTTAGATGTTGACGACGTCTTCTGCATTTACTTTTTTGTTTAAAAACTCTTGCCATTTTATTTACATGCCTGGTGTATGACTTCTGTAAAAGCAAATAATCTATATAGTAGCAATTTATTATTATAGTCTTTATTATAGTCTTGAATGGAGAGCAAGAGGAGGTCGAAGTCATTTGGTTGAGTTAGTCCATGGACTGACATCAATAGTCAGCTGGATAGTTAGTCCAGGGTTCGGATCGAACCGTGGCATACTTAGAGAGTGATTAATGGAGACGAGTCTAGGAGAGACTCAGAGCAGTTTCATAGATCAGCGGATTGATCTGAGAGCCGGCAGTCACAGACCAAGAGTGTCTGAAACCACGGAGTTTTTGATAAGTGTCGCAGCGGATTGAGCAGAGAACAGGCAGTCACAGACCAAGAGTGTCTGAAACCACGGAGTTTCTGATAAGTGTCGCAGCGGATGCTTGTATGATGATAAACCAGAGAGACGACTTGAGTCTCTACCAGGATCGTGACGTAACGTATTAGAGTTATTCGTTATCTACCAGAGTTGTAACACAAAGTATCATATCCATTTGTTAAATACTAAAGAATGGTACGTAAAGCGACGTAGTCATTCACTATAAGCATTGGACTAAGCATTAGATTGAGTGAATATTATGCCGTCGACCGAAATAGTTAGTTATTCAGTATAGCTGGATTTCAGATTACAGATGTGTTAGTTAATTATTATATGCATTGAATGTTAGGATGATATAACAATGTTTACGATATTGCGATCATAATGTAAATAGTAAATAAACAGTTGTTATTATTCGATTATTTATAATAAGCTTCTGTGAAGATTATTCATAAGTGATATACAAATATACGTTAGTAACCCATACTTAAATACGGTTCCACTCATAAATACGGTCACATATCCGCCATTGCACTTCTGCTGACGGTACCGGTCCGATGCTGGTTGACCATCATTCTTCTGCGCACTCCAAAATGTTTACTTCTAGCAACACTGGAATGTTTATCCCTGATCTGTAATCATGACCATTGAAAATTAATTATCATCCACATTAGTCTCACTTTCGCGTGATATATATCTCTTAAGGACTTCAAAACGTCAGCTCGATTCATTGACCTGTGCCACAATCGCGCATGACGCCAGTTGATCTGCTCTTTCATTGCGTTGAACGCCCACATGTCCCGTCACGAAAATAAATGTAACCAGCTTAAGCCTCCCCTTTCTCAAGGCCTCAATACACTGTTCGCGAACGAGACCCAGTTGTACCTTCCTAGTCATGTTCATAGAGCCACTCAAGTTACAGACCTGCGCTACCATCTGTGTGCATACCATTCATATGCTATATTTGTGATAGTAGCTGGTTGCGGAACCCTTCACAGGCAGGTGGTTTCACAGTAAGAAGAGAGAACCCTTCACAGATAGCAAGAGATGGACGGCGTTAAATGCAACACATTGAATGTTTTGCTCTTGTGTAAATGTTGTCACTACGAATGCTAGTGGCACACAATGCGAAGGCGTGTTTATCTAAGAACGTGTCAAGCGACGATAAAACATAAACGTGTGTTTTTATAGGAACCTGTCAAGCTATGATCAAGTGCAACGTTTGTTTACCTAAGAACATGTCAGATAATAGACGGACGGGAATCATACCAGGTAGAAGCTTTCTGGTTGGTCTGAGGCAACGTGGGTTTATTATAACCAGAAGGATCAATTTCTGATTGGCCAGAGGTTTTCCTCTGCGGAAATAAAAGCTTTTGATTGGTTGGAAGTTTCTGGAAGTTTGGAGAAACTTAGGAGTAGAGGAGGAAGAAAGATTGCATTATCGACTGACGAGCATGGCGGTCGCATTTCACTCCTGAGGAAGCAGTCCCCGGAGTCAGTTCCCAGGTCAGAGGTCAGTCTCTATCGGGCTTGTCTCGGACAGTCAGTACTTGTCTCCCCAGAGAGACAAGTCTAAGTTTAGTCTCGCAGCTGAGACAGTCACAGAGTCAGATAGTAGTCGGTATAATATCTAAGACTTAGCTTATAACCCGAATGAAGCAATTCCTGGATGTGTTAGCGTAATTTGTAATCTGAGATGATTATATTATTGCCCAGTTGCAGATAATTTAGGATTAGTCGGCAGAGATGAGGGCGGACTCGATTAAGACTAGATTGGGACTCGTGCCTTGTGTTTATTTGCCTCTCTTATGAGTATGATGCTATTAATTGATGTATATCAACTTGTGTAAATAATATTTACCTCATATTATTGTGAAGGAGTGCTTTGGTTAACTGATCAATGTCGAGCAGTATTTCACAGATTTAGACCTGGTCACAGCACCAGTATTACAGTAAGACCTAAAAGGCATTTTCTTCCGTCGCAAATTATTGTGACACTGCAGATCTTCTTTCTGTCACACTAGTCTGTCCAGGACAGACAGTCAACTATATGTTTTCGGTAACAAGTTGTTTCTGTCACGCATAAGTGCAGATCATGTTACTGTTACATGTTTACCGCCATAGTCTCCATGGCTATGTTTCTCAAAGTATCCGTAAAGGCCCTACTCTCCTCCCTGATCGTTTTACCTGTGCATTAAGCTGTGGAAGCTGAATCACTGCGAATATGTCTAATCACATGTCTATCAATTTCTATAATCACATCTACTTCTTTGGCATTCTCACTGACCAAAGCCTGCATTTCTTTCTCCACAGCTGTGGGACACCATGCTCTGCTAAATAATATTACTACTCTCAAATGAGTTTCGCCTGGGGGGGGGGACATCGACCCATACCAGGCGCGTCCACAGATGGTGGAGGGCACTCCATATATATCCATATATGGAGTGTTTGCTGCAATTAAGCAGCCGCGGACCAAACCTGTGCTGTTGTCCACCAGGACGGGGCGGGATATCAGCCGGTGCTGATATCCCCACTGAAATACCTCATGTGTCCAGTGACGGGCAGCTTCAAGCGAGTATGAGCCGCTATAAGCTCATGCTACTGGCGTGGAGTTAACAACTCCATGCCAGGAGCGCGCTGGGGAAGGGGGGATTTTTTTAAAAAATATGAGACGACCACTCCACAAACTCCGATGTCTTGCTGGCAATGCTAGGATGTCCAACAACATGGATAGGAAGACTCCATAACTTCCCTCACCGAAGACGGAACATGACAGTCTGAATAGGCGTGGGTACCCAGCAATGGAAATGGGACATGCACGCATTATACAGTTAATGACTATGCTCAGATTCGTTACAGGAAATGGGGCTGCCCCTGTGGTTCATCGCCAGGCAGGAGGAGCTCCGGACCCCCAGCCTCGAATGGGTCCACCAAAAGCTACTGATGATGACTGTGTGTATCGGGGATCCGTGATTAAACATAGTAGAGCAACCGGCCAAACCAATCACGACAACAAAAACACAATCAAAATCATGCAGTGCAATAGTGAGGGTGTAGCTAAGAAGAAACTAGAAGTGAAGAATTTCCTCCAAAAGCAAAAGATTGATGTCTTGTGCATTCAGGAGACACATCTTAATGATAGCAACATATTCTCCATCAGAGGCTTTAAATGCTTTAGACTAGATAGATTAGGCCACACAGGAGGGATCATAACAATGGTGCGAAATAACATACCTACTACAGAAATTGCACGTAACCCAGAGGACTCAGAACATTTCACCATCAAATTACACACAACCTCAGAACCACTGATTATCACAAATTTCTACTGCCCAAACAACAACAAATTACACCTCAGAGCAATACCTCTCACATCATCAAATCATATTATAGTTGAGATTTCAACAGTCATTCCCCAAACTGGGGTTACACAACTATGGACGTGAGAGGAGAAGAAATGGAAGACTGGATGATAGAAAATAGGCTACTCCTTATAAATGAACATCTATCAGAGCCAATCTTTTACTCCAGACGATGGAAATCTCAGAGCACTCCAGATTTTGCCATTGCAACAGAGAAGATCCAACGTGTGACAGAAAGAGTAGTGGCACAACAGCTTGGTGGGAGTGACCACAAGCCCGTAATATTAACAATAAAAGGGAACCACAAGACAGAAAAGCAACAACACAAAATCGCTAGCTGGAACTACAAAAAGGCAAACTGGGACACTTACCAACGCCTTACAGAGGGAAAACTAGAAACTCACCTCACAACAAGAAATATACGAAAAGATGCAAAATTAATAACATGAATAATCCTGGAAGCTGCCAATAACAGTATACCTAGAGGAAGAAGACATAACTACAAATCCTTCTGGAACAATAAACTCCAGGCTATGCATGATGAAGCCTCTGCTGCAAGATCCAAGATGGAAACTAGACCAACATAAACGAATATCATTGAACACAATAGACTGCAAGAAATTTTAAGGAGAGAAAAGCTAAACAGCAGGAAAGAAAAAAACAGCAACACTCAACATGGAAAAAAGACTCAACAAAAATGTGGAAACTTATCAAGTGTCTCGATGAAGAAAACAACCCTCAAAGCAGTATCATCATAGAAGACAAGGGAAAGTCCTACACTGGCACACAAGCTGCAAACATTCTAGCAGACTCCTATGCTGAAGAAAGCAAAATTAAGATAACTAGAACAAGAACTGCCGAAGTAAGACGAGAGACAAAAAATCTTGTAAATAATCATCAATCTTGCCCAGGCACAATGACCTCACCTTTTCACAAATCAGAACTTAACATGGCAATTCAAAATCTAAAAAAGAAGAAAGCCCATGGGCCCGATGGAATCACAAATGAAATGCTCCAACACCTAGGTCCTGTGGGTAGAAGCAGAATCCTAGACCTTTTTAATGAATCATGGGCGCAAGGGATCTTCCCAGAAGAATGGAAAGAGGCAGAAATAATTCTAATTGCCAAGAAAGGAAAACCAAAAACCAACAAAACAAGTTAATACCCTATCAGTCTACTTAGTTGCTTAGGAAAGGTCATGGAAAAATGGTGAATAACAGACTCTTAAACTACCCGGAGGAAAACAATCTTCTAGATGACTGCCAATCAGGCTTCAGAAAACACAGATGCACTGAGGACCAAACAACATACCTAGACCAGGAAATAGAAGATGCTTTCCAGAAAAAACTCCTAGCCACCTTCTTTGACCTCACAAAGGCCCTTGACAAAGTCTAGATAGAGGGGCTATTGCTAAAACTTGCCAGAAAGGAATCGGAAGCAAAATGTTTCAGTGGATAAAAAGCTTCCTACGAGGCAGACATGCACGAGTCAAACTCCAGGGAATGTTGAGTAAAATAGTCAACATAACAGAAGGTGTCTAACAGGGAGAAATTATGTCCCCCACACTCTTCATAGTTTTTATAGACGATCTGCCAAAACTATTCACACCATATGTACATAGAGCTCTCCATGTAGACGACCTTGCTATCTGGACCCAATCAAAATACATTGGAGTTGTAAAAGTTAGAATGCAGGAGGCAATAGACAAAGTTGAAGAGTGGGCAAATACCTGGGATGTTCAAATAAACAAAAGCAAGACCGTCACTACACTTTTCACCCTCTCCACAAAGCATGAAAATTATACTCTCACTCTAGACAATACCTCACTCCCAAAAGAAAACACCCCAGTCTACCTGGGACTAAAATTTGACAAAAGACTTACTTGGGGATCACACATTGAAGAGACAGAAATAAAGCAACACGCAGACTACAAATAATGAAAAAAACTATCTGGGACAGATTGGGGAGCCGACATAAAACCATAAGACAAGTCTATGTAGGTCATATTCGCCCAACTCTGGAATATGGATTGACCACATATGCAACAGCAGCAAATACCAATCTTCAGAAACTGGACAAAATTTAAAATGCAGGTCTCCGAATCATAATAGGAGGAATAAGGAGCACACCTATAACATCAATGGAAGCAACAGCAGGATTACAAAACCAAACAGACCGCAGGGATGAGAAAATCACAATAATGACAGAAAAATTTAGACGCCTGAAACACCACCCTATGCACGAGAAAACAAATGAACTAACAAAAAACATACTGAAAAGACCAAGCTTCAATCGCATATAAAAAAAATCTTATGAAAGCCAATAAAGAAGTAACCAGCAACAATCCGGATGAATGGGAACAGCTAGAAGCATATTGCAACATCACAAACACTTCACCCATATATACTGCAAAAGTTACAATACCAGGCATTGAGAGCTAAACTATGGAAACCCTTACTGCCCTTAAGGCAAAAACACTTGATCACCTAGACACCCAATACCCTACCTCACAGTGGATTCATGTCTTCACAGATGGTTCATCAGAGATGGTTCATCATGCATTTCTTTACTGCACCAGTAAAGAAAGGAGGAGCTGGGATACTAATACGCACACCAAACACCCCAAAACTAGAACCCTTAATCACTACTGGCAAATTATCAACAAATTACAGGGCACAGCTACAAGCAATCTTGGAAGCATCAAAGGCTCTAGAGGAACGGAGGCTCAAAGAAGCTAACATAGTCTTATTGTGTGACTGCATGTCAGTACTCCAAACCATCCAAAAGGAACCTAAAGATCTCCTAACAAAAATAACTGTAGAACTTCTAAATCAACTGTCTGCCAACAATAAAGTTGTGCTGCTGTGGATCCCTGCACACTGTGGAATAGCATGAAATGAAGGACCTGACAGACTGGCAAAAGCAGGTGCAAAAAAGGAACAATTCCAGCACAGAATATCACTGACTGAAGCAAAAACCCTCATCAAAGGAACATACAAACATACATAGAGTCAGAGAACAGGCAGTAACTTTCCACAGAACCTTATTTTAAAGCTAAACAGGTCACAACAAACCAATATTTTTAGACTTCGCACAGGACACTGCAGACTGCAAGCACATATACGCGAAATTAAGGCTGTCCAATCTGAACAATGCCCATGTCAAAAGGGTCCCCAGACTCCAGAACATATTCTGCAGACATGCCTACTCTTTGATGACGTGAGAACCAAAATATGGCCCCAAGAGACAGATCTGAAGGTGAATCTGTGGGGCAACCATTGGAACCTCCTGCTGACTACTGAATTCGTGGAGGCGGCCCACCTTCCTGTATAGACTTATGAGCATAGGAAACTGATCTCGGAAGAAGAAACGAGTTTCGAAATCTGCTGCTACAACTTCCAATCTGCATACGATTTGTATCACGTACCATCTACGACTTCCCTCTCTAAAGTCTGCTACCTTTAACTTTCTGTATTTTGGAATGCAATGGGTGTTTCTTATCTGCATGTATTTGAAAGTAAAACTGTACACGGCAATACTGTAATGTGTGATCTGCTTTTGGACAGTTAAAAAGTACCACATATCTCTTGAGCACCTAAGAATGAAAGGCTTTACTGTCTCCTGGATTCTACCCAGTCCATCGATCTGAGTTTGGCTAAGAGTCAGAATTGCTAGTGCATATTCTACCATATCCACCACCAAACCCTGGTAAAAAAACAACTTCTGCTCACTCTGCGTAGCAGCCATAATCTCCATTGCTGCTAAGCCTTTGCCTGCACTTATGATAACGTGGTCAACATTCGGATAAATACAGACGAAGCAAGGAAAAGGAACAGAGAAGTATCCTGAAAGTAAGCAATCCCTCGACAGCGTGTTACATTCTCCACAACGACAGATTTGTCGAATAGAAAATAAACAAATTATCGACAGCATGTTACGTACCTCCCAACGCCTGATCAGTCGAGTAGAACATAGTACAAACGCCCACCCCCTCCCCGTCAGTTTATTACGATCTTCACGACGCCAGATCTGTCGAGTAGGAAAATAGGCAAACCTCGGCAGCTTGTTACGATCCTTACAACGTCAGATCGATTAGTAGAAATAATCGGTAGACTGACTTGTCGCTAGAAATAGAACAACATGGCCAAGTGTAGACAATGCTATATTTATTTAGTTAGTGTTTTGTTTTTACTAGAGGCGAAACTGACTTGACTGGATAACCAGAGGACGTTCCAACGTATTGTGAGGTATCATACTGCTAAGTAATAACTGTGTAGTACTTTACTGTTTATTTAGCTTTCTTCTCAGACACATCGGTAATTACTTTGGTCCATGTCTAGAAGCTACACTTCGGGATTATCCCAGAATTGCTTATTTAAATATCATGACTAGATCATCTTAGGACAAATTCGACTTTAAGTACAGATCGATTTTGAATGTGTTCTATTTATTAATGTGCAATGATGTGTCCAGCCAGTGTATAATCATCAATAGGGATTGATGTTGTCACCTAAATTTGTGTTAACGTGTGAGCACATTTAAACGATATAATAGATACAATATGATGATGATGTACCTCCTTCACAAACGAAGATGAGCATGGCATGAGAAGCAATAAACATGTGGTGGGAAAAAACATTTGTGATTGTCTAATTTGGTTTTGGTGTGTGAGTTCGTAGATGCCCGATGACTCCGATTGGCGTCAGAAAAGTTATATTGCAGTGCATGCATGAGTGCAGAGGGTACCAAGTAGGAGAGTTCCACTTCCGTGGCGTGAAAATTGCCCGCAGTATTCTCTTTTTTTTTCAAATTTCGTGATGCCATCAGTGATCTGGGTATGCCAAGCTGTGCGATCACGGGCTGTAATCTCACAGTAGCTAGGATCGATACTACAGTGCTTGTGAAAGATCAGTGTACCGCACAGTGGACTAAACACATGTAAACGGATATAGTTACCATCAGAATAATGCCTGCAATAAATAAATTAAAATACATAAGATAAAATGTTGTTGCATCGAAATAACATATGATTCATAGTAATATCTTTAAAGTGAAATCCCACTATAATAACTTTATCGGGACCGATGAAATAGGTATGTGTAATAACACAAATTTTCGATATACAAACAAAATACAGAATAAATATAATTACAAATTTCGAAAAGTGTTTTTAAATATGAAAATTTGTTTAATACACAAGGCGTTATAGAGGGATTTCATTGTATTATTATATAGATGAATATACACATACATTGGAATACTAATGAATATGAAATGTAGAGTCAGAATTGTGAAGAGACAATCACAGTTGAATCAATTATGTCAAACAATGTTGAAATACTCGTACACGAATTTGTGCAGACAACTTAACACATAGGATCACATGGAGTTTCATGAAAACAATATTGGATTAATTAGTCATGTTTTTACCTTATGAGTATATGCAGACAGTGTTAATTATCTGTTCATGTCACATGTCAAGATAATAGACGTATATCTCAGGTTGTTGTTGTATATGGCACGTGTGTTGGTAACGATTATAACAAATCGTATAATTGTGTTGTTGCAGTTGTCTGATGTGCAGTAGATGTTGTGACAGCACTCTCAGATTTGCTGCATGTCTCTGGTGTATTATCGCATGGCTGTAATGTTTACTTGGGCATATATCCCCTTTCGCATTATAGCATAGCCAGAGCTGGGCATCTGTGTATTGTGTTGTTCTGTCCTTTTTGATAAAGGCTGTTCTAGGGCATGCACTTTCCGTGGAGTTGCGTTTAAACTGTATGCAAGGTGCTCAATAGGTCGATGGTCCCGGTTCTTCTCGTGTCACCACAGCGAAAAACAAGCAACAAGCCATATTAATGTTCGCTAAACTACTGACATACATCATAGAGAAGCGGTGTGTTTTTGTTTTTTTTAAATTAGTAAATGTATTGAATCTATAGAATTTCCTCGCAAAATGAAAGAGTAGAATGTGCCTGTTAGTTCAGAAAGTACATGATTAAACAGAATGGTGTTGTATGCCTGTCAATGCAGAAAGTTTATGAGGAGAGTAGGCATACGTGTGGTGAATGTCTGTCAATAATGCAGGTATATGAGGAGAGTAGGCATACGTGTGGTGAATGTATGTCAATAATGCAGGTATATGAGGAGAGTAGGCATACGTGTGGTGAATGTCTGCCAATAATGCAGGTATATGAGGAGAGTAGGCATACGTGTGGTGAATGTCTGTCAATAATGCAGGTATATGAGGAGAGTAGGCATACGTGTGGTGAATGTCTGCCACTAATACATGTATATGAGGAGATTAGGTAGAATTGTGTTGCAGGCGTGTCAATATAGCAAGTATATTATGAGAGTAGACAAAATGGTGTTTGTATGCATGTCAATGTAGCAAGAATATGAAGAGAGTAAGTTTCAAAATGAGATGCTACAGAAGGATTTTACGTCATGGACAGCTAAACAGACAAATCAAGAAGTGTTAAAATCAATACACGTCGAAGAAGGAAGGCTCCTTAACAACATCCTAACAAGAAAGTTGTGATTTGTTTTAGTCATATGAAGAGACATAACAACATGGAAATAATAATAGTTGCTGGAGGCAGAGTTAACAGCAACAAGGGAAGAGGGCGTCGAAGACGACGATGGTGCAGTGATATATCAGATTGCTATACGTCTCTATCTGCTGCAGGTCAACTCGCCCAGAATTGAGGAGCGTTCAGAGAATCCGTAAGGAAGACCACGCTCTGGAAAGAAATGACACATGAGAAGAAGTTTCAAAATGCGAAATGGCCAACCTCTGAACAGTTGGTCACATATTTCATTTCGTTATAAAACATACTTCACTCGAACACGTGTGTGGCATATCAAACATGCAGAAAGCATGCTCTCATAAGTTATATTAATGGAGTATTGAATGACATATACTCTGGTTTCCGTATACCTAATAACTCTCTTCTCAACGCAGTGACATTCGTGTGACCAGCGTATCACTACTAGCACGTACCTCTGAACCTTAAGTAACTCCGAATCTTAAAAGGATAATCAATAT
This sequence comes from Meghimatium bilineatum, assembly GCA_034231615.1. NCBI lineage: Eukaryota > Metazoa > Mollusca > Gastropoda > Stylommatophora > Philomycidae > Meghimatium > Meghimatium bilineatum. The sequence goes on from CM067320.1 coordinate 60,923,413, forward strand.
TAATCGCTAAGTTCTTGTGCTACCAGAATAAAGCAGAGACATGGCTAAACAGCATGAGAAAAGGTTCCTTACATGCGAAATGAGATGTCATTTTAAACGATTAAACTACAATAATTGATGGACCGACACATGCTGTTCAACACCTTGTACAATATAGACTGAAACAGTTCGGTCACTTAATAGGAATGAACCGAAATTGGCATATTGGTAGGCAATACGTATTTCGGAATGCAACGGATGTTCCTTATCAGCATGTATTTGAAGGTACGCCCGTGAACGGCAATACTGTAATCTGTGCTCTGCTATTGGGCAGTCAGGTAGGTACAGCATAGCTCTTGCCGATGTGTCTCTTGTGCACCCAAGTATGATACACATTGCTGCATTATGGATTCTATCCAGTCTTTCGATCTGAGTTTGGCTAAGAGTCAGAATTACCAGTGCATATTCCACCACAGCCACAACCATGCAATCCCTTATTCAATAATTCTCATCATTAAAATTCTCTTATCTGCACGTTATGCTAATGTTTTCACCTCTTGATTCTTGTTTAGAAACTGGCTTCACAACACGGGGCATTCCCATATGTGCTCCACTCTCCGCTCCAGCAGCCATCCCAGTGTATGTAGACTCGGTCCCGGTCAGGTGTTGATTGTGTGGTATTCGGGACTTTTCAAAAAAATTACTTTTCCTTCCCTCCCCTCTAGATACTACCATTTCTAACATGCTCTGTATGTGTTCGTTGTCAGCCTCATTGACATCATCTGCATCTTGAAATGAATTTATTACTGCCTTTATTAAACCTGCTTTATCTCTTCTGAGCAATGTGTCGTCTATCACCGCCTTTCCTGCCAATAATTCAGCTTTCTCGTCTCCTTGTCCCCAGCATGACCAGGGCAGTATATCCATGTAATGCTCTGGACAACTAAGTTGTTCAATAAATCACACCATTGCTTATTAATACTTATTGATGAAATAATGAATTTCTTTCCCTTACCATCGACATACGATATGTGCTGTCCTGTGTAAAGTATATTATTTTCTCGTATCTACCGTCCTGATGCATGCTTATTAGTCGAAACGTCGCCCTCACTATTTCGTTGTTAGTATGTTCTGCTTATAATATTGGTAACACGTATACCTATTTCTGTTTTGTTTAAATTATCCATATGTATCTCCCTGCTCTCTCATTACCAGTATTGGTTTGTTTCTGGACAACGGTTTCTATCCTACATTACCTGTCACATTACCGAGAATAATAAATTAACATAACAATTTTCCATATACAAAACTGCTTAGTTGACAGGTGTATATATATATATATATATATATATATATATATATATATATATATATATATATATATATATATATATATATATATATATATATATATATATATATATATATATATATATATATATATATATATATATATATATATTACGTGAATAGATTTGTTACAAAATGTTCGATTCCAAAACATGGGAAAGAAGAAACCGGTGATAACAATAGCGAGTAATCGATATGTTGGACACTGTACAGGGGGCGTTCCTATCATTTACATCGCAGGTCTAATCTTATGCTCGAATTTTAAGGTATTATATGAACACACTCTGCGTGGTTGAGGAAGAAGTTATACGCCGATAATAAATTAAAATCTTAAGTCAATATAGGTTCATTAAACAAACTTCTAAATAATCTTAATTGTTGTTACATGCATTCTGATGTAGAAGTTCCTGAATGAGTTGTATTGGCGAAATACCGATCGTGAAGAGAATAATCAGATCTTGAAGAAAGAATCAGCCATTTAGGAATGGTCGGTGCTGTGAACGTATTTAGATAATTGTGATTATGGTTCTGATGATAGAAACCTGATGTAATACTATCCTATGACACATCACTATTTCAGCCATCGGAATTTACTTCCCGCTTCGGAGTAATGTTTCTTAGCGTTAAGTGTGATCACATGAGGGAAAATCAGGTGCTTACTGAAGATAACTTCCCTTATAACTCACAGCGAACATGTAAGATAACTTCTCACTTCTGTAGAGAATGTAGCTCTATCTATAAATTTAAATATCACATGCACTATGCGAAAAAAATTCGAATTCAGAAAGAAAAGTGATATTTATACGTATTATGTTTAATGGTGTGTGCTGCTCTACACATTAGATATACAACGCATACCACAATAGGGCGTCAGAATCACAGTGTAAAAGTCAGAAAAATAAAGTAGTTCTTCTTGGGACAACGATGAGACTTAATGATCTAGTCATATATCTTCAAGTTGAATGCCTGTTTTAAATCGAGTCCATCCTGTCTATACACTTATAGCAATATAAGACGGATTTCAACTTCTAAAAGCAATGTGTGTAATTGTTTTAGATATATATTGAGCTATATTGAGACATATATTTGACATATAAGATATATATACCTCGTAAAACGCTAAAAAGCCATCGTATCTTGTGATTGGCCCCTTATGTCCTGGACCACTTGCTCTAGCCCCAACATCGTACCACGTTGGATCTTTTAGGGTAAATGTCCCTGCATAAAGTGGAATACCAAGGTTAATTTTATATATATGTATTCCAAGAGACCAATAGTAGCTGACAATCCATACCTGGTAAATATACCAAAGAATAAGAAAGTAATACAGGTGATTGTTTCGACATAGTCAAAAGTAATGGTACGACTATTAGAGACACAGATTAGTTAAAGCATATATCATGCGCGGTCAATTTTTATTAAAAACAACACTTTACGGCACTACTCGGAGGTGACTACTACCGTCGTCGACGTCATCATTGAACTCTTAAAGCGAACGAAGAAGAAAGCATTAAATGACTGTTAAAGACACAATTATTGTGATTACATTAAAGGTTAATGATCATTAACACATTTTATCATTAGTTAGCACATTTTTTATCATAAGCAATTTTTTTTCTCCTCGAGGGACAGATGTGAGGTCCAAAAAAGGAGCCAGACATGGATACATTCTCTCACTACATCTGTTTAAAATATACGCAGACAAGACCATATAAAATGTACAAGAAGACGCAAATTAGGAATAGTTTCAACCTCTAAGTAATGGAGGACAAGAATTCCAGGAATTTGGTATACAGATGGCAACACCGTAATATCAATGAGCCCAACTGGTTTAAAACACATATTATGTAATCTAAACATCGTAGAGAGGCACGAAATCTTTTCCTTAATTAAAAACAAATTAAAATAATATATGCAAACAGCTATGAGCTCACATATAAAATAGTCATTGACAAAGAACAACTAGAGAATGTCAGAAGATTTCAATATCACAGATGATTTATTAACACACAGGAGACTGCACACAAGAGATCAGAAAGAGATCAGTAATATTCCAACAAAAGTAGCATAGATAAATAATCTATTCCAAGAGGAAAACAGGAATCACAAACAGAAAACGCAGACATCCAGAAAGACTAGAAAATAGAAGTATGGCTTTTCATAACTATAAAAAAATGTAAGGTAACATATTTTGGAAATAATAAAAAATGATAAAAATAGATTAGAAAGATTGATTATAGAGGGTAACATTCAGGGAAAGAGAACAAGAGGCAGTCCAAGAATACAATGAAACACAGGATATCGAAGACCTAATGAAAATTCCACTGGCAGAGCACGGACATCTTTTACAGAACTGAGATACTTACAGAGTTGCAGTAAAGCCAATGTTCTGTAAAGGACACACCACAAAAATATAGTAATGGTTAATGAAATCGTAAACGACTGTTAGAGATACAATTACTGTGAAGATATTAATGATACCATAACGACCTGTTAGAGAAACAATTATTGTGAAGATATTATTTGTTAATAAAATCTAGCAGGTCTGACACCGACACACGTATGGTTATTGTAATAACGATTATTTAAAATATACTGCCGCAGTGAATACACATATATTTAACTGCAGATATATGTAACGGCCCGGTGACATAACTGTCAACGAATAGGGCATTGACTTCATTACATAGCCCAGCAGTCTTGCGATGGACATGCAGGATGTGATGGAAACACTAGTATTGCTGGTATCCGATAATTATTATAACTAATGAATACTTAGTTACCAAATGAAAATACTCGGTAAAGATGAAGCGGAAGTTATCCGCCGTCCATCGATGTAGTCATTTACACATTTTATGACTAGATAGAGGAACTTTATATTTGTGCGAGGACAGGAAGATGTTGCGAGTAATGAGCAAGTCGATACACGTGTGAGTAACAATGTAAATAGGTACATCAATGTATCGACCTGACATTGTTAATGCGTTAAATCTGCTCAAATTATTCGCATAATTGTGAGCAATAGTCGATATGTTATCACTGAAAGTATCGGTTGTTTGTTAGTTTGATAACTGGTTGTATACCATTTTTATACAGGTGAATTTTCAGTTTATTTTCACCTAGGAGATAAAAACATGGTGTATGATAATACTGAAAATGATAATGGTGATGTAATGATGATGATAAAGATGACGACAATGTTAATGCTGCTAATTATGATGATGTTACTAATGATGGTGTTAATAATCATGGTGATGTAATGATGATGATGGTGTTAATGATGATGATGGTGTTAATAATCATGGTGATGTAATGATGATGATGGTGTTAATGATGATGATGGTGTTAATGATGATAATAATGTTAATAATGATGATGATGATGTTAATAATGATGATGCTGATGTAATGATGTTGATGATGTTAAAAATGATGATGATGTTAATGATGATGATGGTGTTTATAATGATGGTGACGTAATGACGATGATGATGTTGATGATGATGGTGTTAATAATGATGGTGATGTATTGATGATGAAGATGATAATATTAATGATCATGGTGGTGTTAATAATGATGGTGATGTAATGATATTGATGATGTTATAATGATGGTGATGTAATTATGCTGATGATGTTAATGATGATGATGGTGTAAGTAATTATGGTGATGTAATGATTATGGTGATGTAATGATAATGATGATTTTAATGAAGATGATGATGGTGTTAATGATGATGGAGATGTAATAATGATGATCTTGTTAATAATGATGGTGATGTAATGATAATGATGATTTTAATGATGATGATGGTGTTAGTGATGATGGTGATGTACTAATTATAATGTTTTTAATAATGATGGTGATGTAATGATGATGGTGATGTAATGAAGCAGATGGTGTTAATGATGATGGTGATGTAATGATCATGATGGCGTTAATAGTGATGGTGATGAAATGATGATGACAATATTAATAATGATTGGTATGTAATGATGATGATTGTATTAATAATGATGGTGATGTAATGAAGACTATGGTGTTAGTGATGAAGGTGATGTAATGATGATGATGATGATGATGATGATGTTAATGATGATCATGATGTTAATAATGATAGTGGTGTAATGATGATGTTGCGTTTAATGATGATGATATTGTTAATAATGATGGTGATGTAATGATGACGGTATTAATAATGATGGTGATGTAATGATGATGATGGTATTAATAATGATGGTGAAGTAATGATGCTGATGATGTTAATAATGATGACGGTGTTACTAATGATGGTGATGTAAGGATGAGGATGATGTTAATGATGATGATGATGATGGTGTTAAGAAAGTTGGTTATGTAATGATGATTATGATGTTAATAATGATGATATGTAATGATGATGATGGTGTTAACAATGATGATGTAATGATGATTATGGTATTAATGAAGATGGATATGTAATGATGATGATGGTGTTAATAATGATGGTGATGTAATGATGATGATGGTGGTAATGATGATGGTGATGTAGTGATGATGATAATTATGATAGTGATGTAATGATGATGATGATGTTAATGATGATGATGGTGTTAATAATGATGGTGATGTAATGATGATGTTAATGATAATGGTGGTGTTAATAATGATGATGATGTAGTTTATGATGATGATGTTAATAATTATTGTGATGTAATGGTGATTATGGTGTTAATAATGTTGGTGATGTAATAATGATGATGGTGTTAATAATAATGATGATGATGTTACTGATGATGATGTTAATAATGATGGTGTTAATAAAAATGATGGTGATGTAATGTTGATGATGCTGTTAATAATGATAATAGTGATGGTATAATAATGATGATGATGGTGTTATTGATGGTAGTAATTGATGATGATTATGTTAATGATGATGATTGTAGAATAATGGTAATGATGATAATTGTATAATAATGATGATGGTGTTAATAATGATGAAAATGATGGTATAGTAATGATGGTGGTGATGGTATGATGATGATGATGATGATGAAGTTAAATATGATGATGGTGATGGTATAATGATGATGATGTTAAATGATGATGATGTTAATGATGATGGTATTATAATAATGATGTTAATGATGATGATTTTAATAATGATGATGATGATTATGGTTGTGTCATGTTTGTGTCAGAGCCATGCTTGTGTCAGTCATGTTTGTGTCAGATCCATGATTGTGTCAGAGTCATGGTTCTGATAGGAAGATTTATGGGTACATATTTAGACCTCGAAGCGAGACAATTTAATTCAACTGTATCCAAGCATCGCTACAGCGTACCAATGAATACAACAGTATCCAAGGATTGTTAAACAAAAACACAACAAAAACAAAACAAACATAACAAAACATAACAAAACACACACAAAAAAGAAAAAGAAAACCACAAAAAAAACATAACACAAGAAAAAAAAACCCAAAAAAGAACAACTCAAAACAAAACAAAACTACATGAAAAAAAAACAAATACAAAAGAAAACAAATCAAAACATTAAATAATCAAAACACACAAAAAAATATTTGTTTAATTTCTTTTTCTTGTTTGTTTGTTATTTTTTCTTTTGTTTAATTTTCAATGTTTTGTATTTGTTTTTTTTAAAGTTTTGTTTTTGTTATGTTGTTGTTTGTTTTTGTGTTGTTTTTGTTTAACAATCCTTCGATGTTGCTTTATTCCTGGTAGGCTGTAGTGATGCTTAGATACAGTTGAAGTAGATTGTCTCACTTCGAGGACTAAATATGCACCCATAAATCTTCCTATCAGAACCATGACTGACACAACCATGACTCTGACACAAACATGACTCTGACACAAATATAACTCTGACACAATACAAAACAAAACAAAACATAAGAAAAAACGTAAAACAAAACAAAAAATAACACACAAACAAGAAAATAAAATAAATACAAAACATACCAAAAACAAAACAAAATAAAACACAAACAAAACAAAACACAAAAAATATAAAGAAAACACAACATACAGAAACATAACAAATAAAAACACACAAAAATCAAACAAAACAAATGAAAACACAACAAAAGAAAAACAAAACACAACAAACAAACAAACATCACAAACATAACAAAAACAAAACAAATACAACAAAATAAAAACAAAACAAACGAAAAATCAACAACAACAAAAATAAAAGTAAAATGAAAACAAAGCATACAAAAACAAAATTAAATATTAAAAAACAAGCAATCTTGAAGATAATTTTGTATTTGACCAGGAGTTTAAGAAGAGGATCTATCTATCTATCCATCCATCTATCTGTTTTTGTTTCTCTTTGTTATGTTTTTGTTGTGTTTTGCTATGTTCTGTTTTGTTTTTATTTGTTTCTGTTGTTGTGTATAGTTTTTTTGTATGCTGTTTTATGTTATTTTGTTATGTTTTATGTTGTTTGTTTAATTTAATTTGTGTTTTTTGTTTGTTATGTTTAATTTAGTTTTGTCTTTTTGTTTAGTTTTTTAATTTTGTTTGTGTTATTTCTGCCTTGATTTTTTTTTTTAAATGTTTGTTCTGCTTTGTTTTGGGCTAATGTTGTTTTGTTATATTTTTGTTTCTTTAT